>OZ022501.1:58215395-58815395 GCA_963989385.1 Ctena decussata | reverse complement strand
CGAGTCTGTTGTTGTTTTTTGTTGTTGTTGTTGTTTTGGTTTTTAATTTATTATTTTTGTGCATTGTACGAGTTTAAAAAAAAGTTCGTCCACGCTATATCCTATTGAGAATTCAAAGACTAGAGGGCAAATAGTGTAGATCTAGATGAGGTGGCTCATTATGAGCTGCCTCATCAAGATCTATGCTATTTGCAAATTTCAGCTATTTTCGTCTCTGGCGCTTAAAGTATTAAATTTATTTGACTTCAGCAATCTAATTAAATTTGTATTTTATGAAATGAGTCGCGACTGGACAAAACCAACAATGTGGTTGTGTGCCCAGCGCAGACTCAGATCAGCCTGGACATTCGCTCAGTTTGACCAGACTTTTTGTTAAGTGCTCAAAGAGTAGCTAAGGGTCTCAACTACCTCCATGCGGACAAAGATGACTCTGATCAGACTGGGCAGAGCTAAACCTATAAAGTAGAAGATATATTTTTATTTGATTTATTGCTGATAAGATTTTAGTGAAATGAAAACATAATTATGCATAATGATCCATATCAAATGGCATATCACAGAGCTCCTTGTTATACCCATAAACACTAGAAATTGTGTTTGTAAAACACTATGCCCCCAACCGTATGCTTGCCACTAAAGATGTCAAAATTTAGAATGTCTAATTCTGAAAAGGAGTTACCTTATCTTTACTAAAATAGAACTACTATTATACCAAAAATCAGCTTCCTAGATCAATAAATTCAGAAGTTGAAAAGATGCCAAATTCAAACAATGGCTATAACTCCATCAAAATTTCACGGAATTCTCCCAAAAACAGATCAGGTAATAAAATTTCATATCTGATCAGTATACCAAATACATAGGCCATTACTCAAATACTTCTTGAGATAGCTTGCTAACAAGATATCCATCTAATGTTTTTGAAGGGGCACAACTCCTAAAAGAGGCATAACTTGGGAAAATAATATGTGTCAGTTATTTTTCCATGAGGAATCCATAAATAAAATACCTAAACCCAGTTCTAGAACCCAGTAGCTGCGTAAGTATTAAACATCAGGCAAAATTAATAAATGTAGAGTTACCTAACCTGTACTAAAGTATTAAACTCATCAAGGACTATTACTAAACCAAAAATCAGCTCAGCGGTTCTAAAGTTGGAAAAATGCCAAATTCAAGTAAGGGCCATAACTCCATCAATATGTTACGGAATTCTCCCCAAAAAGCGGTTCTAAAGTTGGAAAAATGCCAAATTCAAGTAAGGGCCATAAGTCCATCAATATGTTACGGAATTCTCCCAAAAGTTAATCAGATAATCTACTTCTCATACTCAATCAGTATACGAAATATCAAGTCCATAGCTCAAATACTTTTTGAGATATCTTGCCAACAAGATAGCTATCTCTATTTCCAAAGGGGTATAGCTCCAAAAAGAGGCATAACTTGGAAAAGAAAAAATACGTGTCAGCTGATTTTCCATTAGGAATCCATACATGAAATTTCAAACCCTATGCCCAGTGGTTCTTGAACTCAGCAGCTGCATTATTATTGAACATCAGGGGCAGTAACTCGGTAATTAATCAATGCAGAGTTACCTAACCTGTACTAAAGTAATTAACTCATCAAGGACTACTAGTATACCAAAAATCAGCTTCCTAGCTTAAGAAGTTCAAAAGTTGAAAAAAAAAAAAATTTAAACAAGGGTCATAACTCCATCAATATTTTACGGAATTCTCCCAAAAGGTAATTAAGTAATTTGCTTCTCATACCCAATCAGTATACCAAATATCAAGGCCATACCTCAAATAAATATTTTGAGATATCTAGCTAACAAGATAGTCATCTCATTTTTCTAAAAGGGGCATAACTCCAAAAAGGGGCATAATTTGGAAAAGAAAAAAATGCAAATCAGCTATTTTTTCATGAGAAATCCATATATGAAATTTCAATACCCTAGCTAGTAAGGTTCCAAAGTTACAGCAAGCATGAAAAAGTGTGACGCACGCATGCACTCACGCACGCACAGACGGACAAGCTAAAAGCAATATGCCCCACCAGTTTTTTCGAATTTGGGGGCATAATAGGTGTCACTTTTGTTTTATAGTATAGAAACAAACAACAGAAAATTGCTGTTGCATTCTATTTTTCTTGCCCCTAGGGTGCTGAAATAAATATTTTTCATCCGTTTGAAACGGAAGGCAAAATACATTTCACTAAGATGATTTCTCGTCATGAGTACACCCTAGATTAAAGGAAGCCCCGGTAGATCAGTGGTTAAGCGCTGGCCCGCTGACCTGGCAGTACTGAGTTTGATTCTCGCGGGAGGCAGAAATGTTTACAACCGTAAATGGGGTCCATTGTGTACAGACTTTTAACGTCGCCCTGACTTGGCAAATACTGTTAAAAAGTATGTAAAATCGCAAGTAATCCATCTATCAAAGACATATGATACTGTCTTACCTCGATCAAATCTAACGATGCTCCTCGGAGTCGAGCTCGGAGTTTGCACTTCTCGACTGGACAGACAAACAATTTTGTATGTTTTATGCCTTTTGTCTGCATCATACTTTTCAACTTAAACCAAGGATTAAAATGTCTCTCAGGTAATTCCTGTTTTAACTGTGAATCTTCCAGACTAACTTTATTCTGTTTTGATTTCTGGTTTTCAACTGTTGACATATTAAACATGCTAATGCTAGACTAAGTGAAGTTCTACGTGTATGTTTTAACTAGTCTAGTCGAATCCGGTTGCATTGTGAGTAAATAGTACTTTTTTAATTATATTTTTAAGGTTTGAGCCATGACATGAGGGAAAAAGGACCCCTGGCATGTCCAACAGGCGAATACTCAAATTAGAAAATCATCTGGCGCACATGCATAGTATCAACAGATGATTATCTTTTCAGTCTTAAAATTCTACATCCATTTTGTTACTGACTGAAACTGAGATAATTCTATTCAGACTGCGCAGATGCGTACATATCCGAGTCCTCGCTACTCGTATTAGGTACAGCCCGCTTCACCTGCTACGCCTCATTTAAAGTGGTAATATCACCATTAAGATTATTTAATGATGTTCTGAATGCTGACATATCAGAATTGGTCCCAACAGATTCTGCCATAAAAATCGACGAGGGCCCAAAGTGCTATGTCAACTTTAGCTAATGGCAATAACTGTAATTAAAATTGGACGCGTCGGGCGACTGACTACATATGTCCTAGGTCCATGACGCAGATCAGACTACGTACGTGATGTATCAAATAAGGTTTCAGACCCGTTACATGACGATACAAGCTGAAAGGACATCTTGCTGTTTCCATGAATCGGCCCAAAACCGTACGCATTAAAATAGTATACATGTACCATTACCCTACTTAAAGCGGTATTAAACTTGCCATTCGAAAAGTTTGTTCGTTCTGTTGCGAGATGTTCCATCAAAACTTTTGGAAGACTCCAAAGCAAACAGTGCAATTTAGATTATATTGCTACGGCCAACTGGTCTAAATTTTTACCATTGCTCAGATCTGCCTGTCCAAATATATTTGTGTTTCTGTCCCAATCATTACAGGCAAAACGTTAATTAAAAACTTCATTAGGGATTCTCAAGAGATTTTTGTATTTAGCAAATAAATGGATCGAATTATTTTCTTTTCATTGCCACGACAAAGTCCGCAGACATCCTTCTACTGATAGATATTTTTTTATTTATGATTTCTTAATTACTATAACAGTGTTTTGCGCATGTTTATAGACCGCCCCATTACGGTCTAATTCAAATAACAAGAGATATTGCAAATTTAAATTACAGCTATTGACCAAGATCGTTTTCAAGGCTGAATTTAAATGATGATTTCGATAGTGTTATTGATACAATTATTGCAATTCCAGCTCTATATTAACCAGACGAAAATCAGAACAAGAAGTAATAGGGCCAAAGTATTTCCATTTCATATTCAAAACAAAAGCCTTAGACAGCCTTATACTAGCTCTTATTTTCTATTAGTCTAATTAGTATGATAGTTTCATGTGCATGGTTGCAATTCTTCACATTAAGGTCTATAAATGTCACTAGTTTTAATCATTACAGCTATTTTTCACATTTAAATGACTGCCAAAGGTCCTGCATTGATAATTAAGATATTGCAGCGATTTCCGTTGATACGTTGGAACAAATCAGAATATTCCTTCACATGCATAAAACATGGCGAGCACCTGATCACACCTCTGTTTTGGTGTCCATGTTTGTGTATCTATGTATTTTGGATTTGCCAATTTTTCTATGGTTTATGATTTCGACTTATGATGTTGGTTCTTTGTCCGCTTCTACATGTTTTATGGAATAAATATATGGTGTTTATCCACAGTCATGACAAAGTTTCCGACATCCTTCACATAGATGCTTTATCTATTTACTATTTCTTGTTTATTGGGTGTCATAATCCTATTGTGCAACAGTCCATACTCCCAATAGGTAATGCCTTAAAAGGATCATAAAAACATTTAAGACTGGTAACACTTTTTTGGCTTACTTTACGTATCCCTATTACACTATTAGTTATTGCTATGATCTAAACTCTTGAATAAATGTCAAAATGTCAAAAGAGTATTGCAGATTCAGTTCACCAATTTGAGAGAGAAAACATTTAGTCCGATGTGGCCAGTTTACATTCGTTGTTTTATAAAGGCCCCATTGCTCTATCAGCGGGAAATATTTTATCGTGAGGTATTGCTGAAAGCTTCTCACTACAGTTTCGTCATTGTATATGATCGTGATTGGCCAGCTTAAAAAGTTCAAACGTCCTTGAGTTTCTCATAAAAAAAAGATTTTTTAAAAATATCTAGGTCAATTTAGTTGGCAACTAAAATGACCTACTTTCGCTTTCACATATCTCATTTACATGATAAAAATACAAGGTATAGAAGATAAAAATACAAGGTATAGGTATTTAATAGACGGCAAAAATACACTGTAAGGCAAGGGCCCCATTCATAGTCTCGCTGTTGCGTAATTCTATTGCTCAACGGAGAACCATAACGAAACCCGTATTTTTATGAAGACAATTGTTATTATTTTCAAAAAAATCTTGTTTCTCCTTTTTTGCCAGTTATATGAAACTAAAAACACAACAACCGACAAATTATCATTAATTCTGAAGGCTGTCTCTTCTTTCCATCCTTCTTTCTCCCTCTCTTTCGGAGACGGCCCTATAATAATTTGTACTGAGGTGATTTTTGCCACTTATAGGACTATGGGGACTTTAAGAGTGCACTACAATCAGAAAGGCTTTTCATCCATAAAGTTTGGTTTCGCTTAAACGACAATGTCTCAATTTCATATCATAAATAATTTGAAAGAAGGGTCATTAGCAAATAAAAGAATCATAATAATATGTGTCGCTGAGCAAGTTTTTATGTTACAGTTATCCAAACACAGGTGCATTCTTGTACATGTATAAATTAATTAAAAAAAAACAACATAAAACTAAATCTTTGTCTTAGATAGTCCCTTCTGAATACAAATACAAGCTAAATGCAATAGTGTGCTATCACAATGTATTTACAATACTATAGGTATGAAATAAACCAGTAAGCAAATAAACTTTATAAAAGACTTTGCTCTCATGTGTCTCTCACCATAATGTAACTGGTTGCAAATAGTCCGATACATTTAATATAGTTATATCTTTTAAACAGAAATATTTCTAAAATTTAACTTTTTTTTATAATTTTTCAGATGACTGGACTTGATGATGCATCTTAACAATTGTAAAGTTGCTCTGTACCCTTCCAAAATCCACACGCAAGTACTAACTTGGAGCGCAATGCTTCATTATCTAAAAGGTTTGAATGCTATAACGTACATAATCGTTTGTTCTAAGATAGCATTAAGGTCGCTTGATTATGCTATAGACAGCTCAACAAAACGCTCAGCATTAACGACGAGACTAGAATATAGGCAAATATTTCTCAACAAGAAGACAATGAAGGGCAACTCTGCCACTTCACGTAGGATCTCGTTTGGTCTCACTTGTGCTTCTGTTTTTTTTGTTTGTTTGTTTGTTTTTTTTTCAATAAATTTTACACTATAAGTCAGGTATATTACATTTTCCTAGTTACATGCAGCCAAAGTAGGAATACGTATAGAGGTAACTTAAACGTTTGGGATGACAACCAAATTCGAAATTTCTGACGTTTAATCAACACTCCAGAATAATGTGACAGAGAATGGCCTTTCGAATTAAGTACAGACCGTAAATTACAAGGAGCAAACTTAGAATGATTAAGGTGCACCCAGAAAAGAAAAGTGTCAGCTCTTTGCTTCAAATAACAAATTCTGTCGACTGTTTTGTTGAGTTTCGTAGAGTATTTCGGTTGTAATATTTATTTATTTTTTTTTATCCTCACCTATAAAGAGGACATTTTGCGATCAAAAGAAGAAAAAATTCATGAAATAAAACTTCAGGTAGTCAGATACAGGATAGCTGTTTCTTTTATACCTTTCAATGATTTATAGAGATTTCTCGGTGAAATCGAAACTGATAATCTCACTGTTTCAAACAGTGAAATTATCACTTTCGATTTCACTGTTTCAGAAATAAGTTTTTTTGTGAAATAGCCTCAAGTTTTTTGTTGATAAATTGGCTAAATCTTATCTGGCTTGACAAAAATTACGTCACGCATGTTGGCTCGTCATTACGACGTTAATGACGTCACTTAAAGTGCCAACATAACATTGTTACAGCACGTAGGCATTCTTTCTTGGCAATTTTTTGGAGATCTCTTTATCAAAATGATATTTGAAGCTATTTTCCAGTTGCAAACTAAGATTACAACCAATTTCATACCCAATAAACACGCTGGAAGCATCAAATTTGACGTAAAACACTAGAAAAAAGTTGTGTTCCAGTCGTGATGGCTGACGCTCTTGAATAAATAGAATAATGCGATTTTTAAGCATAAAAGAAATAGACAATTTGACTTTTTCAGTGTAAGATGAATTTTTATTTCACTCATGAACACCAAAAGTGGTATTTTCATTCGTGGCTTCGCCACTCGTAAAAATACTGCTTTTGGTGTTCATTCGGTGAAATAAAAATCGATCTTACACTGAAAAAGTCAAATATCCTCTATGTTTTTCTTTGCTTAAACAAAAGAGAGTTATTGTTCATGGTGAAATCGATCAACTGTGGAGTATATACACACACTAGCAATGTCTACCGTAAAGATCCTTAGTTTTTGGGCAGATAGGTCTGTACAAACGGTGGAAACAGAAATCAGAATGTTCCTTAAGAACCAGAATGATCAAGATCTTCACAGTTTCTATTCCATCTGCACATTTTTGTAGGCATTACTCTATGTAGAAGCGAAATAACAGGAAAATAAATAATAGGACAAGGACCGGTTGTGCTTGCAGCAGGTGCAGAATTTGGACAGTCTGATTTAGCCATATTTTTTAACTTAAACACTGTTTTTTCTAGGAAATGAAACGGTGAAAGGTTTGTTTTTTGTTTTATTCTGTATTATACATTGTAGGTTTTACTGAAATAATATGCATAAGCTGCAATTTAGCATGCCCCATCGATTGAATATATTTTTCATGAAGTCTTCAATGAAATTCAATTTTATTGCATTATTTAAAAAAAATGTAAAAATATACTTATTATCAAGATAACTGCAATTATTTTTACCAGTTTGTTTCAAATATCCTATATCATAGATTATATTATATGATTTGTAGAAATGAAAGTGCATTTATGTGCTAGAGACATGAATTTTAATGGAAAACGTGTAAAATCACCTGCACAAGGTATAAGATGGAGATCAGTGCTGAGAAGATCAAACTGATGACGAACAGCGCAGAAGGCATCCAGAGGGAGATCAAGGTAAAAGGGCAGAAGCTGGGTACCGTAAGCAGCTTCAAATACCTTGGAGCAATTGTCTCAGATGATGGCTCAAAACAGGAGGTTCTCTCAATGATTGCACAAGCCACTTCAGCTCTTACTAAGCTGAAACCAATTTGGAGAGATAACAATATATCTCTTGGATCAAAGGTGAAATTTATGCGCTCCCTTGTCATTTCCATATTTCTGTATGCCTGTGAATCATGGACCTTGACAGCAGAGTTAGAGAAAAGAACGCAGGCCTTTGAGATGAGATGCTACCGAAGGTTACTGAACATTTCGTACAAGGACCATATAACCAATGAGGAGGTTCGCAGGAAGATCCAAGCAGCCATTGGAGAATATGATGAACTCCTTACGCTGGTCAAGAAACGGAAACTAAGGTGGATTGGCCACGTCTCAAGGTCTTCTGGTTTAGCAAAGACAATTCTTCAGGGCACAGTGAAAGGAAAAAGAAAAAGAGGTAGACAGAAGAAGAGATGGGAAGACAATATCAAGGAGTGGACAGGAATGGAATTTGCCAGCTCAACTAGGGCAGCTGAGGACAGGACAAGGTGGAAAGGAATTGTTTTGAAGTCATCTGTGGTGCCCCAACGACCTAGTAAGGTTATGGGATAGAATAGAATAGAATAGTGTAAAAATGTATGTAGAAATACAATGTTTTATTTGTAGGAAAACAAAACGGTGATTTTTTTTATCTTATGCAAGTGTTTTATAGCCTTTTGGATTATTCAGCTGGTATAATGAAATGAATGCCCCGCCAATATTTTTATTCAGTATCTATCTACCTTAACAACTGATGCAGTTATTAAGATTTTGACACAAGAGATGTAGGGTATGTAGAATATGAGAAAGAAACTTTGTTCGTCTGTATATAGATGCAATAACATATTTCCGACTGACAAAACACGCTTAAGGTTTGACATGTCATTTTGATGTTTTAACAGGAAATCAGATTGCTTCAAACACATTTTCAAATTTGCCGAAACTGCTTCTATGATTATGCTTATTATTATCTTTTGCAGGAGCCCGTGTTGCTGCTAAGCACTTTCTGTGGTAAACAATGAGATTATCGCCATACCTTTTTACGAAATCATTGATGATATTTAATTCGAGACACAAATCAAGCAAGATTTTATTATCAGAGATAGTGCAAAAAAGCAATGATTAAGGACTGATACAATCAAGTTTGATTCCATCCAATAACAACAGTAACTGTAGATTCAGAAAGACCCACTAAAAAACAAAGCTTCGTGAAGCATTTAAGTATACATTTAGATTTCCAGGTGTTCCTTTAAATATTGACAATCCTAACTTTGAAGGCATAGTGAATCGTATTTATCAACCTGAGCTGCAGTTAAACAAACCTAATGCATCTGATACCGAGGCCTCATTTATGGATTTACATTTATCTAGTTCAAACGGATTTCATCCAAAATTTTATGATAAAAGCGATGGCTTTGAATTTGACATAGCAAATTTTCTTTCATTTGGATGGTGGCGTTTCCCGTTCTACCTCTTACGGGGTTGACATCTCTCAACTTATTCGGTTTGTTAGGGTGTCTAGTAATGTTACTAACTACAATGGCCGTAATTAAATTTTAACGGCTTAACCTCTATAGGAATTCTACTTTTTGTTTTATTTTATCCGTGTTTTTTTTGTTTGTTTTTGTTTCCTGCGATGATTCATCGATGGTTAGAAAACCTTCCCTCGGGCCAAACGGCTAACTGAAAAAGAATCTACTAGAACGGGGAAAGAAACTGTGTCATACACCATACACTTGCATTGTCTCGTTATTGTTGTCGTTTCAGTTCCCATAATGATGTTCGCCAGGAAGCTCAATGGAACGGATCCATAACTTGCATCTTGTAGCAATGAGTCTGTACACATTGTGGTTCTAACCTGGGGCCGTATTCAAAAAGCCACTTTAGTGGTTGCTATGCTGTTGCTAAGGCTAAATTTCTTTGAAGGAGATTCCCTACAACTATGAAATTTGCTCTGGAGGAACAGTCTTACAAAGACTTTTCCTCCAGACCAAATTTCATAGTTGTAGGGAATCTCCTTTATATATATATTTAGCCTTAGCAACAGCATAGCAACGACTTAAGTGGCTTTATGAATACGGCACCTGCTCAAGTTTATAACGACGTCGTCTTTGGCGTAAGGAGACCCCACTTTAATTCCTTACCCCTCTATCAACCTACAACTACTACTACTACACACACACACCGTCTTAAACAAAAACGAGGATTCAGTATAATCGTAATTCGAGTTTTGTATGACATATTAAAACAAAGTGAATAAAGACGACTTAATGTCAAAACAATACATAAGAAGCTAGAGGTCAATATGGTGTACTTTTTACGCATGCTCTTGGTAACAACTGATCAAATAAGCCAATAATAGTTTCACTTGCTGCGTTTATGTTTTTATTATGTTTGTTTTGCTTAACATCAATGAAATTAAAATCAAATAATGTGCATGACGCTGACAAACAAAACTTTAAGGAATACAACGACTTACTTCAAATGTTAGCTCCATTACGTTGTTAGCTTTTCCCAAATTGGTACTTCTAATCTACCCTATGAATAACTGAATTTATGAGTCATAAACTATCAGATCAATTTTATTGGTATTAATTGCACACATAACTCAACGGATACACAAATGAAATCAGGGTAAACAAATGATTCCATAGTTTGCAATGCGTAAAGATTTTACGATCAGCAAATGGCATGAAAACAAAGGCACAAAGTGGACTCTCGCATTATTTCATCTATACACGCAATCATAGAAATATTCAAAACATTACACAGAAAATCTGAATGAAACTGTTATGCTTACAGAGTTCATTTTAAACTGCAAGATAAACATGACAACTCTCCAAGCACCGAAAAGAAGACGACAAAATTTACGTCTGCACAAAATAAGAAAATGCTTTGTCCAAGACATTTCATATTCAGAAGTCAAAGACTAGAGGGCAAACAGTGTAGATCTAGATGAGGCGGCTCATCAGGAGCTACACTGTTTGCAAAGTTTGGTAATTTTGTCACATAAAGCTTAAAGAGTTATTCACTTATCCTAAAATGTCATTTATAAAGCTCATAGCGATTAAAAATACATATTCGCTCAATGACTGTGATTTGTATTCAAAGTTCAAATGATTCTTAGAATAGCGATAGAGCTGGCACTTTTTCGGTATAAACGGGCATATGATAAACAAGAAAAATCCTTAAAAATAAGATAATCGGCGCAGATTAAATGGAAGTGTGTTTTGTAATATGCACCTAGGGGAAGAGGTGACAGTAACTTTCATGAAGATGACTCAAGTGAGCTATGATGGTAGGCACCTGCAACCGTAATTTTGACATTGCGAAGCGACAATCACCTATCTCCAGATTGAGCTGTCCAATTTGGAATTCCAAAATGGACCGCGGTCAATCTTGAGATTGAACTGATTCCAAAACAGTTACCAACATGATGCAATGTTTGTTTGTGTATATTAAACCGAAAGTAGAAAACGAAAGTAGAGCTACACTGAAAAAAATAAAAAGAAAGTTTTGAATATCTGTGTCTGTTTTCGATAAAATTTCCATTGTAAATTTACAAACAAGAGAAACATTCTGACTAAACATCTGACAGAGTGCTAGTGTTCACGCTGTGCAGTACAACGGGAAAAACGAAGATTTAATATTCATTGACCTTTAATAGTATTGGCTATATTTTGACATACATGTTTTGACCAATGAAATCTTGTGAAATGTGGAACGAAAGTGAAATTATATTCGGCTGTGCCGAGAAAAAATGGTTCATTTAAACCACTCATAAAACCCACAAAATCCAATTCGACCCAGTTTTAATGGTACAGCTGAATTAACTTCATGATTTCAATTTTTAATGGTACAGCTGCTTAACTTACGAAATGAAAAAAAAAATGAAATATTTTTATTTTTAAAATGTATATTTTCATAGGAAAAGAAAAGAGTAAATACCTTATTTTTCGGTTATAAGAAGGGGTAATTTTTCCTCCAACACAATCCCAAAAATTTAGATCCGTCTTATAAGACGGATCTAGATCTTTTGGAATGTTTTGGAAGAGAAAACCCCATTTTATAGCTGAATTACACAAAACTGATTTACATATTTGCGGTAATCATTAGAAAAAAATAAACTCCCGTCTTATAACCAAATAATACAGTATAACTCACCGTAATGATTCTATATGGGCTATCCAGAATACTGCAAACCATAGGTACATCCGTTGTCACAGTTTTTTGTACCATCTTAATTCTTGTCACTTTACTCGCTGAAACTCTGTGATTTACTCTTGGTGATATCCGTGCTCGCATTCTATTTACTAGCGACTGCCGCTCTTCCTTCATGTGTCCGCTTTAATACAGCTTAATCTCTTTAAGTCTGCGATTTCACTTTCTCTCTTCGTTCCGAGACTAATTCAGTTATATCTATATCACATTTCCATCCAAGTTTAAATTTAATCACACTATCTTTATTAAGAGGATATTGTTCAAATTTATCTTTTATGAAGCTATCATATGAACCGAGAATTTTACTTCATATATCATGCCCCATCATATAAAAGTATAAACTGATAATCGAATGAAAGAATTTGAATCAAAAAATAAATTATAGAAAATTGATAAATGTATCAAATGGCATTTAATAGAATTAGATTAATAATCAATCAATAAACTAGAGAACAAAAAAAAATAATAATAATAATACATTTCTCTTTATGTTTGCATAAATTTATATATATAATCATTTATTCATTTGATCGACCAATTATTATAGTAGTTTTCATCAATTTACTTTAATTCATTCAAGATCTTCTCCTCCTTTTTTTTTTTTTTTTTTTTTTGCTTTAATTTCATATTTCATCACCGGGAATAGTGACAACAGATAAAAAGAAAGAGAAAAAAAAACCGGAACCGATGAGTGCACGACAAATACCAACCATGTATTAAACAATTGTGTTTGCTAATACGCATGTTCTCCTTCTTATCTTCCATCCTTATCTCCACTAATCAAGGTCTTCTTGACAATAGCGCTGTCTCACTTTAACCATCAATTCATATTTTTAGCAAATGAAAATGCCATTAGAGGTCCTTAATTTGTCAGACAGGCTGATATTTCTTGATAATGCTGTTTGCTGTCAAAACTAATTGTTTTGTAGGACTCGAATCACGAGACAAGTCACATTCAGACAGCCGCGTAGGCTATTCAGAATCTTGGCTGCATATAGACTCATCCCGATTAATTGACTGTTCATGCGAATAAAGATGATTCTAATCAGACTGCGCTGATACGCCTTTCCTGTTTGCACATTACTGTGAGGCAGCCAGTCCTATCACGGATCATCGATTTTCTATCCTTTCAAACTCTTCGCTCTTGAAGCGAACACAGTGGGAGCGAACCTGTTTTGCTCTTAGTCCATTTGCTTCCTAAATTACTGCAATGATTACAATTAATACCTTTGATGTAATGGTTAAATGGTTTACTCAGATTGATTTCTCTCTGATTGTTTATCGTTGAGATGTGAGCCAGTAACGCAAATAGCGCGTGCATAAACCAGACTGCGCTCCTAGTCAAATCATGCTCGACCGATATTTTGAAATCTACCAGTCTGTAAGAACATTAAGTGCCTTGGCCATTACTACATGCTGTCCTATTGTGTTGTAAGTTACAGCAATTTTGGCAGCTATACAGGTGACCATATTGCCAGAAGTTCACAGACAAGTGAACAGAAGAACATGAAACATTCGGAGAAACCACAACTGAAGCGCAGCCTTAGAACGGTCAGTAATAGATTACAGAGGGGCTTAAACTAGTTTTGCTGGATCCAAACACTCACCCTCAGCCTCCCGCAACGATTTGAAACATTTAGTGAAGGTTTCCTAACCAATCAATCACAGAAATCAAAAAGAATCACGGATTAAACTATGACGAATAAAAGATGAGTCGACAAAAATAAGGAACATAAATTGCGAAACGTGGACTTTTTAAAATACACTTTTAGAATAATAAAACCTTATCAAGTTGAGTTGTGCGTTTTAGAATATGACAATATCCATTACGAAGAAAGTATACTACTCAAAGAAGTTTTGCATCACCATAATTTAGCCGCGACACGACAAAACCAACAAAGCGGTTGTGCGCATAGCAAAGACTCAGATCAGCCTGGGCATTCGCCCAGTCTGATTAGAGTCTTCACTGTCCGCATGGAGCTGGTTGAGACCCATATCCACCGAGCTGGTTGAGACCCATATCCACCCTTTAATCGCTTAGCGAAGTGTCAGATAAGACTGGGCAGAAACAAAAATGGTGTTACTGTACTTGCTCTGGTTGCCAATATCGGTGCTTGAAATCGTTCATTTGTTGTGTTAGTATTGTTTTTGATTGCTGAATGACCAGCTGTCAGTGAAAGAAATATGAGCCGCGACACAACAAAACCAACAATGTCGTTGTGCGCCCAGCGCAGATTCAGATCAGCCTGGGCATCCGCCCAGTCTGATCAGAGCCTTCGCTGTCCGCATGGAGGTAGCTTAGACTCTTAGCTACCCTTTGAACACTTAACGAAGAGTCTGATCAAGGTAGGCGGATGCCCTGGCTGATTTGTGTCTGCACTGGGCGCACAACCACATTGTTGGTTTTGTCGTGTTGCGGCTCAATTATTATTCATTCTGGTTACCGTGCGTGTCTTACGAGAACTGTTGCCAGTTTAATTGTTACCAGGGCTCCTACCATAAAGGAGTAGCTTATGCGCTGGTCTGCTGATCTAGCGGTCTTCTGTTAGAGACCGGCTACCAGCTAGAGGCGGAAATCTTTCCAACCGTAAATAGGGTTCCATCATTATCACCATCCTATTGGCCTGATATGACTAAAATACTGTTTAAAAGAACGCAGGTATTACAACCATCCATCCTTTTTGGTTTTGAGGGCGGGACATGAAATCTGATTGTAAAAGTTCCCGACCATTGCTTATCTACTTCCACATATTGTGTATGCAAGCAAATGGGTGTAACTGAAATGTTTTGCAATTTACATGCAAATTCACACCTACCTTTGTTATACAATGTTCTCTTCAAGCATTTTGATTCACCTTTGACATCTTTCTCACAGCGCAATGGATTCACATCATAAATTCATTCAAAGTCCTTGATAATCTGATGTGGCAGTCATTGATAAACTACTTAAAAATCTTCTAAAATAGCTCACTCATGGGGATATGTGTGTGTGTGTGTGTGTGTGTGTGTGTGTGTGTGTGTGTTTTCCTGGGAATTTCACTTTTCTCAATGCGGGAAAAGACTGGTAATGGTTATATTGTGCAGCTAAATAAACAATTTTCATATCAAAATTACATATTCAAATTTACACATTCAATCCTTCATATTTGTTCTGTCCGTGGCGGCCATAATCTTTTTATCATAGGTAGCAGTGTTTCAGCATTTTAATTTATGGCCATGGCCGATTTTTTTCCATTCTGGTCCAAACAACATGGTCCACGTAGCTGGCAGTGGTTTCGAGAAAGCGGAATGCGTATACACGGTCTTCTAGACCAAAAACCACTTTCGTGACCCCAGATACATTCGTTAGGCTAGCGATAGATGATTTGAACAACCGGTCCCAGGACATCATTCTGACAGCGCAATGGATTCATATCATACATTTATTTAAAGTCATTGATAATCTGATGCGACAGTCATTGATAAACTACTTAAAAATCTTCTAAAACAAATAGCTCACCAATGGGTAAAACTGTGTTTCCCATGGGAATTTCACTTTTCTCACTGCGGAAAATATTTGTTATGACTATATTGCACGGCTTAATAAAATAATATCCCAAAGATACATATACAAATTTACACATTCAAACTTTCATATTTGTTCTGTCCATGGCGTCATATACGTTTTAATCATAGGGCAGCAATATTCACGCATGTTAATTTTTGGCCATTACCGATGTTTTTCGAGGCCAGACTGATTTGGTAAAAAGGTTCCCATAGTCTAGTAGCCGTAGGGGCAGTGGGGTGAAGGCCCACTGTGTCCTGGGCACAGCATATGAAAGGCGGAGCCAATTCCTCTCCTTTCTGTCTTATCCTTCCCTGATTCCATTTACTGTTGGATTGACAGAGTTTTCCTTTCGTCGGATGGCGAAACCCGGGCGTGATCTCACGACCTTCGAAAGACTTTCTGCACCATAACCAAGTGTCTCTAACCACTCGACCACGGCGCCTCTCTAGATAAAAGCTTTTTTGGACAGTGTGTGGAGGGGTTCGAGATTACACAAATATTGAGACTCTATTACGTATTGGCCATGAGAAAGATGTTCATCATGGCCAAAATTTAAAACATTTCAAATACTGTCGCCCTATATTTAAAACGCATATGGCCATGATGGGCAGAAAGAACACAAAATATTGAATGTATGAACTTTGCCATAGCAATTTCCAATGAGAAAGAAGAAAGAAATAATTTAATAAAGAAATAAAAACATGGAAAAATCGTTTTCTTTTTATTTATTTATTATTTTTTATTTAAATATTGATTGATTGATTTATTTATTCTTATTTTTGGTCCATGGTCAGGCTACTTTCAAGAGTTTTTTTTTTTTTTTTCAGGCGTTTAACAATGACTAGCAAACGAAAAATAAGCTTTTTGTTAGTCACTTATATGGCACTTTTATAGTCCTATGAGTGGAAAAAAACGTGTAAACGCAAATAATTATGAAAAGCGCTTCAGTCTTCACGTTTTGTGATAAAATGTGGGTTGATGTGCATATACCGACGCATATACCTGGCAAAAAGTATTGGGAACATGTTTTTGAAAGACGACAAATCGTTCCGCAAAATACAGGTTTCCTTTTCTGGTTCCCGGTCCAACAATGCCATCTCAGCAAATGCGCGACAGTGAAAAGGGTCACATGCATGTACATTATATTATTAACATTTCATTCATTGCTTATGAAATCAAAAGTTGGTAAAATGACCCAAATCAATCTTTGAACCTTTTTTATAAGAAACTCAATGGTGTTTTATTTGTTTAAAGTTTGCTAATCGTGATCATTTACAGTGTCGAAACTATGACGAGAAGCTACGATGAAATTTTTCATGCTGATAGAGCAATGGGGCCTTTAATATACATATGATAAAATCCGTCATGGGTGTTTGTCAGTACTAGGCTGTGAAAGGTTGGAAACTCTAGAAGTCTGAGACCTCTCTCATTTGTTTTGACATTGAAGTAGGGTCCAAAAACGTCTCCCCAGTCTGCCTGTGCATCTTTCCCAACTTTAGCATTCCAGCAATACCCTTGTACAAGCAGAATGTCCTTCTTTGGTGTTTGGTCTGTGATTTCCGTGAGTTGTTGTTAGAACTTAGAAGTGTTTGGCCTCATTGTCATAATGCCCAGATCTTGGTGCATAAACCTGTGCCAGTGCGATTCGAGTCTTCACCATTGAATACTTCTACGATAAGGCCACAAGTGCAGTCTTGATGAATGGCAGCACAAAAGAATGGTTCAGAACAACAGTTGGAGTAAGGCAAGGATGTCTTCTGTTACCCATTCTCTCCAACATTTTTCTAGTTCATGTCTGACGCTCTCGAAGAACATGACGGAAAGGTTAGAATAGGCGCCAGAAATATTACCAATCTACGGTTTGTCGATGACATAGACGCTCTATCTGAGAAAGTGCACGAACTAGAAGCCCCAATTGAAAGTCTCGACAAAAGCTGCTCAAAGTATAAATGTAGATCAGAGCTGAGTACCAAACTAATGACAAACAGCGCCAATGGCATCCAGTGGAAGATAAAGATAAAAGGACAGAAGCTGGGTACCGTAACAAGCTTCAAATGGCTTAGAGAATTTGTCCCAAATGATGGCTCTAAACAGAATGTTCTCACAAGGATTGTACAAGCCTCTTTAGTTCTTCAAAACTGAAGCCAATTTGGAGAGATAACAACATATCTCGGCTTGGATCAAAGGCGAAACCTATACGCTCCCTTGTCATTTCCGTATTTCTGTATGCCTGTGAATAATGGACCTTCACAACAGAGTTAGAGAAAAGAACGCAGGCCTTCGAGATGAGATGCTACCGAAGGTTACAAAACAATTCGAACAAGGACAGGAGCGGCTGTAGTGTACTGGATTACACTCCGAGCTGCCAATCCAGGAGTCGCCAGATCGATCCCCCGCTTCTCCGGTCTTTCACTGAGGTCCCGTCTCCATATGACCTCGTTGTTGGCGGGACGTTAAACCCGAGTTCATTCACTCACTCGTACAAGGACCATATTACCAATAAGGAGGTTCGCAGAAAAATCCAAACAGCCATTGGAGAATATTATGAACTCCGGAACAGGTCAAGAAACGGAAAGTAAGATGGTTTGGCCACGTCTCAATGTCTTCTGGTTTAGTAAAGACGATTCTACTGGACACATTGAAAGATAAAAGAAGAAGAGGTAGACAGACGAAGAGGTGGGAAGACAATATTTCAGATTGGGCAGGAAGGGACTTTGCCAGCTCAACTAGGGCAGCTGAAAACAGGACAAGGTGGCTAGCTGGCTGGATGGATGGATGGATGGATGGATTGCAGTTCTTTTTAACGGTATTTCATTCATATCAGGACGATGAGTGGATGATAATGAAAAGCTGTGCGCGATGGAATCCCGTTTACGATTGAAAGGATTCCCGCCTACAGCGGGACAAGGTGGAAAGAAATCATTTCGAAGTCATCAGTAGTGTCCTTACTACCTTGTAAGGTTATGGGATAGAACAGAAAGATTTAATCCATTGCATTGCTAGACATATGAGCCGCGACACGAGAAAACCAACAATGTGGCTGTGCGCCCAGCGCAGACTCAGATCAGCCTGGGCATCCGCCCAGTCTGTTAAGACTCTTTGCTAAGCGCTTAAAGGGTAGATAGGGTCTCAGCTAGCTCCGTGCGGACAGCGAAGACTCTGATCAGACTGGGTGGACTCCCAGGCTGATCTTAGTCTGCGCTGGGCGCACAACCACTTTGTTGGTTATGTCGTGTCGCGGCTCATATGTCCTAACGTTTAGAAATACCGATGCATCAAAAATACCGGTTCGTGTTAGTAGATATTGCAACTCAATAGCTGGAAAACAGGGATAAGTTTCTAATTGTATATCACACTGTAATGTTCGACACAATTTTTCTGATGATTGACATTGTACTTATTGTATTTTCCATCGCTTAGTATAAACAAATGATTGATCAGATTGATTTTAGTTGCTTCTAATGAAAAGTATTTGCCTAAGCAGGCAAATATTTACGAAAAAAAATCGAATCCTTTTATTGGGACATCAAACGTTTATTGAAGAAGGAGTGGATAAGTACAGCAAAAGTACTTTCCATCTATCACGTCAGCAGTATCAATACAAACTCCAAAAGTCGTGGTGCCAAACTTTCTTGTATGTTTGATATGTTATTTTTTATTTACTATTTTACCCTTGAAGGCTAAAAACGAAAATACATGTAGCTGAATTTGCAAACAGCAAGATCCAAATTTATCATATGACGTCGCTGTTATTCAGTGGATAACGTCGTGTCATAAAATCGTATGACCACACGTGTAATAAGACGTTGGCGCGTACACGTAACGTCATTGACAACGTCCATGTCAACAATGCGTTTTCTTTAGGTAATAATGTTCAGTTTGAAGGCGGTAAAAACCCGAGTTTAAAGGGTCATATGATAAACAGAATCTTAAACTTGTGGTCATTTCATATGAAAGTTATGAAACTCGCCGAAGGCTCGTTTCATAAATTTCATATGAAATGACCACTCGTGTAAGAGCCTCTATTTTGTGACTTCCTGTTTGCTTGCATGAACGACGAAGCCTTTCCAAGATAGGACCTTCTATTGAATGGCAGCAAATTCTTTCCTATAACAGCTCGCCACTTAGAAGGGACACCAAAATGAGAATGGCAGAGTTGCTTCCTTTGAAAGTGCTGGAATGTCCCCTAAGGCATATATGAGGCATGAATATCGAAAGAAGCTAGCAGATCTGGTATTGGCATGCTTATTTGCAATAGGTTTTGAACATTTATTTGTTGGAATAAAGGATTGCAAGAAACATGAGACTTGCCTTAACTGGGGTTTCTCTGTCAGAGCAATGAAGCGTCGGCTTTGGCGAAACTGTGTTTTCAGACCTATCAGAATGTGCCCCATGATCTGACAGGACCAGGCAAAATAGTAGGGAAAGCTGCACAGTTAGTGAGTGCAGAGAGGCGTTTTACGGCTGCGTCCAGGCTTCGAATAAGTTCTTTTAAGAATATTATCCCTAGAACCAAGAAAACAGGCAGAAAAGAAGAAACGGAGATTCTAGATTATCGAGTCTCTTGATAGGTGGCTATGTAATGTGTAAGGTTACTCATGCCTTCAGCCCCTCGCTAAACCAAAACTCTATTTTCAAATCCACCACAGCAGGCACCACGATCCCAAAGGACCAGATATGTGACTTGCCCTATAACGAAGTGCGTCCCATTGTTATATTTGTTCCTGTTATAAGACTGGAATTTACCTTCCAAAATTACAGCAAATATGTAAATCAGTCTTATGCCATCAAGCTATAAAATGGGTATTCTCCTTTGAAACAATCTCAAAGAAATAGGTCCGTCTCACAAGATTGAATAACTAAATTTATCATATGACGTCGCATCTGAGAGTGTAATAAAAGCATGAAGAAGGAGATGGAAAAAATACACACCATATAAATAGGATCTTGCATTCGTGCTCCTGTATTATTGAATTTATTAAACTCGTTGGGGGAAAACCGATAAGATGCTCGGCGTAGCCTCGCATCTTATCTTTTCCCCCAATTCGTTTAATGAGTTCAATAATATATGAGCACTCTTGTAAGATCCTCTGTAAATACGGTTTTGTGTAAGCTTCCAAAACGATCCCAAAGATCTAGATCCGTCTTACAAGACGAATCTAGATCTCTTGCATTGCTTTGGGAGGGAATACCCCCTTCTCATAACTGAAAAAATACGGTGCACGTGTCTAATACTTATCCTCTCTAAAACCAGCTGCTTAAAACAGCCTGTTTTATGGTCACACTGGTCTGTTAGCATTCAACACAGGCAACGAAGGCAATGTACTGTAAAACTCGACTGTCTTCGCATAGGTTCTTAATTCAATTTCAAATTATCATTCAACACAGGCAATGAAGGCAATGTACTATAAAACTCGACTGTTTATTCAACACAGGCAATGAAGGCACTGTACTATAAAACTCGACGGTTTTCGCATAGTTCTTGATTTAATTTCAAATTATCATTCATACGGACCCGACAGTTTGTGGGACCTTTTTCTCAGACCAGATTTTTTAATAAATTCCGTCTGGTTTAAATACTGTGCTAAAATAAGTTTCTTCACCAATTCGTTGTCATTGTCGTTGTAGTCCGAAAATGGTTTTCAAATATTTCTTGAATATGCATATCAGTTTAGTACAAATTTTGATTCCTATTTCAAGAATCGGGGGCGGATGGTCTGTAAGACTATACTTACCCTGATGAGAGAAACAAGTGAGTTTACAGGAGATGAACTAAATAAGCCCTTGGCTTCCGTTCTGATCCTTTTGCTATTGTATACTATTTGTAACTTGTACATAACTTGTATAATATTGAAATAAAATATGTTCACACAGAGTGAGTTTCGTGTCTTCGTTGCCTCTGGTGAGTGCCATACCAGTATGATGGTGGTCATGGTATAGTTGCACTGAAACGAGTATAACAAAAGTTCATAGACTGAGCTTTGATTCTCTTATGCCATATTTAGCAGAATATTGCATGACAAAATATATCAGACAGTTCAGGACATGTGAATGGATGATATAATCTTGCAAATGGTAGCGGCAGTCAGGCTAGCAATGGATTAATCATTGCTTCAGACTGACAGCAACTAGAATTGCTGATGGTTATCCGCTTATATCCATTGTAAAACTGTCATACATATTGTTTTATTTTTGTTGTTGTTTTTTTTTGTTGTTGTTGTTTTTATGTTCTTTTTTTATTTTCTTTTTTTTTTTTTTTTTTTTTTTTGTTCTTTTTTTTTTTTTTTTTTTTTTTTTGTTCTTTTTTTTTTTTTTTTTTTTTTTTTTTTTTTTGTTCTTTTTTTTTTTTTTTTTTTTTTTTTTTTTGTTCTTTTTTTTTTTTTTTTTTTTTTTTTTTTTGTTCTTTTTTTTTTTTTTTTTTTTTTTTTTTTTTTGTTCTTTTTTTTTTTTTTTTTTTTTTTTTTTTTTGTTCTTTTTTTTTTTTTTTTTTTTTTGTTCTTTCTTTTTTTTTTGTTCTTTTTTTTTTTTTTTGTTCTTTTATTTTTTTTATTTTTTTTTGTTCTTTTTTTTTTGTTCTTTTTTTCTATTTTTTTGTTCTTTTACACGTGACTTTTTGTATAATTAATATAAAGAGAGTTAAAAAAGATACCCCTCGTTTTCAAAAGATGTAACTGTTTGCAACTTATCTTGTACCGTGTAGCGGCCGTTAAATGTCTCCCCGTACATAACCATAGTGTAAATTAAATTTTCCGGGTGTTTGGGATCATTGAGTTCATTTTGAATTATTTTGAAAATAGAGTTCTGATTAACCTGGTGCTAGGCGGTGGGTACAGACCCAATTAAACCGAGTCTGCTATTTCATTTCTTTTGTGTATTCCTTGCTTCCAACGGATCTAACTATTCAGAGTTTATTCATCGTATTGTAATTGATAGAGTAACTTGCACTCACAGAAATTCATTTCTAGAAATATTTGCGGACCTTCCATATATTGGCGAATCTTTACGTTCGCGTAAATAAAGCTATTGCAAAATACGTATGTCCATAATTACAATCCGAGACAGGTTATGAGGTTCGCAAATGTGCCCCTTTTATAACATTTGAGCCGCGACACGAGAAAACCAACAAAATGGTTTTGCGCCCATCGCAGACTAAGATCAGCCTGGGCATCCGTAAATGTCCGCATGGACGTAGCTTAGACCCTTAGCTACCCTTTAAGCGCTTAGCAAAGAATCTGATCGGACTGAGTGGATGACCAGGCTGATCTGAGTCTGCGCTGGGCGCACTACCACATTGTTGGTTTTCTCGTGTCGCGGCTCATTTATTGGCAACACTAAGATAAATGGGTACATCTCGGTGGTGGTTTCCTGCTGTTTTTACAAAGGGAAACAACTTTTGTAACTATTCGCTTACCGGGGCAAAAACAATAAACTCCTTCCAAAGTGAAGTCAGTTCTTAAAGGACAGAATTTGCTCAATAATGACGCGAAGCGGGTTAACATGTAACAGTAATATGGATAAACAAATGAGCCACGACACGAGAAAACCAACAATGTGGTTGTGCGTCCAGCGCAGACTCAGTTCAGCCTGGGCATCCGCCCAGTCTGATCAGAGTCTTCGCTTTGCGCTGAAAAGGTAGCTAAGGGTGTAAGCTACCTTCATGCGGACAGCGAAGACTCTGATCAG
Source organism: Ctena decussata (assembly GCA_963989385.1). Lineage (NCBI taxonomy): Eukaryota > Metazoa > Mollusca > Bivalvia > Lucinida > Lucinidae > Ctena > Ctena decussata. Next base: position 58,792,000 of record OZ022501.1, on the reverse strand, counting down.
TCTGGGCCGATGCCCAGGCTGATCTGAGTCTTCGCTTGGCGCACAACCACATTGTTGGTTTTGTCGTGTCGCGGCTCAAAAATACATTATCTGTCCGCAGACGCCATGTCTGGTTAAACTGATAATATTTCGAAGAACAAATAATAAATAGGAGCCAATGGCTCTATTATGGAAAAGCTATGATGGTCTTATATGGAAAGGCTATGATGAAGCACGTCCAGCTCCAACTAAATCAGCTTCGAATCAGACAGGGGCAGGTTTGTTTGGAATCCATGGCAAATTTCTGTTTTAACGGTGAAGAATATCAAAAACAGTTTAATGCTTTGGTCTTTTAACTTCTTTTTAGGAGTTAAGTTGTCATATACATACGATTTTGTCTGAATCATCAATTCCGTGGGGTTACCGAAGACAAACTAAACATAAAAATAGGGGTGACAGGTACCAACTGTATTGCCTTGGCGTAGTGTTTAGTATCATAATAACAGTAACGCTTGTTACAAACAAATTATCTCAGACAGTTAGATACCTGTATGTTGATCTTTTGTTACAAGAATCCTAGGCTCGGAGGTTCAAATCCGATTGATGACATTTTTTTTTTTTTTTTTGGGGGGGGGGGGGGGGTTCTTTTTTTCTTTATGATAAAAGTAACTTTCTTCAGTGTTCGAATTCGAGTCTTCCTCAAGTTTGACATGTTTCGTGTTAAGTGTATTTCACTGGTACAAGGTTGGAGTTCTTCATTGAGCATCGATTTTTATCTTCAGCGTTCTATACCTCTCTTCATATTCGGTCCCTGCCTAATTGGGACGAAAGGGGCTCACTACATTTGCATTTGCAAGTTCACAAGTTAACAAGTTTCTAACAAAACATGCTATACTAATTGGTATAATATACTATGCAAAATATTTTTAGCAAATTTTTATATTTTGCAATTTTTCTGATTACTGAAGTGCAACATTGAGCGAAATTAAATTGAATTGAAAGGAACTGTATTTGGGGCTTAAGATACCATGGGATTAAAGAAGCCATCTTTAAAAACGATATTGGGGAAAAGCGATAAGCGCGGAAGCGGTCATCAGCCAAAATTCGCACCCATTGAAAAGCAACATAAAAATGGTAAGCATGTGATTTTTTGTACGGTATTTCTCAACATTTTTATGCTCAGTTTTCTTGTCAAAGCTATTGATTGTGTAAAAGGTATGGTTAAGCTTAACAACTGACGAATCTTAGCATGCGCCATTGACGTTAAAACGTGTTAATTTGGTCCAATGTGCAATGATTCACGAGTGCTTCACTTCAATGCAGAATCAAAACCCAACAAAACAATAGGCTAAAATTAAAGGCCACACCATGATTAATTTAACTGTGAAGTTTCTTCATTGAAGTATAACGTAACTGTAAGTAAATGATGACGTCAGTCTGAGACTTTTGACTTATGCTCAGTAACCGGGAAGAATTTTCATTCTGAATTGTTTAAATTATCATATTGGTAGCTACCAAACAATCATACACTCAAAAGGGATTCAAGAAATACCGATTAGAAACAAGTTTTTAAGACGATAACGTAAAAACAAGGGAAAACGTCAAATTTTCGAACTTTGTAAACCTCATACTCGTAGCATATTCAAATGTTTTAGAGCGTTTTCCTTTATTTTAACAGCAAACCAGCCGCCTCATTATGGTTGTTGCTTTTGTACATGATCATAAATGTCGTAAAGATACAATGGTCATAAAAACTGACGTCACGATAGTACAAACGCTACAACTGAGCAACTTTGATTCTTTTACCTGCCAGTCCATCTCGAATGATCGGCCTTTATATCTCTATGCAGTAAAGTGACAATAAAATCCTAATATGGTGGATCTGACACATACCAAAAAATTGCTATATTTATTGTGCATAGTATACTAATCTCAGGAAAACAAACGACAGAACGCTTCCACACCCTTTGATAATTCAGCTAGTGTCTCAGTTATGTACGACAAATTACAATACAACAACAAAAATAAATAAGTAAATTCATAAAATAAAATAAAATTAAAAAAAAATAAACATGAAAAAATAGAATGACAGTATGGGGATCGAACTCACAAAATAGGTATGACAGCGTCTTCAGTTTGAGAGTAGAGCCTCTTGCCTACTGCGCCACTGTGACATGTAACGTGGTCAGAAAACAAATATAATCCTGATGACTAGTCAATGATAATCCGTAATTCGCTACCTGCCCGTTTTACCTATTATCTTTAAATGGCCGCGCTCTATGATAATGGCGGGAAACGAATTATCTTTGGGTGACAGTAGGAGTTCTTGCCGCTATAATACTGATATATTTCTTGAAATAGACTATAACATGAGCCTGTGACAGACCTTCAAACTAGGCCACCAACGAGCATTAAAATACGAGCGTAACGTACCAGTAGTGGCCATCAGGATTACCCTGTGTTGAATAATGCATTTTCCGAAAACTTGTTTTGGATTCAAACTTCGTTGATATGTCTTTGTTACTCTGTGGCCTTTGCCATATTTTAACAGTCTTAAGAATAATATTATATTAATATTAATATTTTAATATTAATTGCGCAGAAACAGTTATCAGAAACGGACTTTAAAACTGTGACGTAGCCATTTCGTAGGCACACGCTATTATTACGTCGAAAACACAGATAGATAATGGTTACACGTGTGCTGTGTTTTACAAGAATTATGCTTTTTTGCAGATTGGTTGCAGGTTATACCTTTTTCGTGATAGGTGAACAGTAATACAAAAATTTGTACATGTACATGTTTATTTCTGTATTTATTTATGCGCGCGTCAAGGGTTATAGTCCCCCGGAAAGAAAATGATGCTAATATGAGGGTAGCTCGGGGAAATTGTTTACTTATTGCCTCCCAGGCAGAAAATTATACCCATCTTTTTTGTGGGCGCTTGTTTTATTTCCTTTTACTAAATGGCCGAATCTGAGACACAACAAATACGTAAATGCAAGTGCAGAACGCAAATGGCCACCACTGGTACGCGCCATCACTGGTCGCACGCCAGTACAGATAGGCAGCTAACACTATTGAAATGCTATAAACGTGAGAGTTTTGGTGGTCAAAAAGCGTGCACCGATTGTCTGATCCTTGTCCATTCGCTAAAATACCGAACTGAAAGAAAAGAAAGAAAATTCAGAATAAATAAACGGAGGACCCGATCACCATAACCTTTCCCTATCAGTGCCATTTGCTCTGATTATGAAAATATCCACCTGTGAGTACAGAAACCACAAACATCACAATAGATAGCAGATGCTGAAATCTAAAGATAAAACCTTTCCAAACAAATAACTCTCTCCCAAATATCTTAACCCTTTTTTGACCGGTGGACTTATCATTTGGATGAGTCCATTTGTAGTTTATGCGGTTTCTGGTCAATAATTTTCACTTTTACAGTACTTTGCATAGAAATTCCTGTAAGCAAACAGTGTAGACCCTGATCAGACGCCGCAAGTTGCAGCGTCTGAACTGGGTCTGCACAATTTGCATATGTCCTAAAAACGGGTATCAAGTATAAAAAGGGGTAATGCATTGTTATATGCCGATTGTCACCAAAAAAGTGGAAGATATTATCTAAAAAAGCATACATTGTGACGTCTGTAACTTAGCTCAAGGCTACGTATCTACCAATAGATCCACTCTAGCAGCTACCCTAAAAATATTAACATTTTCCAGCAATGAATTGCCAATAATAAGTTGTTTTTTTTTTTTTTACTTTTTCTTCTGTTGTGACAATTGTTCTTGTTTACAAAATTTAACATTATATTCTTATATATAGGCTTGAATCTAAGTACTTTAAATGCTTTCATTTCAGATCAAGGCGACAAAACTTCTTCCCTGGCATGCTCTTGTTTCTGGACTACCGTAATAGTTATAAATATTGGGACAGAAATGTGTGATCAAATAGTGCAGCCCGACATCAGACTGCTCCTGGAGCAGACTGATCTGTGTCCACACTGTTTGCTTCTCACTGCATCTTTTTCACGCATTGTTGCATTTAAAAACCAAATTGTTGAACTTTCAGGACAATTATATGATTTTTTTTTGTCTCCCAACTTTCAGAATTTTTCCGGTATTTTCACTTTAAAGAGCATTTTGTACTTTTACTTGATTGTTTAGTAAAATAATTTGCCGGCTACTGTGATGTAGGTTGCTGAAAGCACACAAGATAGTAAATTTAATTATCAACTGATAACAATTCTGGATTTAATAGGCTATGAAAAAACAAATGAATAAGACATGCTGTTGCAAGAGAGATAAGAAAATTAGAGGGACATGCTAAACGATATGAAATAAGTCAACAGCTTTAAAAGATTTTGCATCACGATAAAAAGTGCACTGTCACCCATCTAAGCTCAATATATGTGTCATGGAATGAATATAACGAGGACATGAACATATGAAAATATCAAAAATGGTTCCGCCATATACACAATCTAATACGGCTGCCGTCAAACAAAATAAATGAATGTATTAATTTAAAGGCTTCCGGTTCCGGTTTGCATGGCGGCAGTCAGATAAATTGTTAGCGAGAAAAAAAAATTTGGTCCAGAGAGCCTAGGAGCGAAATCATTTTTCTGTGCAACATTTAAACTTCGTTTTATCTTTAGCAGTGAAAGACTTCGCTTCAAACGTTACAAAGGTATATTAAACTGACATTTCCATGATAAAATTTACTTCAGATACCCCACCCACTTCGTAAGTTAGGCATGCCGCCTAACAGGACAGAGTCGACCACAGGCTCAGAACCGCTCTCAGAGCAGACATCTAATGCCTTTGCTAAGGAAATAAAAACTTTGATTGCTCAGTCTGAACAGAATATAAATTCTAGACTGAAAAGAGTAGGAGAGAAGTTTGCAGGTGTAATCATTGAGATGAGAGAAGCGATTTCTGATATACACAAGGAGGTCAGAGACATGCAAACAGGTGTAGATAATGTTAAAACACAGACAGATGGGGTAGAGAAAGGTATTAACTTCCATGCTTCTAAAGTTGAAGACATTGAGAAAGACCAGAATGAGAAACGCCTTAAGTTAGAGAAAATAAGATTAGCAAGATAGGAAATTACTCTAGCTGAAAAAAACAGGATACATATAAGAAAGAAAATATAATTTGATCTTTTATGGAATACCTGGGGAAAGGAATGAGAAACTCTATCAAAATGCGAGATTTCTTCAAAGATTTTTTAGAGATTGAAACAGAGACAGCAAGACAGATCCATTTTAGTAATGGACACATATTACCAGTTGACTCTAAATTTGTTGGTCCAAAGCCCGTAATAATGAGATTTTCCAGCCATGAAGACAGAAAACTGATATTATCACAGGCTTTCAAGCAGGCAAAAAGGGAAAATCTATTCAGACTGATTTGCCTCTTTTCACGAAAAAGGAAAGGCAAAGACTTGCCAGAGCTGTTTACACCATTAGAAATATTGAAAGCTGAAAACAAGAATAAGAGATAAGGAATAACTGTGCATACTAATTTATATGTTTATAACATTATTTGTGGATTGTGAATGTGTCAGCTGTATATGAATAAAATCTATATAACAAAAGCTCAAAGGTGCATGAATACACTTTAGGGAGCAACGTTTCTATTTTATTTATTTATTGTATCCCTTCTTAAGAGGCCCCAAGGTTATAAAACTTTGTTACATGCTCAACTCAGCCGATCATAAAAATTCAAACCCATATTAGATAGATTCTTAACAGTTTGCAGATATGTTTATTGTTTCCAGTGATTGTGCTAGCTTTTCACACACCTTCTCCTTTTAGAACGCATAAAACAAAGTTTGATTTAGTCCTTTGCATTTTATTCAAAATTAAAATTTGAGAACAATATCAGGTGAGCATGAAAAAAAAATATTTACTGAAAGGATTTAAAAACTTCGACTTTTAATTTTGAATATCTCAAAAATAAAAGCAGCTACGTCCACCAAAATTTCACAATATGTATATTCTTTTATACCTGATTATTGTCGTACCCAAAATCTGAAACCGTTCAACCGAATCGATCAGGAAATAGTACGTGTTCCTCGTGTTCTTAGTATAATTTACATACAGATGAATCACTTCATGTTTACAGTTTTCTGTGAAAACATTTTCTGTAACGATATCAAATTGAATTTTAAATGTTTAAAGTAGGTCTGTGGCTTTACTTGGCATACTGCGCATAAATATCGGAAACAGGTACAGATGTTTTGGCCACTTAAATGCTGAAACTTAAAAAAGGTAAGGCCGCGAGACAATTTTATGATTTTAGTACGGAAATTTTAATCTCAAACGACGTGCACGGTTTACAGAAAGCTAAAACGACCGTCAGAAAAGTAGCTAAACGAGATTAAAAACCAGAGATCATGCCGCTAACTTACGTCGACGTCATCTCCGTAAAAGATTTTGCGCGACAGTATCGACTGAAATGATAATTGCAAACCAACGTGGATGACGTAACAATATTTACGACAGTAAGAAATCGTCTAAAAGAGCATTGCATAAGATTAAAACGTCATCGCCTTATGCATTTCAGAAATGTAACGTTCTTTTATTGACGTCATTTAAAAAAATGAAACGAACAAACTGCTTTATCTTTAAATTTGACAAATTTCAAACATTTTGTCATAAAATAATAAACACTGTAACAAGTGAAAGGATTACGAGCTAGCAATAAAAGATGGAAGTTTTTAAATCCTCTCAGTATATGTTAGGCAAGCCGCCTAAGAAAACCGAGTCGACCACAGGCTCAGAACCGCTCTCGGAGCAGACATTTAATGCCTTTGCTATGGAAATAAAAACTTTCATTGCTCAGTCTGAACAGAATATAAATTCTAGACTGAAAAGAGTAGGAAAGAAGTTTGCAGGTGTAATCAATGAGATGAGAGAAGCGACTACTGATATACACAAGGAGGTCAGAGACATGCAAACAGGTGTAGATAATGTTAAAACACAGGCAGATGGGGTAGAGAAAAGTATTAACTTTCATGCTGCTAAAGTTGAAGACATTGAGAGAGACCAGAATGAGAAACGCCTTAAATTAGAGAAAATAAATAAGCTAGATAGGAAATTACTCTAGCTGAAAAAAAAAACAGGATACAAATAGGATAGAAAATATAATTTGATCTTTTATGGAATCTTGGGGAAAGGAATGAGAAACTCTATCTAATGCGAGATTTCTTCAAAGATTTTTTAGAGATTGAAACAGAGGGAGCAAGACAGATCCATTTTAGTAATGGACACAGATTACCAGTTGACTCTAAATATTTTGGTCCAAAGCCCGTAATAATGAGATTTTCCAGCTATGAAGACAGAAAACTGGTATTATCACAGGCTTTCAAGCTGGCAAAAAGGGAAAATCTATTCAGACTGATTTGCCACTTATCATGAAAAAGGAAAGGCAAAGACTTGCCAGAGCTGTTTACACCATTAGAAATATTGAAAGCTGAAAACAAGAATAAGAGATAAGGGATAACTGTGAATACTAAGTTATATGTTTATAACATTATTTGTGGATTGTGAATGCGTCAGCTGTATATGAATAAAATATATATAATAAAATATAAGAAAACTCAAAGGTGCATGAATACACTTTAGGGGGAGCAACGTTTCTATTTTATTTATTTATTGTATCCCTTCTAAAGAGGCCCCAAGGTTATAAAACTTTGTTACATGCTCAACTCAGCCGATCATGAAAATTCAAACCCTTTACAGTTTGCAGATAAAAATGTAGGGCCGGACGTCATTCTCAATGAGTTTATAAAATTTGGACCAGAAGGGGTTTTAATTTACATACATAGATTATTTAATACTATATTTGAACGTGGCTACTTCCCGATCCGATGGTCCAAAGGTTTTTTTGTTCCAATACATAAAAACGATGATAAAAACGAGGTCACTAATTTCGCGGAATAACGTTATTGAGCGCTATGGGAAAAGTTTTTACACGAGTCTTAAACAACAGTTGAATTCATGGGCAGAAACCTATGGTGTATATGTCGAAGCACGAGCCGGTTTTCGCAAAAACATGAGTACTATTGATAATATATTTGTACTAAAAAGGATTATTTCACATTTTCTAAACAGAAACGAATATTTATACTGCAATTTTATAGATTTCACTAAGGCATTTGATTATATCGTTAGGGTTGTTATATGGTATAAATTATTGAAAACAGGGGTCAGGGGTTGTATGCTTAACCTTATAAAATCAATCTATACCTTGATCCAAATGCAATGTCAGGGCGGTAACAAATATGCACTGCCAATTACTGTCAAAATCGATCAGTCCACTAGAAGATTCGGTAACCCGTAGATTAAATTTTGCACGCTTGTTCAAGATACAAAAGCATAAAGCAGTGTTAGAAGAACCTCCTAACACTATATTTACTGTCCTGTATGAAGGACTATCAATGTTGATAAAAACGTAAGAAAGAAAATGTATTTTATAAAGATGAAAATGAAATTCTGTGCGCAATGGAGCTCCTTTACGGTGTGGCGAATTCCGCCACCGGTGGGATTCGAACTCGAGAGGCCAGATCTCAGCAGACCGCGCTTCTGATGTCCATAACGTATACGTTTATTTTTTTATAACATCCTCCATGTAAGCAAGTGTCAGCATAGTACTTCAGTACGCTTATTTTCGCGAGTACCTCTTGGGTCTCAGAATGAAACGTTTCGCGAATATTGAAACATAGCTTAAAGTGCCTTGGCAGTGGATATTTTTTCTGCCACAGCAATCATACTTGCGACATGCCAGAATAATCCTATATATACAATGTGCAGATTATCGGTGTAAAAGGGAAGCTTCAGATCAGCCTGCGCATCCTCCTTGTATAATTATCAGCGTCTTTCCTGTTTTGTATGTAATTGATTCAGAAATGACATATCGCTTGGCTTTTCTCTCAATTGAAAACAGATGTCTCTATCTGACATTTTAAGAAAAACATGAGGAATCTACAACTTGAAGTGAATTCATTCACTGTACAGGCTGTCAACTTTGCTAGCCAAGGCTTCTGAGTCCAATTTGTTCCTTACGTTGGGAACAAAGTGAACTTAGTACCCTTGGCTTGCGAAGATGACAGGTTGTATGAGCATACATGTTGATCAGGACTTGGGCTGTACCTTTACCAAAAAAGCATGTGCGAACGGCGAAGACTCAGATAAGCCTGTGCTTTCATTTCATCTCTGTGTATATGGCAAACCATAACGTTATGCTCTCCATTTCCTTTCTGAAAAAAAGGAAACTTATGGAAAGTCTGAACAAACAAGACTCAGGTCAATCTGTGCATCCTCGCAGTTCGTCTGGTAAATTTAAATAGTAAATGACTGGTGTCGCATGAAAAGATACCTCATTGGATGTGCAAAAAGAAAAAATCAGATCAGATTGTGCATCCGATCAGTCGTGGGTTAAGCGCCTGCCTGCTGATCTAGCGGTCCGGAGCTTGATATCCGGAGGCAGAAATCTTTTCAATCGTTAACAGGGTTCCATTGCACTGAGCCTTTCATTATCACCCTCCAATCGTCCTGATGTGACTGAAATACTGTTGAAAAGGACGAAAAATTGCAAGTCATCCATCCATCCCTGTTTGATCGACGTTGTACAAGGACAGGTAATATGGCTAGCCACGTGCGCCTATTGTTGGCTATACCGCATGTCCAGTTGTTGCACAACATTACATTGTATTTGTAAGTTTTGTTATAGTTGAATAATTTTTGTTACCGGTGAGTGAGCTGCGTGTATCCACTGTGCACCTTTTTGTATAATAGAAAGGTCTAGTGGAAGTTACAAAGATAACTCCGCCCTGACAATTCATTTGGATCAGGGTATACAACAATGTTAAGTCTCAAGTTAAATACAATAATATGCTAAGTGGTACTTTTACGTGTAACATTGGTGTAAGACAAGGTGAGTGTCTCTCGCCTTTCTTATTTTCTATGTGCCTTAATGATTTGGAAGATACTTTGAAAATAGCGGGGCAAACGGAGTTATCATAGATTTACTCCAGTTATTATCTTGGTTTTACGCAGATGACATTCTGCTCTTTGCTGAAACCGCTGAAGATTTACAGAGGGCGATAGATGTATTAGGTACGTACTGCGATAGGTGGAAATTAACAGTAAATTGCAAGAAAACGAAAGTTGTAGTATTTAGGAAAGGCGGTAGATTACCAAACGATTTGAAATTTACATATAAAGGGCTGGCGTTAGAAATAGTAAATAAGTTTACATATCTAGGAGTCGTATTTACCTCAGGGGGGTCGTCTTTCGAAACACAGAAAACTTTGGCGGGACAAGCAATAAAGGCAATATTCTGCTTGAATAAGTACCTCTACAATTTCACCACATTACGAACATCACATGTCCTCAAACTATTTGACAAACTCATTTCTCCTATTTTAGATTATGGCAGTGAAGTGTGGGGATTTCATAAGTCAAAGGATGTCGAAACTGTACACTTACACTTTTGTAAGAAGATTTTAGGAGTCAAACAATCCACACAGAATGATTTCATTTATGGCGAACTAGGGTAGGGAAGATTTCCAGTCACGACGTTATGTTAATATTATCAAATATTTGTTTAAAATTCTATATAGTGATGAGAAAAAAATATGATAAAAGAATCTATAATGTCATGTTACGTGATCTGGATTTTCAACCAGATAAGGAAAATTGGGCATCTTCAGTTAGACAACTCTTGTGTCGTTTAGTTTTCATGGATGTATGGTTAGCACAAGGGGTGGGAAGTATAGCGATTTTCCTCAATATTTAAGCTAAGAGTTAAGGACTTTTTTCCACAAGAATGGCATGCCAGGTTGGAAAAATCTTCAAGAGCTAGATTCTATAATCAAATTTCAAGTTTCAAGTATCAAATATATTTAGACAAACTGCAAGTGGATAATTCCGTAAAAGCTTTTGTCGATTAAGGCTGTGTTCTCATAGACTAGAAATTGAAACAGGGCGATAGATAAAATCGACGAAAACACCATTAGAGGATAGAAAATGTAAATCATGTGGCATACTAGATGATGAATACCATTTCGTTTTCGAATGTACTTTATATCTAGAATTTAGGAAAATCTATATATCTAAGTATTACTGGAAAAGGCCTAGTATGATAAAACTAATCGAACTTTTTTCTACGGAGAATACAAAACAATTACAAAAGTTAAATGTTTATATTCAGAAAGTATTTAAATTGAGACAAGAAATTATGTCGGTATAGCTTGGTTACTCTCCTTTCATATTCATATTTATATCAATGCTTTTCCATGTGTCCTGGATTTTGCGATTAGTGGCGGTGGGCTCGGTGCGGGGAAATGCTATTTGGACATTGGTTCCACTACATATTCCCTTATCCTGGTCCCCGTCCCCTGTCTGCTGCTTTGGATCTTACAGAATACATATCCGATCCCGTTTGACGCTGGTTAAGATACACCACCGAAATAAGAGTTAAATGTGATGACGGCTATTCATCCATTCATTATTGGCTATCAATATTGTAGGATAAAGTGCATGAGGCGAACTGTACCCAGCTGTATTTGGAAAAATGTCATGGGGTCTTTAAACGACGACGGTGAGCCGGGTTGGGGGAAATGATGTCTGGACATTGGTTCCGCCACATGAACCTTGAACCTGGCTCCCCTACGTTGGTTGCTTAACTTTCGTAAATTATGCCAATATTCTTTGGACGCTGGGTAAGGTCCGCCACATTCACAGGAAACACAGCAGTTATAGTATCTTCCAAGATCTTTTTTTTATTATTTGTTTGTATAATATATCTGATGTTTGCAGTGGAATCGTTACGATGGTGATTGCTATAACCATAGTACTGGTAGTAAGATCCTGACCAGCCTGCATAGCTGTGCATGTTGTTCATGGTCTCACCGATATTGCTGACTTACGCATTTAGATGTTTTGTTTATCCCAGGTAAAATGTTACGATGATATTACTATGGTCATAGTACTGGTAGTGAGACCCTGACCAGTCTGCATAACTGTGCCGGTTGGACATGGTCTCACTGGAGCTGTTGACGTACGCCTTCAGACGTTTTGTATATCTCAGTTGAATTATGATGCCAGATGATTGCTTTGGTCGCAGTGCTGTTAGTGAGACCCTGACCAGTCTGCACAGCTGGTCATGCAGGCTTGTCATGGTCTCACTAAAACTGTTAACGTACGCCTTCAGAAAGGGATGGTTTCAAAAGTACATTTATATATCGCTACCAATCCTGTATATGTATATTGTATGTTATATGTATGAATGCTCATGGGCTATAGTAGCCTATTACATAAATAAAGTATCAGTATCAGTATTTTTATTGTTTCCAGTGATTGTGCTTGCTTTTTATACACCTCCTTTTAGAACGCATAAAACAAGTTTGGTTTTAATAGTCCTATGCATTTTATTCAAAATTAAAATTTGAGAACAATATCAGCTGAGCATGAAAAAGAAAATATATATATATATATATATATATACTCGGGGCCAGGTCAACTCGGATAGAATCCTTTAAGAGTTGTCTGTTTTTTCAAAGGATTTCGTCCACTGGGAAAGAAATAGGAATTGCCCCACTTTGTAAAATCAGTGAGAAGACATGGTGGTGTACCCATACCGCATTTTTGTGGATCTTTTGAGCGTCAAACAGGTACTTGCTATTTCTACGACGTCGTAAACATGTGATGATTTGGCCCTTTATATGTGTTTAAAAACAAACAAACGAAAAAGGACCGCTCTGATATCTTTATTCTTCGACTCTGAACTGCTTCCCGTAAAAGTATTTAAATTACCATACCAAAGAAGTCTTCAAAGCTGTACATTTATTCTTCCAACCTGTACATAATATGTACATGTTACGTATAGTAGAGCAGACGGAGTCCCAAAAGTGCTCTCCTTAAAGACTCTATTGGTAAGGTTCTGCAAACATCAAGTGTTATATAACAAATTGTTTGTCAGCATGTCTAGTGTATGGATCCGGCTGATGACATTGCCGCAGCTGAGTACTAACAGAGTTATGGCCCTTGAAACTTTCGTACCCATAAACAGCAAAATTACACAATTTTTGTCGGTGTACGTCAAAAATGTCCATTTATTTCAACTAAAGACAAGTATTTGTCATTTTCTAGTAGTACGTACGGAAAGCAAATGGAATGAACTAAACATAAAAGCTTTTAACGAATATGGCTTATTGAACAGTGTTGTCCGTGCGTTTGTTTGTTAATTACCGTTGATTACCAAAGGTTGACAATTTTCGACATCAATATTAGAATTTGTCTGTTTTATTACCACGACAATAAATATGTCAAGTCTTATGCAGAAACTAATTTACAAGGTATTTCATTGTTGAATTAACTATCTAGATATAGTTCAACATGTACAAAAGGTAAAGGTCACGGTCAAACAGAAAACGTACATAAATGATGAACATCTACTTAAATTACTACTTTAAGACCAGCTAAATGGGCTAAATGCTTGGAAAACAGCATATATGTGTAACTTCTATTAACTCGCACTCATTTAGATAATATGTGCTCTATATATCTATTTTTCCATCCGTCCGTACGTCGGTTTGTCAATAGCATGTGTCACCACTGTTTTGGCAGTCAACTTCTCAAAAATGACAATTGTCAAAACTAGCCGCTGATTATACAAGCGTTGTAGTTGCATACTCTGGTGTCATTTTCAGTCCAATCCGGTACTTTAAGATTGTCTTCGGGCCGTCTGTCCTTGTCAGTTCATCCATCTGTTCGTCCGTCGGTCCACCTGTCGGTTGAAATTGATCGAATAATACATTAATAAAAGCTAGTAGATTTTTAAGCTCCAATATCTCCCTCTCCTTTTATGAGATACTTTTTCAGCATGTTCTTTTTTTCTGAAAGCCCAACGTCTACAAAGTACTTCTCTGCTTTCTGCTGTCTGAGTATTGGGCAATTTGGCTGTTTCTCCCATGTTATATACGTGACCGTATCATTTTAATGACATTTGCATATTCTCATCCAAATAAACACAATAAGAAACATAGATCTTAGTGTTGTAGAAATATGCTTGGAAGCCTCTGAACTAAATCAATATTGCCTTCTGAAGCGTTAGAAACCGTACTGTTGTCTACGTTACCAAGAATGGACAAACTACTTAATCTGATTAGAATGAGCATGTAAGTACAATCAATGAAGAACACTAATGCATTTATATATCGTTAAATAAAATCAAATGCTATCAAACTTGCAAAACTTTGCACTGTCGTATACGTTACCGAATATGAGTAACAATGAAATGCATCCGAAATGGTATTTTGCGCTACAGAAACTGTTATTGCTAAAGTAGTCTTTTAGATTCTATGGTGGAACTGTATTATAAATAAAGTAATTAAATGGTTGCCAAGAGGACTTGGAGTAGTCTGAAACTGTATCACTGTCCCATTAGGAGTTACTGATCAGAGGACTTTTAAAGTGTGTGTACACTTTTTTATATATGGATGAAGGGGTAGAAGATAATTCAAGGATAATTTTGGGATTTTGCTCTCCCTCTCAATTCTCCATAAAATGATATACTGTGAATGTACATTAGAACTGCCTCCCAGTTTTTATGGGCAATCAGGATAACTATTTTCAGAATTTGTTATCACATACGCTCTCCTATACTAGTCTCGCTTAACGTATATTACATCAAATATTGTAAGACTGATACATATATAATGTGTTACTGTCGTGTTTGAAGTCTGAATTACACCAATGCCATTTTTGAGTCAAAGGCACATCAGTTACTTAAAATTGTCGCCAGACAGTTTTCAGTTTCATGACTTGAGTGTATAGATTTAATATTACAAGAAGAAACAATAAAAGTAACTCACAGCATGCTCACAAATATTTTATGCGTGAAACACATTTTAAAAGTGTTGATGTCATAATCTTGCCATTATGTCCAGTTTATTCTATTTTTAAAAAGGCTAGAGAAAAATATTACATATACATTTAGGTTGTATGGTTATCAAATGATACTACATTGTATTTTTTCTATAAACGTAACAGTGAATAAAATCTAGGGCGCATATACAGCTTTAGTAAGCAAACTACATGAATCTGAATAATCTCAGCTTTAGTGAGCAAACTAGATACACCTGAGCAATCTGTTTCCTGTTTAATGATGTTGTTGTTTTTTTTTTGTCATTATTTTAACATATTTCCCTATTTATGTGTCAGTATTATTTCACACATTAAGGTGACTACGAAACTGCATTAGAATTTATGCAACAACTCTGAAAAGTTTCTGTCTCGTAGTCTACACAAGGTAAATCACACCTACCTTTTCTTTATAAAAGCTGTGCTAGAATTATACCCTAAAAAGGTTAAAAGTATATTTTATTTTCCAATTCTGACTTGTTAGTTATTGTTTTATGTGCTGTAAATCTTGTTCTTTATGATAACATAAATCACAGTCTCATAATATAAGCTGTGTTACTATTAACGTTAGTTACATCAATTTGATTAATATCAATTCCGTAAGATACTCTTAGAGTGTCATACTTTGAGAAATTTTTGAATCTCAACATGTAAGCGCCATTTCAAATCATTATAATGTTTTTGAATATTGCATTAGAAATTATATTACATGTATTAAACAGTTTCTGTATGGTAAACTACAAAATTTAATGAAACCACTTTTTTCCACTATAAAGCTTGTCCCTAGACCTTAATAGTAATATACTAATACTAATGCAATTTATCAATCTTAATTTTGTCTTGTATAGTTTTATTTGTCTTAAATTCGTATCTAGTGGTAACATAGACTACAGCCTTATAAACTGTAGAATAATTAAGCATAATAATAAAAGTAAAAATTTAAATGTTTTTACATCACCTATTATAAAAAATAAATAATTTATATTGATTTATAGATAGATTACTGACTTTCATTTTCATTTAAAACATAGTAATTTTTGTAAACTTTCTATTGGTAACGTATTTAACAGTCTGAACTCTCAATCTCCCCACTAAGTAGGCAGCAAGAAAGAGGCAAATATTCTGCATATATAGGACACTTAGAAAAATGAGGTCTACACAACTTCGTCGGGTGGCCGGGCAACATCCTACTGGCCTGGCCTACATTTATTAAGCGGCTGGTATAACTAGGATACAGGTTCTAATGCATTTTAGTGAGTGGGTAATTTTTTCTTTTTAATCTGTTTTAAGACAAACTGTTCTTTTGCAATGTCTTGAATCTTGAAGATGTCAAAACTATGCCAATAGTTCATCAAAACATCAATGAATATGTATACGCTTGCAAAGAAAAATAACAAAGTGCTGCAAAGGATTGCTAGAAGTATTGCCATTTTAAATGTAAATAACAAATAAATGGGTTATAAGGTAA
This sequence comes from Ctena decussata, assembly GCA_963989385.1. Classification (NCBI taxonomy): domain Eukaryota; kingdom Metazoa; phylum Mollusca; class Bivalvia; order Lucinida; family Lucinidae; genus Ctena; species Ctena decussata. The sequence continues at coordinate 58,775,610 of OZ022501.1, read as the reverse complement.
ACAATCACTTATTTACAACATCTGGAGATATAGTTTGCATTTCCATTGCTAGTTAGAAGTGTTGCGAAAAAAATGGTATGTGATAAAATATTGTGAACATGTCCTCTGTGTAAGTAGATTTGTAGAAGTACTGTCTGTATAATACTGTTTCAAGTAAATTAATCCTTGCTCACTGAAGCGTAAAGGATTGCTAGAAGTAATTTTGTTTGTACAAGCATAGATGTGCAGCCCTATAATGTCACGTATATTATATTACAATATGACCTAACCTTACTTTTTTGAACCGCAAGAGCCTGAAAGATTTCCAGTTTTTGCAATGCATATTTAGATGGGTGGAGTATTTACTCATGTTTCTCAGAGTTTCTTTGTCTCTGTACTGAAATCTTGAGTATACATAAAGCAAAGGTTCTAGACTTGCTATTCTATTGCAAATATTGTTTCAAAATCTTGACTGATGGAGTCAACATAAGAAATTGTAAACCTGAAATTTAAAAAATTATTTTCAAAACAAATTTCAACGTAAATGCGATATCACAACGCCACAAAATGAAAACTAAAGTAAATAATAAGTACCGCATATACGGTAAATAAGCTACAAACGGAACACAAATAAAAAATCGTACAAAGTACCATCTCATAAATGATTTTTTTACTCTTTTCCATTTAAATATAATTTTACCCAATTAAATGGGCGGGGTAATTCAAGGGGAGATAACTCGCTTAGTACTCAGAATCAGAGGTGTCATCAGCCGGTTTTGTAAACTAGAGATTCTAACGATTAATCTTATATATAACTCAAGATGTTTGCAGAACCTTACCAGTAGCACCTTCTCATAGGCTGCCTATCTGCCGTACTAGTATGGATTAATGCAAACACGGCTTTAATTTTGCAGTGGAAATTGTCCTTTGTAACATTAAAAGTTGAATCGAGAAGATTTGTCTCCGAAATATACATCTCAAATTTCGATTTTTTTTTTAATAATAAATATATTGGTAATTTTGGAAATATTACCTATTGCAACAATTTTCTCAAGTGTCATAAAACGAAATGCCAAGATTAATATGGCACACAAAGCTGCATATGTATATGCATTCACATGAAGCATAATGGCCACATTTTTGCATTAAATCATGCAGTTATGTAGGGTATGATTGTAAAATAACAATGCACTATCAGAGTCTTTACATTGTACTAGTAGTGCTATACGTGTTTAGTTAGTTAGTTAGTTAGTTAGTTAGTTAGTTAGTTAGTTAGTTAGTTAGTTAGTTAGTTGGGTAGGATGTATAACCCGAGCATTCGTAGAAATAAAAAGCTTGAGAAGTTTACGAGTGTTTTTTTATATAAATATTTCAGTTTAGATAACAATCAACATTAGAAGCAAATAGATATCAGGCAACCGCCACCAACAGCACTCTCGGTGCTTTGATTTCCTTAAAGAGTTGAACCTCGTCCAGAAGGACGGCAGAAATGCTTTCACTGAGAATGTACTCATTTTCCATGAGATGATATAACAATATGAGCCGCGACACGACAAAACCAACCATGTGGTTATGCGCACTGCGCAGACTCAGATCCGCCTGGGCATTTGCCCAGTTTGGTCAGACTCATTGTTAAGTGCTCAAAGGGTAGCTAAGGGTCTAAACTACCTCCATGCGGACAGCGAAGACTCTGGTCAGACTGGGCGGATGCCCAGGCTGATCTGAGCCTGTGCTGGGCGCACAACCACATTGTTGGTTTTGTCGTGTCGCGGCTCAAAACACTTTGATCTGGAAGTTCAGCGCCTTGTAAATATTTACGTAACAGCTGCAGATCCTAAACAGTATTTACAATTCACTTAAGCAGTATTTACAAATTACTTGAGGTGGCAAAGTATGTCCATCATCACCAATCAAATGGGTTAGATTCACGAAAACTGTCCCTTGCTGCGTGAGCGAACAGTGATGATTGATATCAACCTGCGCAAATGTTGGATGAATGGCATAAATGTTTTTCGTATAATTTGCTCAGTCTGTTGTAACCCTTCTGTTGGTCTAAAATATTTAGTTCAATAAAGATAGCTGAGTTGCCACCTATTTGAGAAAGAGCTGCTGACTCGGCTTATCACTTGTAATTCATTGTTTGTTGGGATGTCTTTGTCAAACTTTCCCTTTGATGTTGGGAATAGGGTTTGGGATCTGATTCAGTCAGTTCCTGAAGTGTAGTTACTCTTTAAATTCACTTAGTAGAATAAGTTTGACCTCGAAAGCGAATACATGTATTCCCTGTCTTATGATGTTCCTTATATCTCGCAGAACATATGATCAATGAATGTCAGTGGAATGATGATTTTGCTCTCTAATTTTCAATATAACAAAGTGAACTAGAAGACTGTGAGCTAGTTTTGCCAGAAAAAGACGTGTCTTCAATACCCGCTATCAGGATTTGTTTAGACATTTCACTAGAATCTATTGTCTTTTAGAAAATTGCAAGTGTGCGCTTTGTCAGTATCAGTACTAGCATCACTGGTACATGATCAGCGCCAGGCATCACCCGAGATCGATACTTTGTCAGGCCTTAGCATAAACAAACTTAAAAGCAAATTTCTCTGAATGGCAAATAAAACAAGATGAACGAAAATAACAAGCTTACGGGCGCACTCAATTTGGAAAGTGATACATGTATTGTAATACGTTTCCCTTTTCATTCTTATATTTACATTCTCAGTGCATTTATTGAAAAGCCCTATGGTAAACCATTAGAACGTTATGTAGCTTATACTTCAATAACTACATATGTTCACATGGCTTTAACTGAGGTTAAAGGACGTCAAAATAAACCATGGTTCTCCCCAATCTGATTGGACGTAGGCGACGTTAAGACGCCGTTGACACTGTTCCGCTAGTAGAAAAACTGCGTATAAATCTTTTTCTGCTTCAACTGTAGAACCTAACGTAAGTTAATAGATAGAAAAGGATGTAAATATATGCAATGAACTTAATTTTTCTGGTGCTTATCGAAGTATAAACTACATTGGGTCGCTAGCAAAGTTTACATGAACCCCATCGGGATTCACTTACTTTGCACGCGACCCAATGCAGTTTATACTTCGATAAACACCAGAAAAAAATGAAGTTCATTCCTTAAAATATGCCAAAGGTTCATCTGATGTACATATAAGCAAACTGGAATAGTGCGTGCGAAAGACCCGGATGCCACTCCCCTTTACATGCTCATCGCGTGTAGATTCTGACGCAAGGCAGTGTCACATCACTAAATGGTTTGTCTCCCAAAAATGACCCTAGACGTTTTATGCACACCCATCCATGCTTCAGTCAAGGGTTTACTGCATATACGCAAAAATGTAGGTGCGTATTGAAATTTTGTCAAAATGACAAAATATCAACTCGCACCTGCATACTTGCCTGCTTTAACTTAATAAATTAGACAATGGTCAATAACAAGAATCCCGCGGAATGCGGAATCTCGCCTGTCATTGAATTATTACAAAATACACACACACACAAGTCGACAAAAGTTTCTGCCACCGCCGACGACGACACCGAAATAGCAATATCTCGCTTCCGCTAGTCGCAGGCAAGGAAAAAAAGTACCTAACTTTGAATAAAAAAAAAGAATAAAAAGGTAAGACAAAAACTGGCGAGAAAACATAACCATATCTTAAAGGCTCAACTCCTACACTTCCCCTCAAGCAGTATAAAACATCCGATCCGAAACCATCACATGTTCACTGAATGCAGTATTATTTTCCAAACTCGAAGAATATAATTTAACCCTAATGATATTGCAATTACAATGATAATTATTACTTTTCGTGCAGATTTTGATACCGACGTTTTTCTAAGACAATCTTCTAGAAGCGTATACTCCGGTGAATTACATTGTCTTTTCGGACCACGTACATGTATAAATTGCCTTATTTTGTAAAACGTGGTATTCGGGGAGATAAGAAACAGTGACAGTCCAAACGCTCATATACACAAGTACATATTTACAATTTTAATATTGTAATTTGCATAAAAACTTTTAACTATGCGTTCGGAATATCTTTAGGACAGAAGCACTATTCAATACACTAATACTTAAAAACACAGTTGCCATAGTGATTTTAATTAGACTAGTGGATTTGTTAGGAAAATAAAATTAATTAATGTGTTTTAGATATTTGTCAACCAGACGTCAGTAATGGATATTTAACAGTATTTCCAGTCACAATATCATTTTTGAGATGGAAAGCAATTAACTCATTAATGCATAGCGTCCCATTAAAAAGACATATGCAGATAGTGCAGACCCAGATCAGACGCCGCAGAACGCGGCGTCTGATCAGGGTCCACACTATCTGCATGCAATTTACATCGATTTCTGTAAAAATGATAACTGGACGGACACTCGGCGCCAGGTGTGTGCAACTATGGTTACGTACCGCTCAGCCACTTGGGAAACGTCGTGACGAGAATTGAACAGAACAGAACAGTAAAATGATAATAAAAAAGACACCCCCTAATATGATGAATGGACTCATCTAATTTATAAGGATAGAAGAGTCCATTATGCGTTGATGGGATTTATTCTAGAAAGCAATTACCGAAGACAGCTATCACAAATAACCCGCGACACGACAAAACCAACAAAGTGGCATGTGCGCCCAGCAAAGATTCAGATCAGCCTGGGCAGGGGCCCAGTCCGTTAAGAGTCCTGACTGTGCACTTAAAGGGTAGCTAAGGGTCTAAGCTAGCTCCATGCGGATAGCGAAGACTGGTCAGACTGAGCGGATGCTTAGGCTGATCTAAGTCTTTGCTAGGCGCACATGCCATTTTGTTGGTTTTGTCGTGTCGCGGCTCAAATAAAGATTCACTTTTGCTCGGTATTACAGCTTCAATAATAATTATTCAGGAAATCATAGGGATAAACCTTTTAAAATGTACATAACTTATTGGCAGTCATTTATCAAACATTTGCTCTGGAAACTGAGTTAATTTTGAACAGTCCAATACCTCCCATTTCCTATGCCCCTACCCCACCTCTACAAGCTGTGTATATCCAGACCTTCATTCATTTGTGTGAAGTTTTAACTAGATATTCCAAATACTTAGGGAAAAACAGGGTACATAAAAAACACTTTTGGGAAAGGGACATTATTAGCAATGACGTGCAGTTATAGTCCTTGTTCTCTGCCATTTTTCTAAAGGTGCTTTATATTTGTACCAACTTTCGAGAAAATATCTTAAACTAATTAAAGAGGAAAAAGTAACAAAGGGGTATAATATTTAAAGTTAAAAGTAGAGATATAGTTCTTGTACTCAGCCACATTGGCTGACGATGCTTTATATATGTACCAAGCTTCATGAAATTATCTTCAACGCTTTTCAGCTGTGGAGTGGATATGATTTCCATTGTAAAGCTTAGCTAAGGGACATAATTCCAACAAAAAACAAGAGGACCATTGGTCCTGTAGCTCACCCGAGTCCATTCAGCCTCAGTACTCTAGGGTAAGTTACTCTAAGGCCATCGGTCAACTGGTTCTGGAGAAAAAGATTTTTAAAGGTTTTAACCATATATAGGCATGGAGGACATGTTGGTCATGTGATCTGGACATTTGAAAAAAAATTTCTTTCCCTCAACCCCCTGGAGGCTCTATATGAAGTTTGGTTTCAAACCTGGCCCAGGGGCTTTTGATGAGATGGTTTGATATTGTCAAAATGACAGATTTCTGGGTCAAAAGTCAAAGAATGACCTTGATCTCTTGTACTCATAAATCTTCATGTACTCATTAAGATGACTGTAGATATCAATTTTAGGCATAAATCTACAAAACTTTCCATGAAATCTAATGTTCTAGCATTTTCCCACATTTGACCTTGCCGTAAAATAGTCAAGGTCAACCCAAGGTCATCATTTTTTAACAATCTTGATAGTACTGGAGATCCCAATGCTACATACCAAGCTTCAAGGCCATCAGTCAATTGGTTCTGGAGAAGAAGATTTTTAAAGGTTTTTACCATATATGGGCGTGGCAGCCATGTTGGTCATGTGACCTGGACCTTTTGAACTAATTTTCATTCCCTCAAATCCCTGGAGGCTCTATATGAAATTGGTTACAATTGGCCCAGTTGTTTTTGAGGAGATTGTTTGATATTGTCAAAATATGGGAGATCTGGGTCAAAGGTCAAAGAATGACCTTGACCTCTTGTACTCACAAATCTTCATGTACTTATTAAGATAACTGTATATACCAATTTTTAGGCATAAATCTTAAGAACTTTCCATGAAATCTTATATTCTAGCATTTTCCCACATTTGACCTTGCGGTAAAAAAGTTCAAGGTCAACCAAAGGTCATAATTTGAACAATCTTGATAATACTCGAGTACCCAAAGCTACATACCAAGTTTCAAGGCCATCTGTCAATTGGTTCTGGAGAAGAAGATTTTCAAAGGTTTTTACCATATATGGGCGTGGTAGCCATATTGGTCATGTGACCTGGACCGTATGAATAAGTTTTTGTTCCCTGAACTCCTGGAGGCTCTATATGAAATTAGGTTTTAATTGGCCCAGGGGCTTTTGAGGAGATTGTTTGGAATTGTCAAAATATGAGAGTTCTGGGTCAAAGGTCAAAGAATGACCTTGACCTCTTTTACTCATATATCTTCATGTCCTCATTAAGATGACTGTAGATACCAATTTTTAGCCCAAAATTTTCAACAGTTTCCAAGATATCTTATGTTCTAGCATTTTGCCATAGAAAAGCACAAGGAAGAAAATTTGACCTTACCGTAAAAAAGGTCAAGGTCAACCTAAGGTCATAATTTGAACAATCTTGGTAGTACTCGCGTACCTGATATTACATACCAAGTTTCAAGGCCATCGGCCTACTGGTTCTGGAGAAGAAGATTTTTTTAGGTTTTTACCATATATGGGCATGGCGGCCATGTTGGTCATGTGACCAGGACCGTTTGAACGTTCCTAAGGTCCCAGGAGGCTACATATGAAATTTGGTTTCAATTGGCCCAGTGGTTTCAGAGGAGAAGTCGTTTGAAAATGTTGACGGATGGACGACGGACGGACGGACGGACCACGACGGACGACGGAGCCTGACCATACTATAAGCTCCCCCGGAGCCTCTGGCTCAGGTGAGCTAAAAATCAGAAGGAATTACAGTTCTTGTTGCCTGAACAGAACAGTGCCCAGTCACCTTAACAGCAGATGCTTCCCATCAGCACACAACGTTGAATCGCCATTGAGTCAACATCATGACATCGAATAAATGTTGATTCAATGTTGATTTCAACGTGTGCTCATTGGCTTTTCCCTGTTTTGTTTCCTACATAATAGCAAAACATATTACCAATTACTACAGTGATTTAGATTATTTTTTTTTTTTTTTTTTTTTTTGTCATTTTTTCTCTTTTGCAGGTAGCCATTTAGGAACACTGTCAGTGTTATTTCGCAAGACAAAACAATTTCACCAGCCCTTTGACCAAATGTGTCTATTTTGCTTAAACTAATAACTTAATAAAATGTTTCCTGGGAGAATTCAAGAGGCTTATCTGACAAATAAATAAACATTAATTTGTTCATATCAGAGAACATGTGATACAGGCGAGGCTTTTTGTATGGTTGAGTGCCTTAAAAGGTTAATAAGTCACATTTTTATGTAAAAGAGGAATAGGCTCATCCCTCACAAGGTCAAACAACAATACAAAGTGCCACACCAGAAGCAAATGTCCTGAAATCTGACCTGTGTATCCATCCCATTATTAAGGACCTTAATTGAGCCGCGACACGACAAAACCAACAAAGTAGCATGTACGCACAGCAAGACTTAGATCCGCCTGGGCATTCGCCCAGTCTGATCAGACTCTTCGCTCTGTGCTTAAAGGGTAGCTAAAGGTCTAAGCTAACTCCAATCAGACAGCGAAGACTCTGATAAGACTGGGCAGATGCCCAGGCTGATCTGAGTCTGCTCTGGGCGCACAACCACATTGTTGGTTTTGCGTATCGCAGCTCATAATTGTTGGATTACTTTAGTCCTTGCAAGGCAAGGCCAACTTTGCAATATGCCTCACCTGTAATTTGCATGTTCTGAAAAACGACTTGTCTAACCAACCCATTAATTAGTTAAGGTGTGTGTCCTCCGGAAATTCCTGTGTACTGCCTTGGGTGAAGAAACGTTTTCAAAAAAAGGATCTGCAGAAAAGACTTTATTCCTCTAGAAACAAATTGTTTCCGTGAACTTGCGTTGCAAATCCTTTAGCTTGAGTCAACCCAAATTGAGAGAGGGAGAAATGAAATTTGGCTGAGTTACTTCCCCTTAAAATGCACCCATTCATCATCTAGACAAATGTGATCTGTGCATGTCTCATCAGCTTAGATTCAATAACTACATGGTCTAACTTAACACAAAAATGGGAACTTGTTGATTTCAGAATGAGGTTCAAAAATGATTACATGTCTGATTTCTACAACTAACTCTACTCAAAGGATTCAATTTGCTCGCAATAAATCTCAAGGCCGCTTAAAATAAGTTAAACACTAAGACAAAACATGACTTAATAATATAACTAGATCAGTAATTACAAACCTTAAGCATAGCAAATCATTTAATTATTTTCTCAGTAAAAGAAGACCCAAGAGATTCCTACGGGCAAGAATGACAGATTCATCATCATTTTAAGGTGAAAGAGTACATCTCATATTTTCCATCTATTTTATAAAGGGGAACAATTTTTGTTGACTTATTGTTTGCTTCCCTGAACAAAAAATCTCTTCCAAAATGGGATCTGCTCTTAAAAGAAACAATTTGCTCCTAGATTTTTCATTTAAGAGTTGACCTAAATAAGGAGGCAAAAATGAAAAGAGCAGTTGCCTCCCTTTAAAGTATGTCCATTTACCTTAAGTTGGTTGGTCGGTTGGTTGTTTTCGGTTTAACAGCCCATTGAGACAGTATTTCAGTCTATATTGGGCTGTCTCCCAGAGACAGGGATATTTACCTTAAGAGATGAGGTAAGTTTAGTTGATAACTGTATGTGTTTGGTCAGACAGACAGACACCAATCATTCCGGTACAAATTTCTGCAACAGATGGTTCCATCTTGATCAAGTTCATTTCTCCCATCAAAAATGTGTCATAAAACTCTGGAAAAAATTCATGCAGTGTAGTCCATGATCAGACTGCTCCTCCAGGAGCAGTCTGATCTGGGACTACAATGTGTGCTCAACATTTCTGATCCAATATTTAGTATTGTTACAGTATGTTCTTAAAAATGGCTTAGGGTTTAGCAATCAGATCACATGTAAATTATTAATTAATTAATGTACCATGGAATTGAGTTAGTTTGAAATGGAAAAAAAACAATATTAAGAATCCCAAAGGACTGTCCATTTTTCTAATTCTGTCACTGAAATTAAAATGTAATGAAATAGAAAAACAAAGAAAAACAATATCATACCAAATGTAAATTTCTTGTTTTACCTTTAGATTAAAATCTGACCAAAATGTAATTAGCAACTGAGTCATGTGAATGTTAGCACACTGTGACATGGCAAGTAGAAAACTTCAAAGCAGTCATTGCATCTGAGGGGTCCAATCTGCACCAGCGAGTTCCTAAGGCTCAGCTAGGGCCTCAGCCTGTGCCAAACATATGCTTTGACTTGTATAAAGACATCATGATATAGTTTTCAACTAGGTCTCAAACAGTAGCATAAACCAAAAAGTAAAACAAATATTACCTTAAAGCTTTAGTATTGGCACACCTAAAACCACAAATTTTCCATTTGTACCAAATGGAAAATTAATGGTTTTTAGGTATCCCAATATTTAAGCAAATTATGGTACGAGGGGAGTTCAATAAGTTCGTAGAACTGGGTATTTTTCTATACAATTCAAGATTTCTTTATTCATTTTTGCACAGTGTAAACCTTTGTCAGTTGAATGATAACAGCTGTTCAGTCAACACGTACATTTTTTGCTATTACTTTTTGTTTGAAAACCTATACCCATAGGCAAAAATGGAAAGTCAGAATATTGAGTTCAGAGCAGTCATAAAGTTCCTCACTAAGGAGGGTGCAAACGCCAAAGAAATCCATCGGCGCATGGCTGATGTGTATGGTGATAGTGGCCCAAAGTATTCCATAGTGGCAAAGCGGTCAGCAGAATTTAAACGTTGGCGAGACTCCTTTAATAGAAGATGACCCAAGGCCATGTCACCCTGCTGATGTCATCAGCCAGGAGATGATCGACCGTGTTGAGAGACTTGTGCTAAACGATCGCCAAACCAAAGTTGCCGAACTTGCTTCAGAATGTGGTATTTCTAATGGAAGTGTTTACACTATAATCCATGAGTATTTAGGCATGTCAAAAGTATCTGCCAGGTGGGTACCCAGAAACCTGAACATGCAAGATCATCAGCAAAAGGTGGAGTCCAGAGTTGCACAAGCGGCTATTCGTGACTGCAAATTCGAGCAGTTAAATCATCCACCATACAGTCCAGACCTGGTCCCAAGTGATTATTATCTGTTTCGAAATTGGAAGTTCCACTTGCCTGGAACGCGATTTCGGGAGGATGACGAGCTCAAGGCTGCTAAAGAGGCTTGGTTTGAGGACCAAACAGACGACTTTTATTTCAAAGGCATAGACTGCTTAACAGAAAAGTGGGCCAAATGCATTGAAGTAAAGGGGGATTATGTTGAAAAATAATGTTGAAACCATCTTCCAATCTGTGGGTTAAACCCAGAGTTCTACAAACTTATTGAACTCCCCTTGTGTATACTGAAGGAGTGAAATAAAACAGGAACTCTTTTTTTTGTTCTACAAATTTATTACATGCACTATGAGAAATGTTGAGTAGAAAATGACAAAATTTAGTACTATGCGCTATGAGAATTATTTCATAGAAAAATGACATAAAGCTGTTTAAAAATGTGGATATGTTTTTTATGGCACATGGAAAATAAAATCATATCTATTTCTGGAGCTATGACATGCATCATGCGGAAAAGTACTTTTCTGCATATGTGAACACTGAAGACTCAGATCTGCCTGTACATCAGTGCAGGCTGATCAGTCTTTTCTGTTTGCATAATTCCAGGGAAATCTAAAATGGATGGACAAACAGCACCCCGTTGTAACAGCAATGGATTTGTACTGCTGAGGTGCGGGGAGAACATCGTTATGAGAAGTACATAAAGAAAAGAATCTGAAATAAGAAATGTGAAGACTGATCAGTTTGCACAAATACACAGGCTGATTTGTGCATTCACTATAAGCATATGGTTAAAGGTCCATCTTCACAAGAGGCCAGTTACATATGAGCCGCGACACAACAAAACCAACCAAGTGGTATGTGCTCCCAGTAAAGACTCAGATCAGACTGGGCATCTGCCCAGGCTGATCAGAGTCTTTGCTGTCCGCATGGAGCTAGATTAGCTACCCTTTAAGCTTAAAGGGAAGACTTTGATCTGATTAAGGGGATGCCCAGGCTGATATGTCTTCACTGGGCCCACATGCCACTCTGTTGGTTTTGTCGTGTCACAGCTCATATATCCATATATCCCAATAATGTTGTCAGTTATGGTTAATTGGTATATTTTTAGGAGAAACAACTCCATCATTTACTTTTCTGCCTCCCTTCTTCATCTGGGGTGAACTCTGAAAGGGAAGCATTTGGTCCTTTAAGATCAAATTCTTTCTTTCAAAGTAGGCCCTGTTTGGAAAAACTTAGTGCCAACAGAAGCAAAACAGAAACCACAAAAGTTGTTCGCCTTTGAAAAATGGCAGATAAACATGGAGATGTACCCATCCTTGAAGATAGCACTTGCTTCCTTGTTAGATGAGTCTATTTTCCAGTGGGGGTTACTTTCAAAAGATTTTGCTCTTGAACAGCACATTATCCCCTTAACCCTTTGAAATGCTAAAAAAGCAGACAACAGAATTTATGCCTACAAATTAAATGTTTTACCCAAACTATAGTGTACTGAGAATTCAAGAACTAGAGTGCAAACAGTGATTTCTGATCTACTCTTAGATCTACTCTGTTAGCAAATGCAACTACATTCATTTTTGGCACTTAACGATTAAGAGGTGTGCCTCTGTGTGGACTTCAACATCAGAGTGATCTCCTTTATACCTTAAGGTATATGGGTACACCTTCAAGCCCCTCACCACTTACCACAAGCCCCTCCCCAACTTCCCCTATAAGACAAAACCCTTCCTAAAGGGCTCTATACTTAGAAGAAAGTATTTGCTCCCAGAGCAGCAAATTCTTTCCTTTAAGAGCTGTTGACCCTCATTGACAAGGGATGTAAAACTGAAAATGACAGAGTTGTTTCCCCTGCAAGTGTCCCTATTCACCATAAAACAGACTTTGTTAAGCTCAGGTTTCAATAAATATCATGATCAGCAAACTTATAACACAGACATAATACAATACTGAACTGTAAATACACATGCATTGCTTTACAATGGATGGCCGGAGATGAGGTTTCTGAAAAGCCCTTTCACATTTGATGCTTTTTAGTCTGTCAAACAATGGCCTGTAAAACTACAATCCTTGCAGCACGTATTGTGTAAGAACTGCATCTTGAACATTGAAGTGTATAAGCCCAGACCAGACTGTGCATATATGCAGCTTCCCCCAGTAAACATGCAGCGCTCCATATAAGAGCAGTAGTGAGGATACTTTAGGGGTAATTTTCCATAATTCTCCTGAGAAACATATGCTGTGGTACATCATTAGAACCAGCTCACCATGATGGTTCTAATGACGGCCACAGCGTATGTTTTTGTTGAGAAATAAGAATAACAATATCAGAATTATCCTACAAATCCCACCTCATCTACATCTCTGCACACTGTCTTTTTGGAATCTAAAACTACAGTCAAATTACTATTGTCTCTGAGCACAGTGCGCATGTGCAAAGGTTGGTCTGAACATCCATAGTTTGAAAATGCTCCAAGTTCAACAGTCCTTTTCATGTACCCCATCTGGTAGTATTTTCTTCAATTTGTATATGCTTCAACAGTTCTTTTCATGTCTTTTTTTTTCGCTGGTACTTTTTTCCATCTCTATACTGAGCCTAAGGTCAATGGATACACCTCCATGTTTTCTGTCATTTTTGTAAAGGGGAACAACTTTTGCGACTACCTGTTTAAATACCCAGACGACAAAGCCTTCCCAGGTAGGGTCTACTCTTAAAGGAAAGAATTTGCTCCTAGAGGAGCAAATTCTTTCCTTTTAGAGTTGACCCCAAAAAGAAGGGAGGCAAAAATGAAATGACAGAGTAACTTCCCCTGAAACTGAATCCATCTACCTTAAACACTTTTGCAATGCCTATGCTCTGCTTAAACATAATTGCACTGTCTTAGCTGCATCTGAAATATTTTCACTGTCTTTGTCGTGTTTAAACAACTTCATCTTGCTGGTAAATCTGGTTCGAAATGTCTTGCATCAACTAGTGAACCCTCCTTCATACATTCTCGGACCCACGCCTCTGTCACAATGTGGAACTTCTTCTGTCTCTTTCTCCTTTCTTCCCTAAATTGCTGTACACGACTGAGATCACTGAAAATGAGATAAAATTTTTATTACTTTGTTTGAGCAACTTTTTGCCCACATGAATTTTCCTTGCTACTACACTACTGAGAGCATATTCAAGATAATATTAGGATGACATCAGCCATGGCTTTAAGTATATGCTATGCATACTAGCATGATGGATGGTTGACTCACGATTTCAACAGTATCCTTCTGCCATATCAGGACGATGGGAGGGCCATACAGAAAGGCTTTGTAAAATGGAACATCTTTTAAGGATGAAAAGATTTCTTTCTCCAGTGGAAATTGCATTCTGATCCACTAACTTAGCAGGCCAGTGCTTATGCCACTGAGCTACTTTGCTCCTGAGCATACTAGAATGTTAGGAATACATGTACAAAAGATCAAAATTATTCCAGCTTAATCAAATTTGATTGATCATATTGTTTTATGAAATGGAAACTTTCCCTCAGTTTTAATTGACTATTACTCAGCTACTGGCACAGTCGTGTTTTCTCATTTTTTACATGCTTTTGATTTATTAATACTTTATACTTAGCTTCATGTTAATGAGATTTTTTTTATATACGGTAAATTCTCTATTAGTTTGAACACCCTAGCAGTTCGAACACCTAAATTCATCGTCAAACGGCTCCTCAAAATTTTCTCATTTAGTTCGAACAGTGGATTTTTCCACGCATTTGAATTTTTAATACTTCGAACACAAAAAAATATTGTGAATTTCACAAAAAAAACACGCCAAACTTTTCAAGAGTTTTCAGTTTTGTTTTCCCGACACAATGTGCTAGGAGAGCAGTTCAATCGGTCTAAATGTAAATCGGGCATCCTCGCCGACATTTACGTTATTGATAAAGATTACAGAGTTGGCAGAAGTGTTACGAGTGCAAACAGGGAAGACTCGGGTCAGCCTACACATCTGCGACATCTGATTAGCGTCTTCTCTATCTGCATCAACAATGGGAATGTACATGTTGACCCGAGAAGGATCGAGCTTACGAAGTTATGAGGTTGCGGGGTGCGCAGGCTGAACTGAGTCTTTGCACTGTGAGTCTTTGCTTTTCGTACATGCAATAAGGCGCCATTTCTCGGAGCAATTCTTGTTAAAAAAAGTGGAAATGTGCATGTGCGCTGAAGTGTGTTTGGGAAAGATACGTAGACACATGAGAAATCCTTGTTGCAAAAGAAATAAATTGTCATAAAGACGAACTCTTCTTTCCAGACAAAATCAGTCTGAATACATTCGCAAACTGAAAGCAGTGACCAGCCTGTGCATATGCAAGGTCTGTGCATTGAAACAAAGTTCGCAGTAGCCGTAAGATAGGTTTATCACTGGCATAGCTGGCTCGTGCGTCTCAAAAGGGCCTCAGGACACATCCGATCAGCAAACACCCGCATCATACCATGCACTTGGGAATATAAATCTCCAGGATTCACCGATAGTTTGCACAATAATCATTTTCAGATGCGCAGACTGGAATAGGCTTTGCTGTTCGCACATGTAATACGGCACCTTTTTCATGACACGTTGCCAATATTTCTGCACCCTTGGACGTAATATAGGACAGACAGAAATGGTGAGGATCAAAAGGACGGCATCTTCCAGAATTAGACTGTGTGTGTTATTAATAGAAGCCCGTGAATTTCAAGCAGGCCACTTGCGGTGAATAAATAGCCAGGACACTGACAAACTTACATGTACCTGACGTATTTAAACAATCGCATATTAGGTCATCGTAAATGTGTATATAGTAAATGTGTTGAAATACTTGTCTTTCTTTCGGAACATTTATTTGGAATATTGAAAAGGGATGAAGAGAATGAAATACATGCATAATGAGGACCTATACATTTAATTCTGAGAGGTACGAGATATAATTTGCGACATGACATGAGATCGTTTTTTTTTTTCCCGGAAATCGGCAATTCAAATAGTTCGAACACTAAATATTTTCATGACCGGCAATTTCTAATAGTTCGAACACCCCGATCAGTATTTATTTTTTAACTGTTCGAACTAAATGAGAATTTACCGTAGTTTCGTGAGCTATAAAGTTAACAAAATAAGCAAAAGTAAAAATACTTGCAAGTACTTTGTGACACATAGTGAAAAAATCAAGGGCTGTAAAATATATTACCAGGTCACTTAGCTTAAAGCAGTATCTAACTCTTAATATTTATTCCTACCTTTTGTCACACATGACATGTGACACATCAGCAGACCATGAGCTTGTGACCTGTGCTCCAAAGAACCGTAACTCCAATTTCAGGAAATCCAGTGAACTATTCTTGATATGAGTGGACTCATCTCCAATTATCAATTTGTTGTCTAAATAAATTCTAAGGAAAAGAGAAGAAAATGTCATAAAATGGCAATATTTTAAAAGAAAAACCTGAGCAAGCAATTTAGACCCAGATTAGACTGCTCCAAATGGAGCAGTCTGATCAGGGTCTAAATTGTTTGCTATCAGCCAACAGTTTTACGAACACAGAATTTTCTATTATATAAAATTTGGAATGTGACATTAAATATGGAATCTGAGGACTGCTTGTAGACTAGCAATTTCCTGAGACCCAGCCAGGTTCTGGTGCAATACTGAATGAAAATGCCTAGATGTTTAATGGAAAGAAGACCACTTGCATATCACTTACATATCAAATATTAATAAATAAATCGTTTCTGTTTTTTTTTTTTTTTTTTGGAAGGCGTGTATCATACAAATTATATGTAAAGTCGAAGAACTTGTGCTAAGAATACCCTCCCCGCACCCCCCCCCCCTCCCCCACCAGGCCCCCCTCCCTCCCTATATTTTATGATTATGTACTTGTGTATAAAATATGGATCCAATACACCAATCTTTTCAAAAGATATCAGATGGAAGCCATTTTTTGTATGTACAGGATGTACAAATATATGTACGGACAACGGTTATACTACGTGCCCCCATTTACAATAGCAGGGGCACAAAAATCTGAAAAAATTTCTGATCAACAACACTGCTAAAGAATGTCTCCCTCACTACCTAGGGACTATTTACACAGAAACAGATTTACTTGCAAGTTCCAAAGAGACCAAAAGGAAACTCGTCAGGGAAGAATTTGTCTTCCTTGTATGCTACCTGAATGTGGCACCACCCAACCACCCACAAAAATTACTACTGTAATGGCAAACAGTGCAGACCCAGATCAGACTGCTCTCCTAGGAGAGCAGTCTAATCTGGATCTGCACTGTTTCAAGTACATCTATCTCACTATTCAGTGACTATTTACACACACAGAATCGCCAAATCAAACACTAAAAACTAAAATGGTAAAACTATTTTTGTCATGTCACCTGAAAAACGAAATATCTATGTCTCATATGCCACCTGCGTGTGGCCTGAAAATCTTTTAGGAGAATAAAGTTTTGTTCTGTTCTGTTCACAAAAAAAAAAACAAAGAAGAAGAAAAAACAGACTTACTTGCAAGTTCTAAAGAGACCATAGGGAGACTCGTCAGGGAAGAATTTCACTTCCATTTTGGCAACCTCATTGTGCCTAACACAATCATCTGGATCCTGCAATGAATACATAACCTCAGTTCAATTTCACTGCTGTTCAATTCATCTGCCACTAAGGTGTTTGTTCTCACTATTATCAGCAATCAAAATTGCTAAACACTTAATCCTTCAGAAATGAAAATCTTTAAATCTGCATAAGCACAGCCTTTCCAAAATGAGGACATAACAAGAGGGCCATGAGGCCCTGTATCGCTCACCTGAACAATTGGCAAAGTGGCTTTTTCTTATGTTTTTAAATTGTCTAAATATGAGTCTTGGGTCAAAAGTCAAAGAACGACCATGACCTATTGTACTCATAAATCTTCATGTACTCATTAAGGCAACAATATATACCATTTTTTAGGCAAAACTTTCCATGAAATCTTATGTTCTAGCATTTTCCCATATTTAACCTTGCTGTAAAAAAGGTCAAGGTCAACCAAGGTCATAATTTGAACAATCTTGATAGCACTGGAGTACCCAACGCTACATACATGTACCAAGTTTCAGGGCCATTGATCAATTGGTTCTGGAGAAAAAGATTTTGAAAAGTTTTTACCATATATGGTCATGGTGGCCATGTTGGTCATGTAACCAGACCATTTGAAGAAATTTTCATGTCCTCGACCCCTGTAGGCTCTATTTAATATTTGGTTACAATTGGCGCATTGGCTTTTAAGGAGAAGTTTGAAATTGTCAAACTATTCTGGGAATTCAGGGTCAAGGTCAAAGAACGACCTTGACCTCTTGTACTCATGAATCTTGATGTACACATTAAGATGACTGTATTTACCAATTTTTAGGCCTAAATCTTCAAAACTTTCCATGAAATTTTATGTTCTAGCATTTCCCATATTTGACCTTGCTGTTAAATGGTCAAGGTCACCCCAAGGTCATCATTTTGAACACTCTTGATAGTACTGGAGTACCCAATGCTACATACCAAGTTTCAAGGCCATCGGTCAATTGGTTCTGGAGAAGAAGATTTTTTTAGGTTTTTACCATATATGGGCATGGCAGCCATGTCGGTCATGTGACCTGAACCGTTTGAACAAATTTTCATTCCCTCAACCCCTGAAGGCTCTATATGAAATTTGGTTACAATTGGCCCAGGGGCTGTTGAGAATATTGTTTGAAATTGTCAAAATATGAGAGTTCAGGGTCAAAGGTCAAAGAATGACCTTGACCTCTTGTTCTCACAAATCTTCATTGTACTCATTAAAGATGACTGCATATACCAATTTTTAGACCTTAATCTTCAAAACTTTCCATGAAATCTTATGTTCTAGCATTTTCCCATATTTGACCTTGCCGTAAAAAGGTCAAGGTCAACCCAAGGTCATAATTTGAACAATCTTGATAGTACTCGAGTACCCAATGCTACATACCAAGTTTCAAGGCCATCGGTCAATTGGTTCTGGAGAAGAAGATTTTTCAAGGTTTTTACCATATATGGGCATTGGCAGCCATGCTGGTCATGTGACCTGGACCGAATGAATAAATTTTCGTTCCCTCAACCCCTCAAGGCTCTATATGAAATTTGGTTACAATTGGCCCAGGGGCTGTTGAGAAGATTGTTTGAAATTGTCAAAATATGAGAGTTCTGGGTCAAAGGTCAAAGAATGACCTTGACCTTTTGTACTCATAAATCTTCATGTACTCATTAAGATGACTGTAGATATCAATTTTTAGCCCAAAATCTTTAACAGTTTTCAAGATATCTTATGGTCTAGCATTTTCCCATATAAAAGCACAAGGAAGCAAATTTGACCTTGCCGTAAAAAAGGTCAAGGTCAACCCAAGGTAATAATTTGAACAATCTTGGTAGTACCCGTGTACCTGATGCTACATACCAAGTTTCAAGGCCATCGGCCTATTGGTTCTGGAGAAGAAGATTTTTTTAGGTTTTTACCATATATGGGCGTGGCGGCCATGTTGGTCATGTGACCAGGACGGTTTGAACAACTTTTCGTTCCCCCTTCCTCTGGAGGCCATATATGAAATTTGGTTACAATTGGCCCAGCGGTTTCAGAGGAGAAGTCGTTTGAAATTGTGGACGGACGGACGGACGGACGGACGGACGACGGACGACGGACGACGACGGACGACGGAGCCTTACCATCCTATAAGCTCCCCCGGAGCCGCTGGCTCAGGTGAGCTAAAAATCCTGCCTAGAAGCAAATTTTTTCCTTTAAGAATTGACCCCCATTAGATAGGAAGATAAAAATGAAAATGGCATGGTTGCTTCCCATTAAAGTGTACCCATTCATCTTAAGTAGATTTGGCATTGGGGCAAAGTCCTGAAAGACTGCTTTGGAAAGTTTTAAGATAAACACATTGCTTGTCTAAATGGTCCAAATACTTCTAGAAGTAATTTTAGTACTACCCACCTGTTTTGGTTATTCCGGGCAATACTCACCAATTCCATTAACTCTTTCGATGCCACTGTTGCCGAGATGCAACTGCTAGGCAGAGGTCCAGTGTCGCTTTAATGCGACATGCACAGTCCCATTAAATAGCTCCATTTTACGACGTTACCCAGGAATTTTGAAAATAATTGAAAGTTTACAACCAGATTATGAAAAACGAAGATTTTTAACAAGATTTGGCTTTCTCTGATGAAATTTGTACTTTCAATGGTTTTATTTGCCAGAAACACCCAATATTTAGTTTTCTTCTAAAATAAATTTGGGGCTGGTAAATGCATTCCAATATGAACTTGGCACCCTAAGAGTTAATGATAAAAAATTTCTATACTCACAACTGTAATTTTGGTGAAGACATCTTTGAGTCTCTCCGATGTTGTATCATCTGAGTAGCTGTCACCGTAGTCATCAAAATCTTGTTGAAACAACTTCTGTGTGGCAGGAGATGTGTGTATCATATCCCCTGGTGACCTGTCAGGGAAGGTATGTAGGGTCGAGTCAGGTAACTTCTGACAGCGGGTAAATTCGGACATACCATTGCAAACAGTGAAAATCCAGATGAGACAGCTCATATATAATGAGCTGTCTCATCAGGATTTTCACTGTTTGCCTAGTTAATTTGGTTTCGATTCCAAACAATGGCATATAAAAGAAACAATTTCACTGTCCGAATTTACCCGCTGTCCGAATTTACCTGACTTTACCCTACAAAAGAATGATTACACTATTTCCAGGAAAAATAATGCATATACTGTATATGCTGAAAATTTTGCATACCTCATGGCTTTTTGCTTGTCTTATTTTGCTTTGAGTGCCATCTTTAATTTTCCTTAAAGTTTCCCATTTGGTGTTCAGGGCAGGATGTGGTATGCCATTGCGTCGGTTCCTGATCATTTCCAGCTCCTCTACCGGTATGCTTCTTTCTCATGTTTTCGTACATCTTAGGAGGTCTGTGCACTTGACAGCCAGGATCTCAGTGATATCAAACTCATTTTTGTTTCAATAAAACATCTGTTATCTGGGTACCTTTCAGTATGGTTCTTCTTTACAGGTTATTCTTCGTTCATAGAAATATGCTGTGTTATTTGTGGTTGGGGTACTTCAGCACCGACCAAAAATTCTTCTCATCAAATTTGTACACCTTTCTAACACTGATCTCAGAAGTGCTGAACCCATTTGTTGTCACATTCAATGACACAAATTACTTTTTCAACAAATACTTTTACAGATGAAAATATTTTTTCTACCAGATTTCACTTACCATGGTATAAAGTGTCCAGCATCCATGCACTTCAATAACCAGCTGGCCTTCACAATGTCGTAGTTGTTGGCATTCATCATACTCTTTACTCTGTAGACTATTTTCTCCACTAAGATACAGTGGGTTTCAATACCTGTGGAAAAACACTGTAAATAACCTATTTGATGGGACATACAACTCAAGATAAGATGGGGGTGTGAGGATAATTCAGTGATATTGTTTTTTACATTTCTCAAAAACATAACAAATGTTGTGACCCTCGTTGAAACTGTCTTGGCAAGATGGTTCTAATGAAGGGTCACAAAATCATTTTTATGGCAAAATAAGGAAAATTATCTCTGAATTACCGTAATATGCATAAGTATTGGGACACATAAAATAATTAATTTTCCATTTGTCCCAAATGGAAAATTTATTATTTTAGGTGTCCCAAAATTTAGGAATACCGTATACCGTATATCGTAGGTATTTAGGAATACCTGTTATACTGTAACCGGGATACCGTATATCCCTGTTACTCCTTAACTGGAGCAATGGAACACTTTTACCAAATACTGGTATTATCCCTAAGCTAGAATTTGAACAAGCTGATCTTACTATCTGACAGTCAAAAGATTGTTCGCAGGACAGCAAACTGGGCAGACCTAGATCTGACTGATCAGGGTCTACAAGGCCTGCCAAGGTATGTCTTCTCCAATATTTAGTGTCATTCTGAAGTGTAGAGCACTGGCCAGCCAACCTTGAAGTGTGGATACATAAATCTGTCGCTTGGAATCATTTGACTGCCAACAGGTTTATTTTCTATCTTCACTTCCATGAAAGACTATAAGTACCTTTCATGGGTGTGGGGTGTGGATAGAAAAATCTGTCACGACGGTCACTGTTCCGCATATTGAGGCTTGCCGAGTGATGACGAACAGTGATTCCAAGTGACGGATTTTTCTATCCACACTTCACACCTGTGGAAGATACTTTTTCTTGCACATCACATTTTATTTTAACTTAATAACTTGTTAAAATGCGTAATTTTAGCGCTTGAGAGGTTTCTATTTGATTTTGAAAGAAGGGGCTGCTTTCAATGACCACCATTTGGTTCTTTACATCTGGTGTGCATAAACTGATGTCATTTTTGCTGCCTTTGTGATGTCATTATCTAAAACGCCAACGTCACTTGACGACGCAGATATGTGACCTCCAATACAACCAATGCATTGAATGCTCATGATTTTTATCCCGTCCTGGGTGAGATAACATGGGTGAGATAAGAACTGTAGGTATAGGGGAAATACCCGGATATCCTTATCCGGTGTGCATGTAGCTTTTATTCTATTATATCTATGAAGATATGGGGGTTGGTTTGTGTGTCAGATTTTGTACAGTTCTCAGTAATTTCTTACAAATCTTACCTTACCTTATCTTTTGAAACATTATCCGTATATACAGGCCAACTTCGTTGTGTCAAACTTGCTTATCTCGAAAACCCTGCTAGTGTCAAAGTGATCTCCCATTCCCGAACATTCCCCCCTATATAATATTGCATTTCAACCTCCGTTGTGTCGAACTCGCTTATAACGAAAACACTGCTGAATCGAAGTGATTTTTGATTCCCCTCCGATACTTTCCATGTGTTTTACCACTGTTTGTGTCGAAGTCAAAATGTGTATTCAGATAAAGATCGCCAAAACGATGGAAAGGAAATGACGGCCATTTTGTGTAGACGATTTGCGGTAATGAAAAACCTGCATATTTTTGTCATTAAGCAAATTGGTACAAACATCGAACAGTAACAATGAAAAAGAACGATTTACCGAACAATTGTCTTTAATTGATCGCAGTTCAATCAATTATCCCAAATTATCCAATAATTATCCAATGATTGCGTGAAACGATGCAGACATTGTTTTGTTGATCAGCTGTTTTTGTGTGTAAGTTAATTGACCTTGAACCGCGTATACGTCACAGGTCAGGTGCGTTCGATTGGAAAGTTCGGTCAATTAGGCGTCTTTGAAATTTAATTGATTGAACAGTATTTGATGCGGGCTATTAGTAACAATCCCGTTTTCAGTAGAAACAGTTTTACTACGTTCGTGCTGCACACGTTTTGTAGAAATACTGACTCTACGAAAGTTAAGATATTGTACATGTATAGAACAAAAATTTTGGTGACGTCACAATTTGCCTATCTCGAACTTCGGAAAACTCGAAGTGGGTTCTCCATTCCCTTGGAATTCGAGATATTGAAGTTGGCCTGTAGTACAATTTTAATCTGGATTTTATACACTTCACACCTATATTTATATACAAACTCTTATCTAGATTTGTCATTTCACACCTATATTTCTGGATTTTGTAAAATTCTTATCTGGATTTGTTATTTTGTGTCTCTATTTCTAGATTTTGTAAAAATTCTTACCTGGATTTTGAACAATTCTTCCTCCACACTCAACAATTTTCTTTTCTAACTCTTGTTTAGGACAGTGACTAGGACCATTTATAACACAGATTTCTTTTCCCTCCAACATCTTTGATGTCTACAATAAATATGTTACCCAGGGTGTTTTCAATTACATTCATTAATCCCACTTTTTATGGTAGTGAATCTTTTTATCCACAATTCTGGCAAAATTCAGGAGGAGGAAAGCGACAGTCGAGGATATTTCAGACCATACTATTACAAACTTTACAGAATGATACCCTTGACTGAGTTAGTTTTTTTTTTTTTTTAACAATCCTTTTTCTCCTTTGACTCAGGTAGTGCATTTTTTGTTAATCCATTAGCTCGTAATCATGAAAGATTTTTATTTTTTAAGGTGAATGGGTACACTTTCAGGGGAAGCGACTCCATCAATTTTCATTTCTGCCTCCCTCTCAACAATAGGGATCTACTCTTAAAATAAGAATTCGCTCCCACAGGATCAAATTCTTTCCTTTAAGAGTAAACTCCATTTCAAAAGGGCTTTGTTGTCCACGGAAGCAAATAGGAAGGCACAAAAATTTTCTTCCTTTGAAAGACTGGAGGATAAATGGTTATTCACCTTCAGAGAGAGAGAGAGAGAGAGAGAGAGAGGAGAGAGAGAAAGGGTTTGACTGCTGAGAGATCAGCTATCTTGAACGGATTAACAAGAGTGGGTCAAATTTTTTCTAGGTGGGAGAGGGAGCACAGAAACAGATAGAGACAGAGAGAGACTTTACCTGCTTGACCGCTGAGAGATCTGCTGCCTTGAACTGACTAGCCAAAGTAGGTCTGACAGCTCTAACCACAACTTTTCTCTTTTTCTTGGCTGGCTCAGCTTCTTCATCAAGCTCTATATAACCACCTGTCAACTTGCCTCCAGATTTCTGTATAATAATCAAATAAGCCGTGACATGACAAAACCAATTAAGTGGCATGCGCGTCCAGCAAAGATTCAGATCAGCCTGGGCATCCGCCCAGTCTGATCAGAGTCTTCACTACCTGCATGGAGCTAGCTTATACCCTTAGCTACCAACTCAGTGCACAGCTAAAAGTCTGATCAGACTCGGGGATGCCCAGGCCGATCTGAGTGTTCCCAGGGCGCATATGCCACTTTGTTGGTTTTCTCTTGTCTTGGCTCAAATGTGGAATAGCTAGACAACAAGAATTCTGCAGAGGGCAGTGTCTTGCTTGTCTGCTCATTGTCACAAAATCAGAGCTAAACAGAGGATCTTACATGATTGCTCCTGTATTATTGAATTTTTTTAAACAAGTTGGGGAAAAAGATAAGATGCGAGGCTACGCAGAGCATCTTATCAGTTTTCCCCAACGAGTTTAATAAATTCAATAATACAGGAGCAGGAATGCAAGACTGTATTTATCATATGACACTAAAATCACATTTTATTAGCAAATTTTGCACTAAAACGTCATATTTTGCCATAAGGAAACACAATATTTTGTATGGACGTCACCCCGTAACATTACAATGTAATTTGCATATTTAATCCACTAGCTGATTATCATTTTAAATGCATGGCTTTATTACACTCCCAGATAGGACATCATATGATAAACCAGAATATTGGATTCAAAGTTTACGCTGCCATCACCGATACCAACACTGAAAAGTAATCACATTCCACTAATAGCAGGTGAGACAAAAACAGGTCTGTAAACATCTCAGGGTGATATTAAATAGTTTCACAGAACAGCTATTTTAACGTTTTATTTCGAATACTGCCAGCTGGACTATATCCTTGTTTCAATGTTAAGGCAAAGTTAAACAGCATTTTATCAAGGTTGATGCAACGTCAAGACACCGTATATTTGCCTATATAAGCTTCCCATATCTAAACTGTTTGTAGGATATACAATAAAGCATTTCTTATGACCGCTACCATTTAAGTGGAGCCCAGTGGCTCAGTGGGTTAGACCCAGGCCAGCCAAGCAAGATTTCTGCCTCCAGTGGGATTCAAACCCAGACCTCCAGTCCTTGTTCAAATCTCCCAGAGGCTGAAAAGTTTTCAATCATAAACGGGGTTCCATTGCACACAGTCTTACATTATCACCCTCCAATTACCCTGATGTGACTGAAATACTGTTGAAAAGGATATAAAATCGCAAGCCATACATCATCTATTTCTGCAACTAACCTTCTTCAATTCTTCTACTTCAGGTAAAGTCATACAATCGTACCACTCCTTATCATCACGAAATTTCTCAACTCTCGGAAACCTCAGAGTGAAGCCTGTCTTAAACTTATCACTGTCAATAATCTCTGCAGCTTTTATCTGTTGAAAAGCAAAGGCATAATGAGCTCCAAAATTCTAAGTATTTGGACAGATATGTTGTGGGCAATCTGATCTGGGTCATCACTCCTTGCCAATACTTGTATACATATTTCCTGACAGAGCCAACAAACTTGCTCATATAGCCTATTCTGGTAAATTTGACCAAACCAGTGTTTAAATTAAATATGTGGCTGTTTCCGTTTCTGGTGAAGTAAATCCCGCCAGTACAGTGGCGCACCCAGGTCGATGCCCGACAGAATTGTAAGTAGGTAATCCAAGGAATGATAATTATTGACAACATAGGAGTCGTAGATAATCCAAGGAACTATTTACACTATAACATGAGCAGCCTTATACATTATCTATGACAGGCTCTGACATTTTGAGATTTATAGAGCCGAAAATCAGAAATTTTGTTTTTAATGATTTCATACTTACTAGTGCTTCCAGAACAGAATTCAAGAAGCACAAAGAAATAGCGCTAAGGATTACTGCAAAAGCAAACACAATTCACACCAACCCTATTTTTTGTTTTCATTTCACTGATTGGATACAATTTACATACTAGCTGGATAAACTTTTATAACTCTGGTTCGTGGCATTGCTTTTCAAAGATCTAAAAAGCGAAAATTCTTACAAGAGTGTAGATGAAGAAAACACAAAGACACTGTTAGAAATGTTGTATCACTCTTTTCAGGTGACGCTTTGAAATCTATTAGTTAGTGCGTAAAAATCCAATTAACTTTACTTTACAATTTTATGACGTCACCTTCATGTTTCGTGACATCAATATCGCACCACCACAAGGTTCAAAATGTCAGACACTGTCACATAATACTCCTGTTAAACTGAGACTCCTGCTGTCTTCCTTGCTTGAGTATCTGGTTTCTAAGGGATAGTGTTTCTGAATTTATTTACTGTTCAAGTCTGAAGACGGGATCAGGGCTCTCACACCCCTTTTTGGGAATGGGGCCGGGGCCTTTAGAATTGGGAAAAATAGCTACGATTTGTCTAAAATTGGGAAAATTTACATTGTTTTATGTGTGAAGTTTTCATTGTCAGACCAACACAACTTATATGGTATTGTTATATTTTCAGAGAAATACAGTCAATAAGCAGACATAGCAGATAGTGAATCATAATAAATTTTATCAAACAGTTGGGATATTAGATAATAACAAAACTATTTGTATGTGTTGAGTTTTTCATTCTTTCCTTTAAACTGGCAACTTCCCTATCTAGCCACAAATTGAAGACAAGACAGGGACCTAGAAAAAAAGTGTTACAATATAACAACAGTATAACACTCTGGGTTTGAAGTATCTGTGAACTAAGTAAGCATAATTTAATTAGACTTAAAACTTAGAATTTATCCATTGTAAGCTGTGGTAAGTATGCATATCATCATTCACTGATCATTTTTATGCAATTTCTAAAACAATTTGTATGTTTTATTCAATATTTTTGTTGCAAAATATGACAACTGTACTTAGAAAAATATCCCTCTTCCTTCAGATTGAATTCCCTATATACCTGAAAACAATATATCAGAAGCCAAAAATCTTACTCTCAGACACCTCAGTAGACCTGGTTATGTTGCTGTAATACTATGGCACAGGAATCTTTACTTCTGCCATGACTGGCTATGTAGAACAAAGAACAATAGTTATGTGAAGTTGAGAGAAAGTGGACTGTCACAATGCAGAACATGACGAAACTTTCAGTTCTGCCAGTACAAAACATCCACGGTATGTCTCTATCATTGTACTAACTCTTGGATGTCCCGGTAATCCCGTTTATGATTTTGGATATGGCCGAAAATGTCTGTGAAAATTGATTCAGGTATGAAACGCTAAAACAGCTGAATCATCCACCATAGGTAAAAACTCCTATCAAATTTTAGCATTGGAAGGCTTCAAATTAAAGAAGAAGTCAAAATATTGTTCACCACAACAATATTGGCCCTTGAAGCAAAGAAAATATTAACATATTGCAGCCGAAATCGCTAAGCTATTCGCCCTCTAATGCAAGGGAAGTAAC
This sequence comes from Ctena decussata, assembly GCA_963989385.1. NCBI lineage: Eukaryota > Metazoa > Mollusca > Bivalvia > Lucinida > Lucinidae > Ctena > Ctena decussata. The sequence continues at coordinate 58,748,050 of OZ022501.1, read as the reverse complement.
TCTAACAGTACATGATAAAACCTGGTACTGGTTTCCAGTAACAAAACATGACGATTGTGATTGAAAATGTAACTGCTTCCTGATTTTTAAAGTTGTAAATTATGTTAACATTTTTAGTTTTAGCTGGTTTTTAATCCAGAGCTCCAGATAAGAGGGGGTTTGGAGGATAATTCGAAGATAATTTTTCTTATTTCTCAACGAAAACATATGTTGTGACCCATCATTAGAACCGTCTCAATGAGACGGTTCTAATGATGGGTCACAAAATATGTTTCTATGGAAAAATATGGATAATTATCCCTAAATTATCTATGTTACCCCTTCTTATCTGGAGCACTGTAATCCATTTTGCACTGATACAACTGCAGTATTCTTGGACCAGTCTTAGTCAGATTGGGAATTTTTCATCTGGAATTGGGAAAAATACATACTTTTTGGCATTGGGAATGGGGCCGAATATCGGCCCCAAATTTCGGTGATCGAGAGCCCTGCGGGATAGTACATTAAAGAAATAATAATGACCAAAATAGTTTGCGTAAATACTATTAAGGTGTATGGCAACACCTCCATGTTTTTCCACCTTTTTGCAATGGGAAACAACTTTTGGGAGTTCCTGTTTGTTTCCTTGGATGGAGAAGCCCCATCAAAATGGGGTCTACTCTTAAAGGAAAGATTTTGCTCCTACAGGAGCAAATTATTTGTCTTTAAGAGTTGACCCCTATGAAGAAGGGAGGCAAAAAATGACAAGAGGGCCATGGTGGCCCTGAATCGCTCACCTGAGCATTAATCAGTTCACTGGCTCTGGTGAAGATATATAAGAGTTTTTACCATACATGGGAATGGCAGCCACCTTGGTCATGTGACCAAGATCATTTGAAGAACTTTCAATCCTTTGGCCCATGTGCAGGCTCCATATAAAATTTGAGTTTAGTCTGCCCAGTGGTTTCAGAGATGTTTGAAAATATTATGGATGGATGACAGAGGCAGCTAACACCAATACTGTAAGGCTAAGGTGAGCTGAAAATGGCAGAGTCGCTTCCCCGAAAAGTTCCCGTTCATGTTGAGTTCCTTTGATGGATTTGAACTAGACTGAACTAGGCGAACACAGATGATATAATGGTAGCATCATTATCTTACTGTGGTGAAATTAATGTTTTCCAAGGAGTTTGTGGCTGGCATCATTGCAATGTTAATTCTGATTTTTGCAGCACAACTTAATTTAGATTTGACCTAGTGACCTAGCTTTTGACCGACATGACCCAGTTTCAAACTTGACCTAGATTTTAAAATTTACGGAGATAAACATTCTAACAAAGTTTCATTAAGATTGGATCAAAACTGTGCCTTCTAGAAGTTTTTCTAAGATTTGACCAAGTGACCTAGTTTTTGACCTGACATGACCAAGTTTTAAACTTGATCTGGATATTGTGAGGATAAACATTCTGACAAAGGTTCATGAAGATTGGATCAAAACTGTGCCTTCTAGAGCGTACACAATGTCATTTTTATATCTGACCTAGTGATGTAGTTTTTGACCCGACATGACCTACTTTCAACCTTGGCCTAGATATTGTGACGATAAACATTCTGACAAAGTTTAAACAAGAAAATCGGTGGAACCGATGGATGCTCCCCGAAGGCTTGGAATAGGAGAATGGGTATCCTGGTGAAGGAGTGATTTTCTGTGTAAATTAAATGCAATTTAAAATGGAAAAAAAATTCTTTTCAATACTTTTAGAGCAATGCTCTAGACATACATACAACTGAGAAAAAATAAGAAGGGAAGTAACTCCAAAATAACTTGGGATACAGTTATGGTTCTTCTGCTCTGCACTTCTTGTCATTGCCCTCTATTATCAATATGTGAAGTTTCATTCATGTTCTCTTAAATATGTACAGAGATATACTCCGGACAAGCTAAATAACTGAAAAAATTAGGAAGGAAGCTAACTCCGTAATTACTAAAGGTAGGGTTATAGTTCTTAAGCTCTGCACTTCCTTTCATTACCCTCTATCAATGTGTGAAATTATATTCAGTTTCCTTCAATACTTCCTAAGATATGCTCTATACAAGCACAATAAACCACAAATTAAGAAGGGAGCTAACTGTGTAAATACTTATGACAGAGTCATGGTTCTTGTGTTCTGCACTTTTATTCATTGCCCTCTATTAGTGTGTGAAGTTTCACTAAGTTCCCTTTTATCCTTTCAGAGATATGCTCTGGACATGCAAATTACTAAAAAAATAGGAAGGGAGCTAACTTTACAAATACTGAAGACAGGGTTATGGTTCTTGTGCTCTGCATTTTCTCTTATTACCCTCTTTCAATGTATGAAGTTTCATTAAGTTCCCTTTAATACTTTTGGAGATATGCACCAGACAAGCTTAATACTGAAAAAAATGGAAAGGGAGCTAACTTCGTAAATACTTGTGATAGGGTTACAGTTCTTGTGCACTGCACTTTCTCTAATTGTCCTCTATAAACATGTGAAGTTTCATTTAATTCCCCCTTATACTTTCAGAGATATGCTCCGGAAACATGCAAAATATTGAAAAAAATGGAAAGGGAGCTAACTTAGTAAATACTTGTGACAGGGTAACGGTTCTTGTGCACTGCAATTCTTCTCATTGTCCTCTATCAATGTGTGAAGTTTCATTTAGTTCCCCCTTATACTTTCAGAGATATGCTCCGGACAAGGAAAATATTGAAAAAACTGGAAAGGGAGCTAACTTCGTAAATACTTGTGACAGGGTTACGGTTCTTGTGCACTGCTCTTCCCCTCGTTGACCTCTATCAATGTGTGAAGTTTCATTTAGTTCCCCCTTATACTTTCAGAGATATGCTCAGGACAAAAGTGTGACGGACGGACGGACGGACGAAAAAAATGGAAAGGGAGCTAACTTCGTAAATACTTGTGGCAGGGTTACGGTTCTTGTGCACTGCAATTCTTCTCATTGTCCTCTATCAATGTGTGAAGTTTCATTTAGTTCCCCCTTATACTTTCAGAGATATGCTCCGGACAAGGAAAATATTGAAAAAACTGGAAAGGGAGCTAACTTCATAAATACTTGAGACAGGGTTACGGTTCTTGTGCACTGCTCTTCTCCTTGTTGACCTCTATCAATGTGTGAAGTTTCATTTAGTTCACCCTTATACTTTCAGAGATATGCTCCGGACAAAAGTGTGACGGACGGACGGAAGGACGGACGGACAAAGCGGCAACTATATGCTCACCCTTCGGGGAGCATAAAAACAGAGAAAAACAACTCTGTAATTAATGACTGCAATGTCACTAAAACATCTAAAATATCATATACTATTAGTATACCAAAAATCAGCTTCCACGGTGAAGCAGCTCAGAAGTTGAGAAATGACAAAGTCAAACAAGGGAGATAATTCATAAGTTTAGTAAACTAAAGTACCATTCTTAATCAGAATGCATTCCCTTGACAATATACACATCACCATAAAGTTTTGTTAAAATATTTCTTATGGTTAGGGAGTTACAGAGTAAAACTGAAATCAATGCAAGGGCAGATAATTCAGAAAGTAAGTAAGCCAGACTTGTGATTCATGCTTTTGATATTCTGCCCTATTATAATAAACATTCCTACAATGTTTCATTAAAATATTTCAAAGGGTTAAGGAGTTATGGAGTGAATGAGGCTAGCCTTAAAAAAACTAATCAAAGGGAAGTTACTCCAAAATTAAGTAAGGGGGAACAACCATTCTCATATGTAACACACTGTCTTGTGACCATGCACATTGCTATAAAGTTTCATCAAGATATTCCAAATGGTTACACAGTTATTGAATGCACAAGATTAGTATACACAAAAATAGCCTGAAAAAGCTAATCAAGGGGATGCAACTCTAAAACGAAGAAAGGGAGAGCAACCATTGTTATACGCGACACATCCTCAGACCCTCATATACATTGCTATGAAGTTTCAAGATATCCCAAACGGTTATCTAGTTATGGCGCGCACAAGACCAGTAGGGTAAAAAATAATCAAAGGGGCATAACTTCGAAATTAAGAAAGGAGGAGCAACCATTACTGTATGCGACACTTTGCCCCATCCTTATATATATGCCTACAAAATTTCATGAAGATATCTCAAACGGTTACTGAGATATGGTGCGCACAAGAATGTTGATGGACGGACGGACGGACAAACAGACGGACGGACAGCGCCATGCCATAATACGTCTGTTTTTTCAAAACGGGCGTATAAAAAGATTGGATCAAAACTGTGTCCTCTAGAGCGTACACAAGGATTTTCTAAGATTTGACCTAGTTTTTGACCTGACATGACCCAGTTTCGAACTTGGCCTAGATATTGTGAGGATAAACATTCTGACAAAATTTCATTAGGTTGGATCAAAACTGTGACCTCTAGGGCGTACACAAGGGTTTCCTAATATTTGACCTAGTTTTTGACCCGACATGACCCAGTTTCAAACTTGTCCTGGATATTGTAAGAATAAACATTCTGACAAAGTTTCACAGAGATTGGATCAAAGCTGTGCCCTCTAGAGCGTACACAAGGTCTTTCTTATATTTGACCCTGTTACCTTATTTTTGACCCTACATGACCCAGTTTCAAACTTTACCGAGATTTCATAAAGATAAACATTCTGACAAAGTTTCACGAAGATTGGATCAAAACTGTGCCCTCTAGGGGGTACACAAAGTTTTTCTAAGATTTAACCTAGTGACCTAGTTTTTGACCTGACATGACTCAGTTCCATAGGGGGCTTAGATATATGGACAATAAACGTTTTGACATATTTTCATGAAGATTGGTTCAAAACTATGCCTTCTAGTGCGTACACAAGGTTTTTCTAAGATTTGACCTAGTGACCTAGTTTTTGACCCGACATGACCTACTTTCACACTTGGCCTAGAGTTTATAGAGATAAACATTCTGACAAAGTTTCATAAAGATTGGATAAAAACTGCGTCCTCTAGAGCGTTCACAAGGTTTTTCTATGATATGACCTTGTGACCCAGTTTTTGGACCGACATGACCTACTTTCAAACTTGGCCTAGAGTTTATGAAGATAAACATTCTGACAAAGTTTCATAAAGATTGGATCAAAAGTATGTCCTCTAGAGCTTACACAAGGTTTTTCTATGATTTGACCTAGTGACCTAGTTTTTGACCCGACATGACCCAGTTTCAAACTTGTCCTAGATATTATAAGGATAAACATTCTGACAAAGTTTCATGAACTTTGGATCAAAACTGTGTCCTGTAATGCGTACACAAGGTTTTTCTATGATTTGACCTAGTGACCTAGTTTTTGACCAGACATGACCCAGTTTCGAACTTGGCCTAGATTTTATAAGGATAAACATTCTGACAAAGTTTCATGAACTTTGGATCAAAACTATTCCTTCTAGAGCGAACACAAGGTTTTTCTAAGATTTGACCTAGTGACCTAGTTTTTGACCCGATATGATCCAGTTTCGAACTTGGCCTAGATTTTTTAAAGACTAACATTCTGACAAAGTTTCATAAAGATTGGATCAAAACTGTACCCGCTACAGTGTACACAAGCAAAAGTTGACAGACGTCCGTCCGGACGTCCACATGTACGACGGACATCAGGGTATCCCAAAAGCTCACCCTGAGCACTTCGTGCTCAGGTGAGCTAAAAATGGCAGAGTAGCTTTCCATGGATGAGTATCCATTCCACCTTAAGGTGAAAGGGTAACTCTGCCATTTAGAATTTTGCCTCACTTCTAAATGGGGCTCAACTATTATGAACTTTCTCCTCTAAATGCAAAATCCTTTCCATTAATAGTGAACCTCCATTTGCGAGCACTTCATCCTCCAGTTCAGAAAGCAGAAAGCTACAGAAGCTGTCCTCGTTCGTGAAAATGGGTGTGTGTCGAAACACCTTAATATAGCTTACCTGTACAATAGCAGATTTGGAAGGCTCAATCCACGCATCTGGTTTTTCTTTGAACCCTGAAGCCAATTCTATTGATGCTGGTGGCTTCTTCTTGTCAAAAGGTTGCCAGTGCTCTGCAAGCTTCTGGTTAAAATCCTGCAACTCCTTCTTAGAGTAACCTGTGCCGATCTGGAATATGCAACAGTAAATGCATCACATGTATGACGCAAACTGCTGATAGGCAATGCAAATGTACCTTTTGTAGAGATTGTATGAATGGTGAATGGTCAATTAGGGAATAGATTGTCATTTGAAGGAAGTAATCTGTCAGTTTTATGGTCACACATTGCACTTGAGAAAAATAGAGAATGCCTGGATTTTCACATGTAAATTTTCAAAAGAGAAAAAAAAAAGCTTATATCTCCATGGTTTGGCTGACATTTTTACAAGGGAGACAACTTGAACATAGCAGTATTCAGGATTTCCACTCATCCTCCACTTCACAATTCCCAGTCTTTTCCCTGATATTTTTCCGTTTTCCATACCCTTTAAAGAATGCAAAAGCTAATTATCACTTCAGCATTTGGGAAAAACTCTTAAAGGAAAATATAACTCTTCCCTTTATGAGCAGCCCCTAATGATGGGAGGGATAAAAACTTCTGTGCATAATATATGAGCCGCGACACGAGAAAACCAACAATGTGGTGGTGCGCCCAGCGCAGACTCTGATCAGCCTGGGCATCCGCCCAGTCTGATCAGAGTCTTCGCTGTCCGCATGGAGGTAGCTTAGACTCTTAGCTACCTTTTGAGCACTGTAACAAAGAGTCTGACAAGATGGGCGAATGCTCATGCTGATTTAAGTCTGCGCTGGGCGCACAACAACATTGTTGGTTTTCTCGCGTTGCCGCTCATATCTTTACTGAAAGTATATCTTTCCCCTTGAGCAGAAGAAGTGCATTTTCTAAAGACTGCAATAGACACCAATTTTGCAGTTCCCCAACTTTTCCCTGACTTTTTAAGTCCTTTCTAAATTTCCCCAACCAATCACAAATTCTGCATTCTCCAACTTGAAAAAAATAATCATTTTTAAGATGTCTTTCTCTACCTGTGGCAACCTGGTGTTTGCTTTCCTAAGCAAACTCTTTAAGCTAAGAAATTCTGCTTTCTCAACAACAGTGAATGTATTATGAGTAGCCACTATTAAGAAAAATATCATTATTCCCTTATCAGAGTTACTGCCCTTGGAGGTGTGTACATGCACCTTAATCTAAACAATGGTATGTATCATGGATATGTTCATTACTTTGCAGAAGGAGTAGAACAGTTTAGGTTCAGTTCCTTCCTTTGGAGGTACCGCCACTGCACACATAAAGTGTGACATCATGCCAGCTCTGGACCCGACACCGAAGTAACCACCGACCACAAGAACATCCAGCTCATCCATCAGGCCACCCACATACTCAGGCTTTATCTTGAACCAACCGCCTGGTACCAAAAATACAAAATACCATATTTACTGCAAAACTTCTAAGAACTGGGATAGATCAGTCTCTGCAACCAGTGCAGACCCAGATCAGACTGCTCCTTTAGGATTTGGGTCTACACTGTTTGCCATTCCATCTGCATCTTTTTAGATGCATCACTACATGGTAAAACCAAATTGTTCCTGTTTTAAGACAGCTATGGTAATTACTTTAGGTATCCTAATTTTTAGAATTTTCAAGTACAATAACTAACTGAAGATAGTTTTTGTTCATGATGAAACCATGCTATCCCTAAACATTCAAATAATTTATGAGAAGATGATAGTATTTACTATTATGATGCATTACCATATAATGGGAGATTTTAGCGTCACCTAATTTTTGCGGAATTTCTCAGTGGGTAGGGATCCACAAAAAGCAAACCCTATGAAATATTTTCCGAGTTTGTTCAAAGCAGTAGTCAGAATTTTGAAACATTCAAACATATGGTTGCGGTATTTAAGGTGCCCTACAAAACATTACCATTAAGTATGCAGCTATTATCTGTGGCGCAATTATGTTTGCAGGTAATTACAATTTGAACAGGCTGTGTCACTTTAATCGACTGATTAATGGTCACTTGTTCCTAATTATGCAAGTACAATTGAATTGATTTTCATTGACTGTGAGTTCTGTTTACTTTATCTTCAACAACAGCCCATCTCTCAGTTGCTCGAACATTTTAGTTAACTGTTTCTATATACTAAACACTGATTTGTACAAAGTCTATCTTAATGTGAGCCGCGACGTGAGAAAACCAACAAAGTGGTTGTGCGGCCAGTGCAGACTCAGATCAGCCTGGGCATCCGCCCAGTCTGATCAGAGTCTTCGCTGTCCGCATGGAGGTAGCTTAGACCCATAGCTACCCTTTAAGTGCTTTGCGAAAAGTCTGATCGGTCAAGGCAGATACCCAGGCTGATCTGAGTCTCCACTGGGCGCACAACCACATTGTTGGTTTTCTCGCGTCGCGGCTCATGTTTTTGGGTGAAAAAAAAAAGATGGAAGTGGTATCCTCCCAAATCCAAATGGAGCTACAGCTGAAAGTGATTCCCCTCTGATTATTGAAAAATACAATAAAAGGGAGGTAATATGTGCTTCTCCAAATGCAGACAGCCCAACTTTGTCTTTGTCGAAATAACAACATTGGTGTCAAAATGACTGTTCATAAATGCCGAGTTTGCAAATGCGATTTTTATTTTTGGCGGATATTCGCATCCGCAAAATTAAAAACTGCAAAAATCTATCATGTTTTTGGGGCAATTCTGCAAAAATTTGACAATGCAAAAATTTCCTATTATACCAAAAGTACAGTAAGATATTAGACCCTCAAAAGTGGCAGTATCATGATAGTTGTTGTAGTATACCAAGTTCTACTGGTGACATCATGACATTGTTGGCCCCTAGAATGTGGTCATTATCACCTGTCATGGACAGCTGAGCTTGCTAGGGTATTTTCCGACCTAATGGCCATGATGACTGAAACAAAGTGTGGTTGTTAATTACCAGACTTTCTAAGCTTGCTAAGGTATTTTCCGACCTAATGGCCATGATGACTGAAACAAAGTAGGGCTTTTAATTACCGGACTTCCTTTTTCACTGACTGGTCACTCAGATACATAGACATGGCAGGTTTATTATAATAGGCAGGTGATGCTTACTACTCACAGGCAACTGGCCCCGAGGTTATAAAACTTTTTTCGTGCTCAACTCATCTGAGCATGAAGTTTTCTCTGCTGATAAATATGAAAATGCCAACTAATGTTGGCATTTTCATATTCATCAGCTGAGAAAATTTCATACTCAGCTAAACTGAGCAAGAAAGCAAATGTACTTATCAGTAATTGGCTATTTATTAGCTGGTAAAATTTCATGCTCAGCTGAGTTGAGCATGAAAAAAAGTTTTATAACCTCGGGACCTGGTCACACTTCCATTTCGGGGTCCATGTCTGTGTATTTTAATATTTTGGATTTGTCGATGTTTATAAGGTTTATAAGTGCAGACTTTTGATTTTGGTACTTTGATTGTTAAACTTTCATTATGACAGTATTGTAACAATCAAAATTTAGAATGGCCGTTTAAACAAAGAAGTTTAAACAAAGAGTCAAAATTTAGAATGACAGTCAGCAGTTATATGAAGAAGTTCAAACAAAGAAACATTATGTATTTTATCACCAATGTCACCATCCAAGCATCTTATCCCAAGCTACAACACCCACCTTTTCTAGTGTTAGGTCTATATACAGAGTCAGGATTCTTCACCATAATACCCTCTTCTCTGCCATCAATTGCTTCATTCAAGGCATCAGCACAATCTTGACTGGAAAAAAAAAAGAGATATGAGCTGAGACATGACAAAAACCAACAAAGTGGCATGTGTGCTAGCGAAGACTCAGATCAGCCTGGCCATCCGCTCAGTCTGATCTGTGTCTTTGCTTTGCACTTACAGGGTAGCTAAGGGACTAGGCTAGCACCATGGGGACAGCAAAGACTCTGAACAGACTGGGCGGATGCCCAGACTGATCTGAATCTTCGCTGGGCCACTTCCATGTCGCGGCTCATACAAGTGTAGTGCACTCTGTTTCATCATATCCATTCCAATGTTGCTGTTATTTCCCTTTTTGTGTGTGTGTGTTTGGGGGTGGGGGGGGGGGGGGGGAGAGAAGGGGGTACTTGCTACTTGTTAGGTATCAGCAACTACTGAAAGTGAGTGCCAATATCATCTTTCGACCGACTTTATCTCAAGACCTATCAGGAACTTGTAACCCAATGTGCTTAAATATTGGGACACCTAAAAACCATTAATTTTCCATTTGGGAGAAATGGAAAATTAATGGTTTTAGGTGTCCCAATTCTTACGCACATTACGCTATTATGATAAAGATTAAACACATGCTAAGATGCAAAATCCTAAAAACATCCGCTGTTCCTACAGGGACAGACTATAACTGTTTACATGAGAAACAGTCTAACTGTTAATACCTTTGAACTAGCAAGAGCCACCTGTCATGGACAGCTGAGCTTGCTATGGTACAATCACACCTAAAATCTAACTCCTTTCATGAAAGTTTATATTTGCCGCAACACGAGATAAAAAACGACTAGAAAATGTGTTTATGAAACACTATGCCCCCAACCATATGCTTGTCTCTAGAGAAGGTTCATCCAATAATGCTTGTACCTTTGTACCATAGGCTTACAATGCACTAAGTCGAAAAAGGGGTTTAACTCAGTCAAAAATTTACGAATTGTTTTCGAAAGTTAATCAGGTCATCTACACCTTGGGCAATATCAACCTGCAAAAAACATGATCCTAGCATCAGGGGTTCTCCAGATATTTTGTTCACAAGCTTCAATAGGCAAATAATGCACTAAGTTGAAAAAGGGGCATAACTCAATCCAAAATTTACAAATTATTTTCAACAGTTAATTAGGTCATCTACACCACAGGCAGTATCTTCCTGCATAAAATCATGCTCCTAGCATCAGGTGTTCTTGAGATATTTTGTTCACAAGGTTCCATAGGCTTAGAATGCACTAAGTCAAAAAAGGGGCATAACTCAATCAAAAGTTAATCAGGTCATCTACACCACAGGCAGTATCTTCCTGCAAAAAATCATGCTCCTAACATCAGGGGTTCTTGAGATATTTTGTTCACAAGGTTCCATAGGCTGACAATGCACGAAGTCGAAAAAGGAGCATAACTTTGTCAAAAATTCACGAATTTGTTTCAAAAGTTAATCAGGTCATCTACACATTGGGCATTGTCATCCTGCAAAACCTCATGATCCTAGCATCAGGGGTTCTTGAGATATTTTGTTCACAAGCTTCCATAGGCAAATAATGCACTAAGTTGAAAAAGGGGCATAACTCAATCCAAAATTTACAAATTTTTCAAAAGTTAATCAGGTCATCTAAACCACAGGCAGTATCTTCTTGCATAAAATCATGCTCCTAGCATCAGGGGTTCTTGAGATATTTTGTTCACAAGGTTCCACAGGCTAAGTCGAAAAAAGGGGCATAACTCTGGAAATACATTGCCGGCGGAAAAATAAAAAAATACGGGTCTGCTCATTTTCCATACTGATTATGTGTATAAAGTTTCAAGTTCCTAGCTCTTATTGTTCTTGACTATATGTAAGGGTACCGTTGTACCATAGGCCTCAATGCACTAAGTTGAAAAAGGGGAATAACTCGATCAAAAATTCACGAATTTTTTTCAAAAGTTAATCAGGTCATCTACACCACAGGCAGTATCTTCCTGCAAATAATCATGCTCCTAGCTTCAGGGGTTCTTGAGATATTTTGTTCACAAGGTTCCATAGGCTTACAATGCACTAAGTCGAAAAAGGGGCAACACTCGGTCAAAAATTCACGAATTTGTTTCAAAAGTTAATCAGGTCATCTACACCTTGGGCATTCTCATCTTGCAAAGCCTCATGATCCTAGCATCAGGGGTTCTTGAGATATTTTGTTCACAAGGTTCCACAGGCTAAGTCGAAAAAAGGGGCATAACTCTGGAAATACATGTACATTGCCGGCGGAAAAATAAAAAAATACGGGTCTGCTCATTTACCATACTGATCATGTGTATAAAGTTTCAAGTTCCTAGCTCTTATTGTTCTTGACTATATGTAAGGGTACCTTTGTACCATAGGCCTCAATGCACTAAGTCAAAAAAGGGGAATAACTCGATCAAAAATTCACGAGTTTTTTTCAAAAGTTAATCAGGTCATCTACACCATAGGCAGTATCTTCCTGCAAAAAATCATGCTTCTAGCTTCAGGGGTTCTTGAGATATTTTGTTCACAAGGTTCCATAGGCAAATAATGCACTTAGTCGAAAAAGGGGCATAACTCGGTCAAAAATTCACGAATTTGTTTCAAAAGTTAATCAGGTCATCTACACCTTGGGCATTCTCATCCTGCAAAACCTCATGATCATAACATCAGGGGTTCTTGAGATATTTTGTTCACAAGGTTCCATAGGCTAAGTCGAAAAAGGGGCATAACTCTTGAAATATGTGACCCGCGGAAAAAAGAAAAAACACGTGTTCGCTTATTTTTCATACTGATCATGTGTATAAAGTTTCAAGCTCCTAGCTCTTACGGTTCTTGAGATAGAGGACAGACGGACAGGCCCAAACCAATATGCCCCCACAATTTCTCCGAAATTGGGGGCATAACAAAGATGCATGTGCCCCCAGCAAAGACTCAGATCAGCCTGGGCATCTGCCCAGTCTGATCAGAGTCTTAGCTTTGTGCTTACAGGGGAGCTAAGGGACTAGGCCAGCTCCATGCTGACAGTGAAGACTCTGATCAGACTGGGCAGATGCCCAGGCTAATCTGAGTCTTTGCTGGGCACCCATGCCACTTTGTTAGTTTTGTCGTGTCACTGTTCATCCACTTGTTTCATCAATATATCCATTCCAAAGTTGTTGTATATCTCTTATTGTGTGTGTGTGTGTGTGTGTGTGTGTGTGTGTGTGTGTGTGTGTGTGTGTGTGTGGAGGTGGAGAGGGATCGAGGTACTTGTTAGGTATCAGCAACTACTGAAAGCGAGCACCAGTATTATCATCTTTCTACTGACTTTATCTTCAAACCTATCAGGAACTTGTATTATAATGAAGACTAAACCCATGCTAAGATGGAAAATCCTAAAAACTTCTGTTGTTCCTATATGGACAGAAGTATGGTGATTTCAATATAACTGCTTACACCAGAAACAGTCTGTTTACCTTTCCACTAGCAAGAGCCACCTGTCATGGACAGCTGAGCTTGCTTAGACACAATCACACCTAAAATTTACATCCTTTCATAAAAGTTTATATTATTTTTTTTCGTGTGACATGCATGATGTACATCACTCAAGGTACATGCATGTCACATGAAATATGTGTGCTGACAAACTTGCAAGAAAAAAAGTCATTTCAAGTGAGACTTCCAGAGAAATGATTAATGATCTGGGCCCAGTTGTTCACAGCTCTGTTAGCTTAACGAAATTGTTAGTAAAGTATTTGAGCCGCGACACGACAAAACTAACAATGTGGTTGTGCGCCCAGCGCAGACTCAGATCAGACTGGGCATCCGCCCAGTCTGATCAGAGTCTTCACTGTCCGCACGAAGGTAGCTTAGACCCTTAGCTACCCTTTAAGCGCTTAGCAAAAAGTCTGACCGAACAAGGGGGATGCCCAGGCTGATCTGAGTCTGCACTGGGCGCACAACCACATTGTTGGTTTTGTCGCGTCGCGGCTCATTTGTTAAGTCTTCTAGTATACATAGAAACAAATGCGCTAAAGTTTTTGCTGAAAATAAAAACATGAGGAGCTTGTGCACTGCAGAAGCTCCTCACATTTTTCAACAAAAAATGACTGCTTTTTATGTATAATATGTTTGAAAAACATCTCTTTAAGTAATGATGTCCAAAATTTTGAGCAACTGGACCCTGGTGCCAAACAAAACCATATATGACAGATGTTTCACATTAAAAGGTAAGATGTATGAATGGATTACTTGCAAGTTTGCGTTCTTATCAACAGTATTAGTCAGAACAGGACAATGGATGAATGCTAATGTAAAGCTGTGTGCTTTGAGCCTTCAACTTACTTGCTTCTAGCTTCCCTGTGTTGACTGACAATCATTCTCCCCTCACAAGGTGTAAACACTTTTTCAATGTATGTCAGTCTTTCCTTCAGAGCTAGATTAGTAAGAACTTTGTCGTTATATAATAAGATATCAAACACGTGTAGACAGGGCTGGAACTCATCCTGCTGTCTCTTCACATCTGTATTTTGTGCTTTGGTTGCTACAGAAACAGAGATATATAGATGTATAGAGAATCTTATGCTTGTCGTCATTTCATTTGAAATTTATGAAACAAGCCTTCGGCTAGTTTCATAAATTTCATATGAAATGACCATGAGTGTAAGATTCTGTTTATCATATGAACCTTTAAAAAGGGATTTTATGGCATTCAAAAATGAGCATTATTTCAGTAAGAAAATGCATTGTTGACACAGTCGTTGTCAATTATGTTACATGTATGCCCCAACTATGGTGCAATGTGTGGTCATACAATTTTTATCAAACAACGTTATCCACTGAATAACAGCGACGTCATACGATAAAGCATAGGTTAGCAATGGTAACATTACAAGCTATCAGCAAGACTGTCGTCAGTAGTAATGCTGAAAGCAACCCTGCTGTTTTTTCTTTACATACCAGGGATGATCAAAATATATGTAGACTTTTGCTGTTGAAGAAATTTTAATAGTAATGTAAATCCTGTAAAATTTCCAGTAAATTGGTTTAGTCCTTATCCAGAGTTGTAGTAATTTGTTGGAAAGTAGTCTATATGCATTGTTATACAGTGCTCCAGATAAGAAGAGGTAATAGGGATAATTTTCCCTATTTCTCCATAAAAACATATGTTGTGACAAGTCATTAGAACCATGAGATGGTTCTAATGAGGAGTCAGAAACTATGTTTTTGTTTAGAAGATAATAAAATTATCTCTGGATTATCCTCAAAACACATTTTATCTGGAGCTCTGGATATAGTTACCTTACGATGGTAAAGAGAGCACAAAAAAAACTAGAGGTGGCAGTAAGCATGGCTTACTAAATACCCCCCGCAATTAACAGTTAGGCATGCAGCTTTGTCATTTAAGTTTGACATTTACACAGCATACATGTTATGACAACTGCAAGTGCACATCTATATACCAATATGTGTTCACATATTTAATATCAGTCAAACAGTTTAGGAGAAGTAGCGACAACAAACTCTGTTTTCCAAGACAACAAAGGGGTACAACAAAGCTGGAAAACCCTTTTGAGAAAAACAGAGCAATATGTGCCAACTCTTTCCTTCTACTGTATCTGTGCACCAAATCTGAATAAAATGGAAGTGAAAATGGCCGAAAAAAACTTCAAAATAAGGCAAAACATATAAAAAGGGGCATAACTCATGCACAAAGGGTTAATGCTCATCTTCATACCAATATGTGTTCCCATACTTAAATCTGTCAAATGGTCTTGGAGTAGTAACAATAACAACTTTTCTTACAAAATCTACAAAGGGACATAACTCTGCAGGAAAACTTTCCAGGAAAAACTGAACAATATGTACCAGCTCTTTTCATATGCTGCATCTAGTAACCCAATTTGAATAAAATGGAAGCAAAAAAGGCAAAAACCCTATAAAATAGGGCAAAATTATCAAAAAGGGGAATAACTCAAGCAAAAAGGGGCAGAATTTAAAATCAAAACCCTAATGCACATCTTCATATCAATATCTGTTCACATACATAATTTCAAGAAAATCTGTCAAACCATCTAGGAGGAGTTGCGACAACAAACTTTTTTCACGGAAAAAACAAAGAGGCATTACTCCGCAATAAAAACCTTCCAGGAAAAATTGAAAAATACATATCCACTATTTTCTTATGCTGCATCCATGGACAAAATTTGAAACAAATTGGAGCAAATTTAATGCAAAAACCCTATAAAATAGGGCAAAAAATATCAAAAAGGGGAATAACTCAAGCAAAAAGGGGCAGAATTTAAAATCAACACCCTAATGCACATCTTCATACCAATATCTGTTCACATACTTAATTTCAAGAAAATCAGTCAAACCATCTAGGAGGAGTTGCGATAACAAACTTTTTTCACGAAAAATACAAAGGGGCATAACTCCGCAATAAAAACCTTCCAGGAAAAACTGAGAAATACGTATCCACTATTTTCTTATGCTGCATCTATGGACAAAATTTGAAACAAATTGGATCAAATTTAATGCAAAAACCCTATAATTTTGGCCAAAAAATATCAACAAGAGGGCCATGGTGGCCCTGAATCGCTCACCTGAGCATTAATCAGTTCATTGGCTCTGGTGAAGATTTATAAGAGTTTTTACCATACTAACATTTGACCTAGTTTTTGACCCGACATGACCCAGTTTCAAACTTGGCCTGGATATTGTAAGAATAAACATTCTGACACAGTTTCATTGAGACTGGATCAAAACTGTGCCCTCTGGAGCGTATACAAGGTCGTTCTTATATTTGACCTAGTGACCAAGTTTTTGACCCGACACGACCCAGTTTCAAACTTTACCTAGATTTCATTAAGATAAACATTCTGACAGTTTCATGAAGATTGGATCAAAACTGTGCCCTCTATGGTGTACACAAAGTTTTTCTAAGATTAGACCTTGAGCCAACGTGACTCAGTTTCATAGGGGGCTTAGATATATGGACAATAAACATTTTGACAAAGTTTCATGAAGATTGGATCAAAACTATGCCTTCTAGTGCTTACACAACGTTTTTCTAAGATTTGACCTAGTGACCTAGTTTTTTACCCGACATGACCTACTTTCAAACTTGGCTGAGAGTTTATGAAGATAAACATTCTGACAAAGTTTCATAAAGATTAGATCAAAACTGTGTCCTCTAGAGCGTACACAAGGTTTTTCTATGATTTGACCTAGTGACCTAGTTTTCGACCCAACATGACCCAGTTTCAAACTTGTCCTACATATTATGAGGATAAACATTCTGACAAAGTTTCATGAACTTTGAATCAAAACTGTGCCTTCTAGAGCGCACACAAGGTTTTTCTAAGATTTGACCTAGTGACCTAGTTTATGACTCGACATGACCCAGTTTTGAACTTGGCCTAGAGTTTGTGGAGATAAACATTCTGACAATGTTTCATAAAGATTGGATCAAAACTGTGTCCTCTAGAGCGTACACAAGGTTTTTCTATGATTTGACCTAGTGACCTAGTTTTTGACCCGACGTGACCCAGTTTCAAACTTGTTCTAGATATTATGAGGATAAACATTCTGACAAAGTTTCATGAACTTTGGATGAAAACTGTGCCTTCTAGAGCGTACACAAGGTTTTTCTAAGATTTGACCTAGTGACCTAGTTTTTGACCCGACATGACCCAGTTTCTAACTTATCCTACATATTATGAGGATAAACATTCTGACAATGTTTCATGAACTTTGGATCAAAACTGTGTCCTCTAGAGCGTACACAAGGTTTCTCTATGATTTGACCTAGTGACCTTGTTTTTTATTCCGACATGACCTACTTTCAAACTTGGCCGAGAGTTTATGGAAGTAAACATTCTGACAAAGTTTCATAAAGATTACATCAAAACTGTGTCCTCTAGAGCGTACACAAGGTTTTTCTATGATTTGACCTAGTGACCTAGTTTTTGACCCGACATGACCCAGTTTCAAACTTGTCCTACATATTATGAGGATAAACATTCTGACAAAGTTTCATGAACTTTGGATCAAAACTGTGCCTTGTAGAGCATACACAAGGCTTTTCTAAGATTTGACCTAGTGACCAAGTTTTTGACCCAACAAGACCCAGTTTCGAACTTGGCCTAGAATTTATAGAGATAAACATTCTGACAATGTTTCATAAAGATTGGATCAAAACTGTGTCCTCTAGAGCATACACAAGGTTTTTTCTATGATTTGACCTAGTGACCTAGTTTTTGACCCGACGTGACCGAGTTTCAAACTTATCCTAGATATTATAAGGATAAACTTTCTGATTATGTTTCATGAACTTTGGATCAAAACTGTGCCTTCTAGAGCGTACACAAGGCTTTTCTAAGATTTGACCTAGTGTCCTAGTTTTTGACCCGACATGACCCAGTTTCGAACTTGGCCTAGAGTTTATGTAGATAAACATTCTGACAAAGTTTCATAAAGATTGGATCAAAACTGTGTCCTCTAGAGCGTACACAAGGTTTTTCTATGATTTGACCTAGTGACCTAGTTTTAGACCTGACGTGACCCAGTTTCGAACTTGTCCTAGATACTATGAGGATAAACATTCTGACATAGTTTCATGAACTTTGGATGAAAACTGTGCCCTCTAGAGCGTACACAAGGCTTTTCTAAGATTTGACCTAGTGACCTAGTTTTTGACCCGACATGACCCAGTTTCGAACTTGGCCTAGATCTTATGGAGATAAACATTCTGACAAAGTTTCATAAAGATGGAATCAAAACTGTGTCCTCTAGAGCGTACACAAGGTTTTTCTATGATTTGACCTAGTGACCCAGTTTTTGACCCGATGTGACCCAGTTTCGAACTTGTCCTAGATACTATGAGGATAAAGATTCTGACAAAGTTTCATGAACTTTGGATGAAAACTGTGCCTTCTAGAGTGTACACAAGGTTTTTCTAAGATTTGACCTAGTGACCTAGTTTTTGACCCGACATGACCCAGTTTCGAACTTGGCCTAGATTTTATAAAGACTAACATTCTGACAAAGTTTCATAAAGATTGGATCGAAACTGTGCCCGCTAGAGTGTACACAAGCAAAAGTTGACGGACGTCCCCACATCCGGACGTCCACGACGGACATCAGGGTATCCCAAAAGCTCACCCTGAGCACTTCGTGCTCAGGTGAGCTTAAAAGGGGAATAACTCAAGCAAAAAGGGGCAGAATTTAAAATCAACACCCTAATGCACATCTTCATATCAATATCTGTTCACATACTTAATTTCAAGAAAATCCGTCAAACCATCTAGGAGGAGTTGCGATAAAAAACTTTTTTCACGAAAAATACAAAGGGGCATAACTCCGCAATAAAAACCTTCCAGGAAAAACTGAGAAATACGTATCCACTATTTTCTTATGCTGCATCTATGGACAAAATTTGAAACAAATTGAAGCAAATTTAAAGCGTTGCGGATGTACGGAAGGACGGACAGAAGGACAACGTCAAAACAGTATACCCCCCACAAACACAGTTTGCGGGGGGGGGGGGGGGTATAATAATAATGTACTTTTTTGGCATTGTTTGATTTATCTTTGGCAACGCTTAATAGTAGTAGCATAGTGAAATGTAATGACAATTATGTTGAAAACTTGGTAGCAAGAATGGGAAAAGTGACAATGTGACAGTTTATAGTAGGCAAACTCATAATCAGAATGGGAGTAGGGGGTATGAAAGCCAAGGGAACTAAGACATATCATAAGTGACATGGGAGTATGGAATGGGAGTATGCAAAACAGAAATATCTTGGTATTATCAGGTAACAGTTCAACAAGAAAGCCCCAATGACAGGGGGTGGGGAGTTCATGATAATTCTGTGACAAGCTGTCTTATTCTCCATAACAAGTAGCCCAAAGGGCAACAATTGCTCACCTGAGAGACATTGTAAACCTATAGGGATATTTAAGATGCTCAAGGGCAGCTAACTCCACAGTCAGTGGTCCAATCAGGCTGAAAATTAAACTCATCCAAAACATTATGTATGCCCTCATTTAATATATGAAAGTTTAAAAAGTATCCCATCAAGAGCACAATAGACAGAGCTGTCATGGGCAGCTAACTTCATAGTTGCTGGCCTGATCTGCCAAAATTTGAACTTGTTTAAGATATTATGCATTTTCTCATTACCTGCAAGTTTGAAAAGGATCGGATCAGTAGAAACCAAGAAAAAGTGGGGACATTGATTTTTTGGATGCTCAGGGCAGGTACTCCATAGTCAGTGGTGGGATCTAGCCGAAATGCTAACTAATCCAAGCTTTTATGCATATCTTCATTACCTGCAAGTATGAAGAGGATCTGATGAAAAATGAAAATGTGATGACGTTGTTTTCTCCATTATAAGACTATGGGATTTTTTTCAAACGCTCAAGGGCAACTAACTCCGTAGTCTGTGCTCAAATCCGGCCAAATTTCGAACTCATCCAAGCTCTTATGTATGTAATCATTACCTGCAAGTATGATAAGGATCTAATCAAAAACCTTGATTGCAGCACCCTGAAAGTCAAACTTGCTCGAGATATTGTCATGCCCTACATTTGTGTGAATTTATTTTAAAATCAGTTGAGAAATGTCGGTGCTAGAGCGATGACAAAGTTTTCTAAAAATAGCCACAGTGACCTTGACCTTGGGCGCAGCACCCTGAAAGTCAAACTTGCTCAAGATATTGTCATGCCCTACATTTGTGTGAAGTTATTTTAAAATCCATGGAGAAATGTAGGTGCTAGAGTGATGACAAAGATTTTCTAAAAATAGCCACAGTGACCTTGACCTTGGGCACAGCACCCTGAAAGTCAAACTTGCTCAAGATATTGTCATGCCCTACATTTGTGTGAAGTTATTTTAAAATCCATTGAGAAATGTAGGTGCTAGAGCGCTGACAAAGTTTTTCTAAAAATAGCCACAGTGACCTTGACCTTGGGTGCAGCATCCTGAAAGTCGAACTCGCTCGAGATATTGTCATGCCCTACATTTGTGTGAAGTTATTTCAAAATCCGTTGAGAAATGTAGGCAATAGAGCGATGACAAAGTTTTTCTAAAAATATGTGATGACGTTGTTTTCTCCATTATAACACTATGGGATTTTTTTCAAACGCTCAAGGGCAGCTAACTCAGTAGTCTGTGCTCGAATCCGGCCAAATTTCGAACTCATCCAAGCTCTTATGTATGTCATCATTACCTGCAAGTATGATAAGGATCTAAGCAAAAACAGTTGAGAAAACGTGATGACGCCATTTTCCCCATTATAACCCTATGGGATTTTTTTCAAACGCTCAAGGGCAGCTAACTCCATAATCTGTGCTCGAATCCGGCCAAATTTCGAACTCATCCAAGCTCTTGTGTATGTCATCATTAAGTGCAAGTATGATAAGGATCTAATAAAAAACAGTCGAGAAAACGTGATGACGCCGTTTTCCCCATTATAACCCTATGGGGGCTATCTGTTGCCATGGAAACCAGAGTTCTGAGCTGATCGGCACCAAAACCTAATGCAGCCTTTCCCCCACCAAATGATGCTTCAGATAAAATTTGATTGCGATCGGCCCACTGGTCTCTGAGATATTTATGTTTGAAAGTGTTGACGCACCCACCCACGCACCCACCCACGCACGGACGGACGACGGCTCGACTCCCATCCTATAAGCTCACCTCTGAGCCTTCGGCTCAGGTGAGCTAAAAAACGTACCCTATGTTGTGATGACTAAGACCATCCCACAAAAATAGTTCTAATGAGGGAGTCACAGCATACAGTTTAATCAAGAATAAGCAACAATCATCCCAACGCTATGATAAAATCCTTTCCAATATTCAGATCTCTGACTTTGCTGTCATATTTATTCAAATTCTTTTCAGTTATAAGACAGAAGTTTCCCCTCAAAAACATTCCCAAAAATCTAGTTCCATATTACAATACCAAAACAACCCCAAAAATGTAGATCCAAGATGGATCTAGATTTTTGGGGATTTTTGGAAGGAAAAATCTTATTTTAAAGCACAATTAAACAACGATTTGTGGTATTTTGTGTCTATTTTGAGGGGGAATCCTCTATCTGACACATGAAATAAAATCAGATGCGACACCCGAAAACCAACAAAGTGACAGCGAAGACTCAGATCAGCCTGGGCAATTGCTGTTAAGGGTCTAAGTTACCTCCATGCTGACAGCTAAGACTCTGCTCAGACTGGGTGAATGCCAATACTGACCTCAGTCTTCCCTAGGGCACATGCCGCTTTGTTGGTTTTCTCACATTGTGGCTCAATTATGGTATACAGAAGCAACAATTACCAAATGTTTTGGTTTCTGGATGATACAGCAACATTTCTCCGTCTAGAATACAAATTTTTGCATCAGGCTTGAAGATGTTGTGGATATAAGGTGTCAAATTTCCATCAAAAGAGTTGGACCCATAAATACTTGTGTATTCATTACCACTGAAATGATAAATATCTAAACTGTTTTTATTTTATAACCATGATGTAACACAAAATTTCACTGGCTGATTTGGCCTCATGTGTCAGTCAACCTTTCACAATATTTACCACTCAGTGAATTAATATTACTTTTACACTTATGTGATTTGCATTATCCCAATGTACATGTAACAGTGCATGTAAAATAATGTTAATGGTGTAACATTGTGAGATAATACCATGAAGTACTGTCATATCTATCAAATGAAACTACATTTAGAATTATCATAGAATAAAATAATTACATATGAGCCGCGACACGAGAAAACCAACAATGTGGTCGTCCGCCCAGCGCAGATTCAGATCAGCCTGGGCATCCGCCCAGTCTGATCAGACTCTTTGCTAAGCGCTTAAAGGGTAGCTGAGGGACTAAGCTACCTTCATGTGGAAAGCGAAGACTCTGATCAGACTGGGCGGATGCCCAGGCTGATCTGAGTCTGCGCTGGACGCACGACCACATTGTTGGTTTTGTCACATCGCGGCTCATATATTGAATTTTATTCTGGTAATATGCAGTTTTATTGACCTGCAAACGTGACATAGTGACCTTTGCTTTGCATATTGCAAAAATGAAAATGTAAGAGTTACTTCCCCTGAATATGTATCTATACTCCTTACTATCAGAATTACCTTCTAGAATAGTATTTGTACTCATCATCACACTTGTGAAGTAACATTCTCTCTCCATCATATTTGGTCTCAATATAGTATGGCTTTCCGTCCATTATTTTTTCAACCTGCAAGACATTTATAGCTATCATAATTCTTTTTCTAAAAAAAATTGGACAAGTAAAATAATTACTGTAACCGTACTAAAAATGGAACAGTTTGGTCTTACAAAGCATTAGCCCATTCTAAAGACGCAGATGAAACTGCAAACAGTGAAGGTCCTGATCAGACTGCTCCTTTTGGAGCAGTCCGATTTGGGCCTACACTGTTTGCTCAGACCCACATCTCCCAATACTTAAGATTTTGATGGTATTTTTTGTTTGCAAAATATTTGTTTCATTCGTACAAATGAATACAGGATCACAATACTTGTCTTTTTACCTTGTAGAACAAACTACACTTTCCAATAAGTTGAGGCAGCAAGACCTTAAAATTGTTAATGTCTACAAATCCTTGATAAGGGTCCGTGATAATTGATTGTATTGTCGGACATTAGCTACAGCTGTAAGTTTAGCTTACACACTATAAAATTACAGTTTGGAAGTTTTAATAAGGTTTTAGAGGCAATTAAATCTTGGTGTTTCTAAAATTAGTATCCTAGAATGAAGGGGAGTTTTTGAGCTTGAGCCTTGAGGAATTTCCAAGTTTCACCTTATGATGATTATAAACACTAGACTGCTGTCAAGTTTTAAACTGGTGCTTTAAGGTAAATGGCTATACTGTCCTGTTTTTCTGCCACTTTCAAAAGAGAAGAAACAGTTTGTAACATCTTTTTGTTTGTTTTCCTAGATAATGACTAAATGAAACACTTCCTAAAGGAATCTTCAAGTCCTAGATTAATGACTTTGTTAAGTTAAGGTGCTCCGAACATTACATTCTGACAATTGTCCTCAAAATTCAAACTGGAACTCTGCTAACAGAGGATTATACCAACAGAGTGTTCTTACTTACCTTATCTGGTGATGCTCTATCCCCCAACATTGGTGAGCAGGGAGAAAATACTGTGACCCCTATCTCATGAATCCTCACAGATAGATCCCTCATCAGTCGACATACCTAAAAAAAAGTCATAAGTAACATATACCCAGGTTTGTCCACCTGTGCAAGAAGATAATCCACGAGCTTTAGCGAGTGAATTATCTACCATACAGGCGAGCAAACCACAGTATATGTATAACTATTTTACACCATCCTCATCAGAGGAATATTTCAGGCCAAAGACTGCCTTTAATGGCAAGGGTGGTATAATAATATGTACTACCCCGCCTGGTCATTTAACAGCAGGAGGCTAAATTGTTTCTACTCTTCAAGCAGTCTTCTACTTTGTAAACCTCAATACACTTCCCCTCTGCTTACCAATATTTCCCTTATCTTCAAAGCTGACCTAAAAAGCTGAAGAACTATACCATATTTATTCAACTATATGACCATACAAGTTTTTTTTCCCCACCAAACAACCAAAAAATCTAAATCCATCTTACAAGATGGATCTAGATTTTCGGGACTATTTTGGAAGAGAAACAAACACACACATTTTATAGCATAATGATGACAGATTAACTTATTTGGGGCCATTTTAGAGGGACCCCCTTTCCCCATCCCACTTGACCCCCCCCCCCACCCCACTTCTTGTACATAGTAAAATAAACATAGTAAATCTCAGAAAGGACAAAGAATGTATTAAAATTCTAAACTGGAAGCATTTATAAAAGAACTAAGTAGGATATGGTGTTTAAATACATAT
Source organism: Ctena decussata (assembly GCA_963989385.1). Classification (NCBI taxonomy): domain Eukaryota; kingdom Metazoa; phylum Mollusca; class Bivalvia; order Lucinida; family Lucinidae; genus Ctena; species Ctena decussata. The sequence continues at coordinate 58,723,425 of OZ022501.1, read as the reverse complement.
TCATATGATCAGTACCTTTTCTAGGTTGTTGTTGACGTTGTAAAACTCTTCTGCATCCGGATGGTACACAGACAACACCGAGGCCTGACTCAGCCCCACCTTCAACTCCTTTACAATCATCCTAGTCAGCCATTTTATCTCCATGGCCGACGAGTTGTTCAGTAAACGTAATATGTTCTTATGAACAAGATCCTTCCTCTTGGCGGCATTGTTTTCCGCTATTCCATCAAGACAGTCGTTCACTTCCTTGATTGTCAGCTTGCCTCGGCTGGGACACCGATTTTGTAATACAAAGTAGGCAACACTTGCAAAATCTCCAACATCCTAAAAAGAATACCCTAATGTGCTTAAGTACTGGGACATCTAAAATACTAAATTTTCCATTTGACCCAAATGGAAAATTCATTATTTTTAAGTGGCCCAATATATACGCACATTACGGTAAGTACATGTACTATTCAGTTACAACAAAGCCTTGTTATACCATGTTTATTCAGTTATGAAAAAGGGGCTTTTCCTCCCTAGAATGACCCTAAATATCGAAATCAATCTCATAGATATTAGAATTCTGCTGTATGATCGGTTTTCCCCTTCCAAACAATCCCAAAAATCTTAGATCCATCTTATAAGATGGATCTAGATTTTTGGGATTGATTTGGAAGCATAAAACCCCTGTATTAATACCAAAGGAATATGTTATGTTAATAGTATCAGCATGGTTTCATATCAGATTTCATAATTTTATAATTTTAAGCATCTAGGTGCCAATGATGCTCCAAACAAAATTTATATCCAACATTGTAAAGCACTTACAAATACAACGCGACATCTGATTAGATATCGTCAAAAATTTGCAACAGTACATTCTGCGATATACTGTCACAAACCTGAATTCATTAAGAAACGTCGCTTCTCATTGGCTGACGTTTGGTTTTACACATCTGAAAGCGCTTTTAAAGGCAAAAATGTGAAAAGTGCATTAGAATGGGGATAACTTATTAACTAGAAGGTTGTCCAGGGACAACTGGTCGAGCCCGCTGTTTGCTATAGTGACATATAAGTATGTCAAGACTAAGCAACTGCTTTACTCTAGAAAGAAGCCAAACAACATCATGCTTAGCCAGCATTTTCTTTTTTTTTTGAAATTTTCACAAAGGAAAATAAGTAGAAGTGATGACTCAGACAAGCTCAATGTATGACAATTACAATATCTGACCTTCAAGCGTGACCTTGACCTTGGACCTACCCAAACACATGTCACTTCACACTTCCACTCATCAAGAAGAACAATTGTGCCAAATTCTTTTGAAATCTATTTGTAAATGTATTAGTAATGGCTCGGACAAGCTCAATTTATGACCATTTTATCATTTGACCTTCAAGTGTGACCTTGACTTTAGACCTACTTGAACAATTGTTCCAAATGGCACTTCTACTCATCAAAGAGAACAATTGTGCCAAATTATTTTGAAATCCATTCGTAAATGTTGAAGTTATGGCTCAGACAAGCTCAAATTATGGCCATTTTATCATTTGACCTTCAAGTGTGACCTTGACCTTGGACCTACCTGAAAAATTTTCTAAATAGCACTTTTAAACATTGTGCCACATTATTTTGAAATCCATCCACAAATGTATTAGTAATGGCTCGGACAAGCTCAATTTATGGCCATTTTATCATTTGACCTTCAAGTGTGACCTTGTCCCTGGACCTACCTGAACAAATGTTTCAAACGGCACTTCTACTCATCAAGGAGAACAACTGTGCCAAATTATTTTGAAATCCATCTATAAATGTAGAAGTTATGGCTCGGACAAGCTCAATTTATGGCCATTTTATCATTTGACCTTCAAGTGTGACCTTGACCTTGGACCTACATGAACAAATGTTTCAAATGGCACTTTTACTCATCAAGGAGAACAACTGTGCCAAATTATCTTGAAATCCATCCGTAAATGTAGAAGTTATGGCTCGGACAAGCTCAATTTGTGGCCATTTTAGCATTTGACCTTCAAGTGTGACCTTGACCTTGGACCTACCTAAATAACTGTTTCAAATGGCACTTCTACTCATCAAGGAGAACAACTGTGCCAAATTATTTTGAAATCCATCCATAAATGTAGAAGTTATGGCCCGGACAAATCTGGACGGACGCACACACACACACACGCAAGCACACACTAACGCACGCACACACGGACATACACCAAACTGACATTGTAACAACTATGTCTCGCTCACCGCAAGCGGGCTCGACAAAAATTGTCATTTGAGGTGGTAAATTGTCGGTTTTATGGTCGCAAATTGCGTTTTACAGCTCCACGCCAAAACAAAATTTCCGACCATAAAACCGGCTATTTACCTCCCCAAACAACAATTTTGAGTACAGTTATCCCCTAAATGAAGTTACTGGCAGCCCTTAAAGCGCCAAAAAAAAGGAGACAACAAATGTTGTGTCCAAGCTACATCATACTGAGAATTCACAGACAAAAGGCTGAAACAGAGCAGATCCAGATGATGTGGCTCATTTCATTATGAGCTGCCTTATTTGGATCTCTGGTGTTTGCAAATTCAACAGTTTTCATTTTTCCAGTTTAAGTGTTAGGATGGTTTGCTATGACAATACATTGTATTGTCATAGCAAACCATTCTAACACTTAAACAGGAAAATGAAAATTGTTGAATCATGTAATTCACATGGCTGCATGACATTCTCTTGGCCATATGCCATATAGGCTAAAAATTATGTGATGATGGATCGTTCTGAGCTACATCCAGAATGTCACTCAAACATCACCTGATAGTGAATAACTGGCAAATGCAATGACACCTTAGCACATGACATAGTCCCACAAACAAAATTGCACATGTTGAATGTCCAACAATAAGCCTGCTATTTAACCTTAAATTTAATGAAGGAATGCATACTTGTTTAATGTAGGAGTGCCTTCAAACAAAAGGCCCTGATAACACCCCTCCAGTCTTATCAAAAGCTTTGACTCTTGTTGCTCAAAGCTAAGGATGTTTCAAACAAATTATATGCAAAAACACTTTTGCACTGCTAAAGTTCTCCACTTTTTTCTGACAAAAAAAGTATGCACACTTCATTTTATAGAAACTAGAAGACTTAACAAGCAGGGGTGTCATTAAGAGGCGGGAGGTGGGAATTTCCCCTTCTACTCAGGCCTTAATGCCTGCCTATATTTTGGAAATCTGTATAGGAATTACATGGAAAACATGTAAAATTCCCTGCCTACTTTGCCTTGACTACTGATAGCCAAAAAAGTTAATGAAACCCCTGAACAAGCCCTTAATGAACAGCTTTATTAAACAAGAGGGCCAAGTGGCCCTGAATCGCTCACCTGAGCAAAAAGGTTAAAGGTCAAACTAGGGTAATCATTTGAACAAACCTGATAGTTTGCAACAATTTTCAAATGGTTCTGAAGAAGAAGATTTTTGAATATTTTTTTTTATGTATTCCTATGGTTCAAACCCAGGACCCCCTGGGGTGGGGCCATTTTGGACCCTGAGGCCATCATTTGAATAATCTTGGTAAAGGACCACTAGGCAATGCTACATACTAAAAGGACCACTAGGCAATGCTACATACTAAATTTCAAGCATCGGAGCCAAGTGGTTCTGATGAAGAAGATTTTTTAATATTTTTCTATATATTTCTATGGTTCAAACCCAGGACCCCCTGGTGCGGGGCCATTTTTGATCCTGACATCATCATTTGAATAACGGGGTAAAGGACAACTAGGCAATGCATCATACCAAATTGCAAGCATCCGCTCTAAGGGGCTCAGGAGAAGAAGATTTTTAAGTATATTTTAATTTCGAACCCAAGACTCCCTGCCCCAGGGCCATTTTGGATCCCAGGGCAACCATTTATATATTCTTTGTAGGAGTCCACCAGGCAATGCATCATACCAAATTTCAAGCATCTGAGCCAAGTGGTTCTGATGAAGAAGATTTTTGAATATTTTTCTAAATATTTCTATGGTTCAAACTCAGGACTCCCCGCTGCGGGGTCGTTTTGGACTCTGGGGCCATCATTTGAACATACTTGATAAAGGACTACAAGGCAATGCTACATATTAAATTTCAAGCATCTGAGCCTTGCGGTTCTGAAGAAGAAGATCTTTTAATATTTTTCTATGTATTTCTATGGTTCAAACCCAGGACCCCCTCCAGCGGGGCCATTTTAGACCCTGGGATCATCATTTGGACAAACTTGGTAAAAGACCACCAGGCAATGCTACATACCAAATTTCAAGCATTTATGCCAAGAGGTTCTGAAGAAGAAGATTTTTGAATATTTTTCTATGTATTTCTATGGTTCAAACCTAGGACTCCCTGTCGCCGGGCCATTTTGGACCCTGGGGCCACCAGTTTAACAAACTTGGTAAAGGACTATTAGGCAATGCTACAAATTAAATTTCAAGCCTCTGAGCCTTGCGGTTCTGAAGAAGAAGATTTTTGAATATTTTTCTATGTATTTCTATGGTTCAAACCCAGGACCCCCTGGTGCAGGGCCATTTTGGATCTTGGGACCACCATTTGAACAAACTTGGTAAAGGATCAGTAGGCTATGCTACATACCAAATTTCAAGCATCTGAGCCATGCAGTTCTGAAGAAGAAGATTTTTGAATACTTTTCTATGTATTTCTATGGTTCAAACCTGGGACTCCCTGCCCCGGGTCATTTTGAACCCTTGGGCCACCATTTGAACAAACTTGGTAGAGGACCACTAGGCAATGCTACATACCAAATTTCAAGCATCTGAGCCAAGCAGTTCTGGAGAAGAAGATTTTTGAATACTTCTCTATGTATTTCTATGGTTCAAACCTGGGACTCCCTGCCCCGGGTCATTTTGAACCCTTGGGCCACCATTTGAACAAACTTTGTAGAGGACCACTAGGCAATGCTACATACCAAATTTCAAGCGTCTGAGCCAAGCAGTTCTGGAGAAGAAGATTTTTAAGTATATTTTAGTTTCGAACCCAAGACCCCCTGCCCCGGGTCATTTTGAACCCTTGGGCCACCATTTGAACAAACTTTGTAGAGGACCACTAGGCAATGCTACATACCAAATTTCAAGTATCTGAGTCAAGCAGTTCTGGAGAAGAAGATTTTTAAGTATATTTTAGTTTTGAACCCAAGACCCCCTGCCCCAGGGCCATTTTGGACCCTGGGGCCACCATTTGAACAAACTTGGTAGAGGTCCACTAGACAATGCTTCATACCAAATATCAAAGCCCTAGGCCTAGTGGTTTTAGAGAAGATGTCATTTAAAGTAAATTGTTGACGCCGCACGACGGACGACGCACGACGGACGACGCACGACGGACACTGGGTGATCACAATAGCTCACCCTGAGCCTATGGCTCAGGTGAGCTAACAAAAGCTGTCTTGAAAAATTGAACCCTGTTACTCACAGCTTTAGCTGTCCTGGGAGCCTTAAAGTGTAGAAGCCTCAAAGCATCTGGACTGGTGTTTCCAAGGCACATCACTTCAATTATATGCTTGGCCAGCAAATGCTGAAATTAAATAATAAAAAAAGAACATGCCTTGATAAGACATTGCTTCAGAAAAAAAATGGGTAACAGAGATAATATACTAGAACCAACTTTTAACCGACCACTTATTTATAGCATATTTTCCGCTAAATATAAAGGACAATCAAACATATGTTCCCATCTTTAATTAAGTTGTGATATTAGTAAAGTAAATCAGGTAACTCTGAAATAAAAATCTTATCCATATACCATTGAATAAGTGAAAGATAATGGTACCCCTGTTTCCGAAAATCGCAACATTTCAGCAGATTCGAACAGAACCACATTTCGGAATCTTGTCAGCATATGCTTATGATTTGTGCGAATATTTAGAAATTGTTTAAATGAACTTGAGAATTCATAATAAGGCATTATTTTAATACAGAATTCAAAATTTTAGTCACAATTAAAAAACCTTCTTCACCACAGTCACAATTCTTGCGAAATTCGAAAATGGGGGTACATGTGAATCCTCTGCTGCCAGGAAAACTATTCTAAAGATATTGAGCTCATACATTTTACAACGTTTACATGACACATTGGGAGTACTGAATATAAGAAAATTATGTCCGGATACCATCTTCAAACGACGGTGTTCAAGACAAAGCATGTGGTCGGTTTGAAGTTGTGCTTAGTATATATGGCAAATTGTGGTTAAGTTTTGGAAAAATCCCTTTAAACTCTGATTTTGAATAGAGTAGCACGCAAATGAGGATGGAGAAAAAGATTCTTTTCTGAAAGTACACCCTTTCCCATTGGGCCAAGTAATTATATTTTCTGAAGTCCTCTGTAGCCATTAAATTTTAAATTGCCTGACTTTACCATGTTTACCCTGTATTTTTGAGTTTCCCCTGCTACTCACAAATTCCCTGACTTTACCCTAACTTAAAAAATTTTCCATATGTAATTATGTTTCTTCCCTGAGTTCGGCATCCCTGCAAACAGTATTTTCTGTATTTTCTGTCTGTTTGTTGTTTTAGGATGATGACCATCATACTCACTTCTTTCAGACCATAAGCGACTCTTTCTTTCTCTAGATGAGGCAGTAAAAGTCTCATGGCTGGGTAAAAAGAATCTGTCTGAAATGATAATAACAGGTGGAAAAACACATATGAATTGCTGATCTTCATATACATAAAAGATCATGTACATCACTGACACATTTCTGAGTAACTAGAAGTCAGAAAATCAGCGGTAAATTTTATTTCGTAATATATATTTTTTTTACTTCCAACTACTATTTTTTATCATAAAATTGGCAGCTACAGTCAACTCTTGATATCTCAAAGGCAAAATTTATTTAGAACTACTGATATCTCAAAGTAAATTTTCTGGTTCCAGAAAATTTACTTTGAGATATCAATAGTTTTAGGTAACAGGAGTTGAAATTTAAAGAAAAATGAGAAATGTGTTCAAACTATATTCTTTGAAACAAGGGGGTATTGAGATATCAGAGTTTGAGACATCAAGAGTTGACTGTATTCTGATTACAGGATACAAAGACAATAATTACAACAGTTTTTAGTTCTGAGTTCAGAAAAACCCATAGTCATTTTCTCTTCGCCAATCAAATTGTACTAATTTAGTCTAAATCAAAATGTACATGTAAGCTGGAATTATTATTTTACAACTGCAATCACCCAAAATATACCAAGAATTCTAAAGTCACTATGCAAATTACATAATAATGATGATAATATATAAATCTCACGCCTGGTAAACTATCACAGGTACCTCCGGCGGAGGTACCGATAAAAAGTTGTGACAGCCACCTGGAGCTGCCTGTGACTGTCCAAAAAATGACAACAAACGGTAGGTATTCCTCTTTTTTGACAAAATATAAAATAACCAGGGAGTTTATTAAAAATCAAAAAGTGCTATTCGACCCTTATAGACATAAAGTTTTGTCACACATTATATCCTCCTGCACTTTCCATATTAACCAAAGATACGACTTTTGAAGCGGCTTTGATGTCAGCCCACAGTACTCAAAACATAAAGAATTCGGCCGTTTTTGGTCTTAAATGCAGTGATCTTGCATACGATTCTGTTTTTCTCGGCACACTGGTGTTAAGGTAACCTCCTTGCTAAGATATAAATGTCGACTGACTAGAAATAAGGCTTGATTTTTTCAAAACAACAGCTGGAGGTGCCTGCAGTGGTGTGGAGGTGCCTGTGATGTAAGCAAATATAATGAAAATCTGAGTAGTTATTGCAGCTGGAAATATTGACATCTTCTCTTAAACACTCCCATTAAGCTATCATAATGCGTATATCATGAAATTCCAAGTTAAAATTTCTAAAACACCATCTCAAAGAGTTATTGCCTAATTTGTTTCCGCTTCCGTTAGTCAAACATTGACGAATTTCACATAGTTGCTGAAAATTAACTGCCTAATTCAGTGTTAGAATCGTTATGAAATGTGTGCTTAAATAAGAGTCAACATTTTTGTGACTGGTGATGAATGTGATCGGGAGGTGCTGGCTGTGAGTCATTCCAACTTGTCAGAAATTGTCGAGGTCGCACGTCATGCCAGCTACACGAATGGTGTGTCAAATTGTCAGAATTGCCGATACCCGTCAACAGGCATACACGTACAGGTATATCTATAGTGTTGATCCTTTTGATACCTCATATGTGTCGCTCGCATGTGTCGTATGACGCTCACTGTATGTGTTAACTTTGTGGTAACTGGAGTGATAGGTGCTACAAGTGATTCAGTCTGGCTAGTTTTGAATTGTTGGCGCTAGAATCCAAATACATCCGTAAGGACTACAGATTACATCATCGGCAGGTGACATATTCTCAATATTACACCTTTTAGTATATCGAAGTGATCGGAATCTTACTGTAAATAACGTGTAATTCAAAGTCTTCGACTAGCCACTGCATCAAATTTGGTAACAAGAGTACTTTTACTACATAAAAGTCATCTTCCGAAACGTTGTTTTTGCAAACGTTTCGAGTAGCTAGCATGGCGTGTGACCTCGACAATTTTTAACGATTTGGAATGACTAACAGGCAGTCATCACCATTCACAAAAACGCTGCCTCTTATTTAAGCGCATTTCATAACTATTCTAACACTGAATTAGGCAGTAAATTTTCAACAGCTACGTACGACTTGTCAATGTTTGACTAACATATATGGAAACAAAACGGACAATAACTCTTTGAGATGATCTGCTTTGGATTTTGGATTTCTGTTGTGAAGCATCAATGTTACGTGTTCTTATGTCCGCTTGTCTGTAGTCTTCTGGAAATAAGGTCACCCGTACAGCTCCTACTTTGCTTTCTGGTTTGTTTTGTAATTCAAAATATAAAATAGGTAAAACAGAAGTTAGCGTTGTTTTCATTTGGGGTAGGTGAATTTCCACCTGTCTGGGAAAGAGCTCTTTATTCGGTTTACCATGTGTGTCTTTTATGAACTATTGTCAATGTATACTTACTTCCATCTTGGTTTTGAGAGCAGGATGTAGAATCTGATTGTATAAGTTCATGATCATTGTCTGTCGTTTTAACAAAAATATGCTTGATATTCGCAGTATGATAGATTAAATTGCGACGTTGAATGAACGATTCTTTCAAGGCAGTGGTCTAGAGATGAAGAATATCAATATTTGCAACCGCTATAAATCTTCAGATTTTCGCTATATTTTCTTGCATCACAGGCACCTCCATTCCGTCACAGGCACCTCCAGTTGTTTTTTCACCGATCCAGCCTTATTTGGAGTTTGTCGGCATTTATATTTGGACAAGGAGGTTTACTTTACGTCAGTGTATCCAGATAAACAGATTCTTATGCAAGAAAAGTGCATTTAGGACCTAAAACAACCGATTTGTTCTTGTTTTGAGTACTTTTGACTGACCTTAAAGCCACTTCAAAAGTCATATCTTCTGTATATATGTAAAGTTCCCGAGGATATACTGTGTGACAAAACTTAATGTATATAAGGGTCGAATAGCATTCTTTGATTTTCAATAAACTCCCTGGTTATAATGTATTTTATCTAAAAAGACGAATACCTACCGTTTTTTGTTTATTTTTGGTCCGTCACAGGTAGCTCCGGATGCCTGTCACAACTTTTTATCGGTACCTCCGCGGAGGTACCTGTGATAGTTTACCAGGCGTGAATCTATTCAATGCCTGCCACCAGGAAGGAAACTTAAAAGTCGAGTTTGTTTTGTTGTTAAGACACTGTAGTTTTACCTTATACATGTAAGTACAAGTTGTCTGCTAAATTAATGCTGTTGAGTTTCTATTAACTGAATGAGCCTCACAGAATCTATGAAGCTCATTCAGTTAATAGAAACATATCATATTAATCCTATTAAATGCCCAAAGGGCATTGCATTTTATGAAACAGGGGTGTTATTTACAACCTACAGAATAGTAAATCAGCCACAGCCAAAATACTTCTAATAAACAGTATTAAAATGCATGGATATACTTAAGAATTGAAATTTGATTTTTCGGTGTTCATCCTGGGATGAAGCCAGTGGGCAGAGCTAAAATTCCATGAAGCGCATAGCAAAATGATCAGCCCTTGCCTAGGTAGCTGGTCACAGGGCTAACCACATCACTTAAACCTCTATTTGCCCATTTTCTATTTCATATATGTCTAAGATAGTTCAAAATAAAAAGGAGAATATATCCAACTTTTAGAGTTTTTTTTCCAACAATGCTAATTCATATAAGAAAGATTAAAATGTGGCAAACCTCCAAAAGCAAAAATGTCGGTTACTGTATTTACCAAAATACTGAAACGAACTTGAAATACCGAAACGAACAATTAAATCTGTAGGGAAATAGCGTTTTGGTAATTGATTGTTTGTACAGGTATAGAAGATAGAAGAGATTATGAAGGTTATATAATACAAGAATTAGGTCAGATGCAGCATGTGTAGATGTATTTGAATATTTGTAAATATATACATTGAGTCTAGCTTCCCTGATTCACATGTCCTGGTGGATGATTGTCCTTGGATGTATCACCAGTATTATAATCAATTCAGTTCTGATTCTGAGTTGTATGTTATACATGCATACCACTATCAGGCAATATCCTGTTATTGTTCGCAGTGTGTATATTGCTGCATGCCATGTTTCAACTCTCTCCACAAATAAACTTTTTAAATGTCTTTAATATATATAATACACTAGTGAAAATCACATTTGAGACCTTTTCTACACCTTACAAACAAATACTGAAACGCCTTTCCCTTTTCATCTGAAGCCAGGGGTCGTCGGTTCGATCCCCGCCCAGGTCGAGGTCTTCCTATGTCTGAACGCATTTTTCTCGTATCATTTGCAGGGATGATGTTAACAAGTGTGCCGTCCTTCGGATTGGGACGTTTTCCCTGTGCAGGGAGAGTCATCCCTGTGCAGGTTAAAGATCCCTACTATAGCTACACGGCTATATGTAGGCTTTTATCCTGCAACACTGGAGTGTACACAAGTACACCGTCTGTGTCCCCCTCGTGGGTTAAGACGTAATGGTATTTGATAGTTTGTTTCGGTATTTTGGGTTCGTTTAGGTATTTCCGTATGTTTCGGTAAATACAGTGGCAAAACCTCCATCACCCTTTCAATTTACACTAATTTAAAAACAGTCATTACCGTATTCTTGTTCTCTCCATGAAGAGATTTGTGTGACTGCCTCCAGTGATCAATAAAATCTTTAAGAACTCTTTTCTTCTTGTCATTTCCCTGTGTTTTGGAAATCTTCTCCAGCATACCGCACAGATCAGAGAACTGGACTTTCGAAGCCACGGTGACTCCCACATCATCATCCGATGCATCTGCCATGCTGACTTAGTTAGAAACAATCTAGATTCTTCGTGTGAAATCGCAGATTCCAGTTAATCTGTTAATATTTCAACAAGAAACAAACTTTTACTGGATCGGCATGTTTTGTTTTGTGTGCTTGTTTCAGCGCCACCTGTAAACAAATGACCTTCGTACCTTCAACAAAGAAGAGCTAAGTAAAACGCGGAATGGGTCTTTGTCTTTGTTGATGTATTTTCCTCCTCTAGGTAGGAGCACCGTTCCGCACAGGAACGTGATTAAAGTTCAGGTTAAAAGTTTATGTTAAAATCCACAACTTATAAAAATCTGGCTGGCCGACACCTAAAATCTTCTATGGAAAGTCTATGTACACGTCGGATGGCAGCAAACAACCATTACCCCCTGGGATTTTCTAACTGTAACTTGCGTACGTGGATTTTATAAAAACAGTTTCTTGACAGTTGTTCTATATTATCTTGTACATCTTTCAATTCTGGGACTGTCTTTACAACAGACTCAACACAGACCAATGTCTTAAGAACAAATAACCAATCCGTACAATACTGCTCCCACAGATTTACACCCAAGTGTGATATAATGTCTCTCAAAGAAGTAATAGTTGATTCACGGATATCATAGAAGGCTGGGCATCGTGACACTAGGTGTAGTAGATCCTCATCTCCCAAACGGCAATGACGACACACTGCATCCACTGTACTCTTACTAAAGGTCTGACGGTTTTTCTGAAGTATTTTCTGGGTTACATTGTCGGATAAAAAGGGTATACCTAAAAACAGTAAAGTAGCGTACGGTTACTAGAAATACCGGAATACACAATAATTACCGGAATGTACCAAAATACACCGGAATATACCAGAATCTACCGGAATATACCAAAATACACATTAGTGTTTACCGCAATACACTTTATTTTGACCAGAATATAAAAATTTTATTTAAAATATGTCATTAAATATTTGCTGGGCATGTAAATGCTGGCAACCATTTGGATGAACATAAACTTTTGTCAGACAGACAACATGCTTTCCGTAAGAAACATAGCTGTGAAACTCAATTGATCACGGTTATAAATGACTGGGCTAAAATCTTGGATAAGGGCGGTCAGGTTGACACCTTTATCTTGGACTTTGAGAAAGCTTTTGACACCCCCCTCATGAATTACTTAAATGTAAGCTATACGGCTATGGTATTGGTGGGAAGACTCTGAAATGGATAGATTCTTTTCTCTGTTACAGGCAGCAGCGGGTGGTGGTAAATGGAGTTAAGTCGGATTGGGCCCCGGTTTTGTCGGGTGTCCCCCAGGGCACCATGCTTGGACCATTGTTGTTCTCGTTATACATTAACGATATAACAGAAAATATTGACTCGGAATTAAGACTTTTTGCTGACGACTGTGTTTGCTGTCGTGAAATCAGAGATATTGAAGACACCGTGAAACTTCAGGAGGATATAGATCATTTAGGTTGTTGGGCAAGGAGTTGGGGCATGAGATTTCAACCTGTTAAATGCAATATGATGCAAATTACAAGGAAACGGATCAAGAAGATTAATGCTTCCTATACCTTAGAGGGAACGGTCCTCAGTAATGTAGAAACTATCAAGTATCTCGGCATAACCATTGCCAATGATTTGAAATGGAACACACATGTCAGTAATATTTGCACAAAGGCTAATAGGACCCTCGGCTTCCTCAGACGTAACTTGACAGCATGTCCACAAAATGTTAAGGAGTCAGCATACAAGGGACTGGTGCGTCCAGTCTTGGAGTATGGCAGTTCAGTTTGGGACCCTCAAAGTATACTTCTTCAAGATGAACTTGAGAAGGTGCAAAAAAGGGCCGCTAGATTTGTAACGGTAAATTACACATATGAAACTGGGAGTATGACTGGCATTTTGGAGAAACTTAAGTGGGAATCCCTAAAAAAGAGAAGGAAAGATAGTCGACTTATAATGCTTTACAAGGGTCTGAGGGGTGCAGCTAGTATACTCATAAATGACCTTGTTCCCCCAAATAGGCGTACCAGGAATCATCATTCCCTGACATTTCAAACCCCATTGGCTGGGACTGACATTTACAAGTCCAGTTTCTTCCCCAAAGTAGTCGGTACATGTAACGTTTCAAGTTTGAAACAGGCATAATTTTGTCAAAAATATTTTTCTCTTTAAAAAGGCATATACATATCTTCAGAACATCTGTCAGACGACAAACAATCAGGCGTGCATTGATTGTAATCCGACCCTTCTCTGATTATTCACTTTTTAGCTCGCCTGAACGAAAGTTCAGGAAGAGCTATTGTTGTCACCCTGGCGTCGGCGTCAGCGTCAGCGTCAGCGTCAGCGTCAGTGTCCACGTCCGCGTCAGCGTCGGCGTCCGGATTGGAGGTTTTGGTTAAAGTTTTTTAAAGACCTATATCTCCCTAACCCATGGATGGATTCTTTTGATACTTGCACTGTAGTTAGATATTGGTCCAAAGTTTAACAGGGTACCACCCCCACCCCACTCCTTGACCTTGATGCCAAGGTCATGGACTTAGAAAATTGGGAGTTTTTTGGAACTGGATGTTTTGGTTAAAGTTTTATAAAGCCCAATATCTCCTTAACCCATGGATGGATTCCTTTGATACTTGCACTGTAGTTAGATACTGGTCCAAAGTTTTTGATGGTACTACCCCCAACCCCCTCAGTGACCTTGATGTCAAGGTCATGGACTTAGAAAATTGTCTTTTAATTGATTGGATGTTTTGGTTAAAGTTTTTTAAAGACATATATCTCCTCAACCCATTGATGAATACTTTTTATATTTGCACTGTAGTTAGATATTAGTCCAAAGTTTTACAAAGTACTACCCCAGCCCTGCTAGTTGACCTTTATGTCAAGGACAGGGACTTAGGAAATTTGGTCTTTATTAAAGTTTTCTAATTGCGTACTGATTCATAATGCTTGGCAGAGATTTAGTTTACACTTGAACTGATGTAAGACACTTTTTTTAGTTTTAACAAAACACTATATACTTACCCCACTGGATGACCTTGATGTCAAGGTCATGAACTTTTGAACTTTAAGTTTTGTCTTAAAGATTTTGATTGAAGTTTTATATTAATGAAGACATAATTTCACCGGGCCACAATGGACTCAGTTGATACTAATACGTGGACTGATGTTAGATAACGGTTCAAGGTTTTGATACATCCTAGCCCCCCCCCCCCCCCCCCCTTTCCCCTACTCCTTAGTTCTTTGACCTCAAGCTCATGGACTTTGAAATTTAATGTGGATTTTTTTTTTTTTTTTTTATTTTAAGACTTATTTCTGAGATAGCTTTTGTTTAGAAATGTGTTGTCATTATGGACATGCTTGCCTGAAGTTTTATGCATAGCAGTCCACACCACCATAGCAACTATGTGATGGGCAAGCACCTATTCAGGCGAGCTATGCTGTCAGGCGACAGCTCTTGTTATGTAATGTTTCAGTATATTGCTGGTTAAATTTTGTCGTCTTTCTTTTGAAATAAGGTTATTATACACAGTAAATCAAAATAATACCATGCCAACAGCATCTGGCATCCGGGAAACCCTGAGTTGGAATTGAGGGAGGGTGGAGGGCCTGTTCAACGCTATGAATTAGGGACATAACGGACCACGGACAAAACGGACCACGTTCAGGACGAAACGGACCACGTTCGGGACGAAACGGACCATGTTTACGGACAAAACGGACCACGTTTCAGGACATAACGGACCATGTTTTAGACATGCCTAACCATCTTATACATATATTTTAGTTAAAATCACACGATAATTGCGACCAATATAAAAGATAGTTGAGACCATCAACTGTAGTTAAGTAATTCAATTAAAGACTGTCATTGGAAATTATAAACTCTTTCATCGTATAAGCGGAACCAATTATTTGATTCAAACACAATGCAGTTAATCATTAAAGACAGTTTACAATTTTGCCCCCTTCCCTCCCAAATGTAAGTATTGCGACTAAATATCTTGAAGTACATAAATTTATGCGCACATAATTGCCCATATGTTGTCACAACATCGTGAAAATTAGTTGTGCTATCTGGGCTAAGTCTGTAATGTTTAATGGATTTCCGTATCATTCGTCGCAATTTTATTGAGTCTCCTTCTACAACAACTTCATTGTTAACAGGCATACATACGCCACATTGTCCTTGTTCTAGCGTGGTCCTGAAACGTGGTTGGTTTTGCTATCAAACATGGTTCGTTTTGTCCTAACCGT
Organism: Ctena decussata; assembly: GCA_963989385.1. NCBI lineage: Eukaryota > Metazoa > Mollusca > Bivalvia > Lucinida > Lucinidae > Ctena > Ctena decussata. The sequence goes on along the minus strand of OZ022501.1, from coordinate 58,707,805 downwards.
GGTCCGTTTTGTCTGGTCCGTTTTGCCCATGGTCCGTTTTGTCCGAGTACCAACGCTAAAGTCCTATGACGCTAACAGCCGCCAACCGGAAAATATCTTTTTTTTTTTCTCGTTGACGATTTCCTTAGATGAACCTATACTGGGCTTACGATGTTCATACATCCATGAACAACACTCATTCATGCAACGTTACGCATAAGCGACGTCACGGATGATTCAAATAGTTGATTGGCCCACGTAACGTTTGACATACGTCATGTCGTAGTCACGGACGGTTGTTGAACGTCATTACCAAACACGTTGGTTAAAAACTATTCTTCGTCATTTCCTTGGCGTTAAATTACCGGTAGTCAGAACTTCACGTTTAAGTAACGAAATTGATGTGAAAACATAGCATAAATATAAAAAGATAAATTTCATTTTTCGAAAGTTCATGGAAGTATGAACGCAATGGGTTCCCCAGCCAGCAAAATATATGGGACCCATATGGGCCCCATGTGGGTATTTATATGGGTCCTATATGGGCGAACCATATGGGACCAACATGGGTTTTGCAACCGGGCTCCATATGGGACCCACATGGGCAAGCCCATATGGGTGGCATATGGGAACCATACGGGCCCCATCCCAGATTTGGCCCATGTCCAGCCCACTTTTGTACATCTATTACTGGTTTAACTCTGATTCTTTTGTGTTACTGATTATTTCAATAGCTTCCACGAAGACGTAGAAGATGTCAAATGTGCACAAATGCACAAATGAAGTATCCCATCATCGCTCACTGAGCGATTTGTGGGAAGTTTTTCGAGATGTTAAATCCATACTACATAGGTAAACTTATTGCAGGAAAATATTATTTCCAGTAGGTTTTGAATTTTGATGGCACATTTGTAAGAGATAAGATGTAAATGACCAACAAAAGAGATGCAAATGGTGAAAGAAGTATTAAACTTGATTGAATTTATTTTCAGTTTTGTAATTGAATGAGTATATTGATTGTAATTTATTTTTCGGGTAGAATGTGGGCAAAATGTGGGTTTGCCCATATGGGACCCGTTTGGTAATGATTTGAAATAAAGGTCCATAAATAACCACTTAAACTTTCTTGTAAAGAGAAACAGTATACACTAGAATCAAATAGCACCCTTTTATTTATATTTTCCTTTCACCACAACAAAATTGTATGTGTTTAGAAAATAAGATAACCAATAATGGCCCTATGTGGGTCCCACATGGGCTAAATTTCCTATATGGGACCCACATCGGTCCTATTTGGGCATTATGCCCAGATTCTGCCCACATGGGACCCAATTAGCCATGCTTGCTGGGTCCGTGCTTTGTTGTTCCCAAATGGTGTAAAGCATATTATTATCTCAAACAAAAGCAGCATGCAAGCATTTTCTTCTCAGAATGTCAAAATTTTGTTCTAGTCACTGCCACTAATGCTACTAAAACCAAAAATATACTTCAGACTACACATGATGGGTGCAACACTGCATTAATATATTAATATATTAATTGGAGCACAACAATTTTTACAATAAACCGTGTTCTTAGTTATAATAAAAGTTAATGTTGATACAACTCCTCTTATTGCTTACAAGCAGGGCTTAAACAAAGTCATGCTAACTAGTTTCTTGTCAGAATACTTTCTCCCCATACCAAGGCAAATAGAAAACTGTAAAATTTGCAAAGCTTTCATGATCAAAAATACTAATATTTGACTCTGTTTCAGACAAGACATAAATGGTTATTATCAGTATTATTGAAAATCATAAAATCTTAAAAAATCTTAAAAAGTTGTTTTGACCATTTGAAATTTGGAAATGGCATATTTCAAATTTCTCCTGATATGACATATGGTGTATATTTTTATTGGGACTTTGTGGAAAGCTTATCAGTTAGTTTCATCGAACAACTTTTATTTATAATAAAAATCTTAAAGAGATCCTTCAAAAATGGAGCACACATTCAAAAGAAGGAACATGGGTCATACTTCGAAGTTTCGGCTATTGAAGCCTCATCATTGACCTTGAAAATATCTGGATACGAAAGCCAGAGACAAGCATACTGTAATTTCTATATTTTGATAATGCAGTCAATTCAGACTGATTGTTATCAAAAAGTGTCCAAATGGTTAAAAAGCGATGATTTAGAATAAAAGTCTAAATCAATCAAAACTTTCTGATTTCCCAGAATATATCTCCCGATTTCAAAGGACAAAAATAAAATATGTACGGGGAGAATTTTTGCGGCCGCCACACGACACAACACCAGCTGCAGTAAAGTCGAATAAAATTCTTAAAAATATCCTTCAAAAGCAGAGCACATATTCAAATGAAGGAACATGGGCCTAAGAATACCTTTAAAGGTATTTGGAGGAGAAAGAATTATTGGGAAAGTTGCAGCCAGTTTGCAGACTACTATCCATTTGATTTGTGTAAATTTCTGTTATCTTCAGTTTAAAGGCTTAATGACTGCCCATATACCAATAGCTCCTATAATAAATAACCAAATATTCAAGTCCAAATTTCTATTTTGCAGTTTTAAGGGAAGGGTGTGTTGAGCCTTTCAGTAGCAAAAGTCAAATTAAGAAGTATTGCTGACATTGAATATAGATAAGTTTATAGCAATGGCAGCGGCTGGGAAAGTTGAGAAACCACCTTTCTCCAGTTTTTCACTTGTTTGATATTTACCCAGATATATGCACTGATTTTTAAAAATTCTTTTGCATTGCAAAGTAATACCCCCTACTTTATCAGTATGACTCTATAAAGGCCCAGCAAATGGCTTAAGTTTCCTAACAAAGCCATATGCAATTTGCTTGGTACCAAGGAACCCTTGGTACAATGAGAATAGAGTATACAATGATTATTATTTTTAAATTGCTTTAAATTTCTGTTCTTCAAGTACCGAGTTAAACCTAGTTAATATTGTAAACCTAAAACAGGTTGATCGAATTACCCCAAACCACCCCAAAACACCCCCAAACCACTCCAAAACACCCCAAACCACCCCAAACCGCCAATAAAATCACACCAAACCATCAAAACCAAATCACTCCAAACCAAATTTGGCATTTTGCAGGAACTTACACTGCTTCAGAAATGTTGCTGATGCTAAACATGTATATAATTTATGATAATTGATTTACATTTGAAGAATTGTCATTACCAATATGTAGGCTATATTTGTGTATGTGTGCTTCCATGAATCTGAATGGTATATAACATGCTATACTTACACGTGCATGTAAACATGCATGTTTTGTCAATCATACATGCAGACATGCAAACATATATTGTGTCTACTTATGTACATACGTATATACACATACATATACCACTACTAGGTTATTATCAGCACATACCATATGAATATGAAAAGATATTTTTATATTTTACAATTTCGAGATCATTAAACGCATAAACAAAACGTTTGCAAACTATTTTAACCTGAAACAGAATTTAGAAAAGTGGTTTGGGGTGGTTTTCAGGCGGTTTGGGGTGTTTCGGGGTAATTCGATGGACCCACCTAAAACAGGGCCTGTTATACTACCTTGTCCCTGTGCCACTTGCATTACCATGTGCAACCTTGCGGTATTTCGTTTAACTTAACCCTTTCTATGTCCACTCCGCAGTCGGACATCTTCGCCGGTCTCCCTAAAAAGCGTCAAGAAGAGACAAGAAGTGTCAAGAAGCGACAAGAAGCGTCAAGAATATATTTTAGTAATGTTTTGTCATTTATATGTTATTTTTTCAACAAAATATGACATTAGTTATATTTAGAATATAATTCAAGGGCCAGATAATATATAAGAAGGCAAAAAGAGCCTTTATGGAACAAACGCGCCGGCCGATGACGCGAACAGCATTTTAGACTTAGCGTCAAGAAAATATTTCATATACTAGCTACAGTAAGAAGTGTTGAATCACACTTTTATCAGTTTATTATATATGTTTCTACCAGATATTGCTAAATAGTAAATAAATAAAATTATTCTTTTAAAGATGCGCCTATTGTTCCTGGTTTGCCCCCGATCTATAAGTCAAAGCGACAAGAAATCACGCACAGTACGAGCAAGCGTCAAGAAAATATTAAGGAAACGTAGAACTCAAACGGTTGTTTCTTTTGACCAAAAATGACCCTTTATAGCGTCCACGTCTACCTGATACCCATCAAACCTCTGATAAGAGTGGTATTTATAAATACTTATCAGCTCATATAAGTCATACCAGCAAGAAACCTCGTGTAAAACTGGAACCGAAGCGTACGGACAAGCGTCAAGCAAATATTCTCTCAAATTAAATTGTCGTTCTGTGTGGCCAAAAATAACTCTTTTTATTAGATATACATCTACAAGGTACCCTTCAAATAGTTAATAGGAGTAGAATTCTTATGTATGCATCAGCTCAAATGTTTTCCACTTTATAAGTCATGCCGGCAAGAAGACACATGGTATGCAGTGATAGTACAGCCAAGCATCAAGAAAATCGTTGATATGTTCTATGTAAGAATCTTCATCACTTCTTCTTTTACAAGATACCCGTTAAACCTCAACAAGGAGCTACACAATTATATATTGAAATCCATGTAATGTCACTCCCCTCAGCCCGCCCCACCCCCTCCCCCGCCCCTATGGCATCGATCATCTTATACGCCATACCAAAGAGAACACAGGAAAAGAGACAAGAAAACAAAGCGTCAAGAAAATATGGAGTTTCGAGAACCACAACAGATATTTTCAACAAAACCGCAAATTTGTATTAGTAGAATAACTTGAACGCTTTTTTTTTTCAACAAATCTTATTAAGTACTTCCAAGACTCAATCACGGCAGCATGCTAGAAAGCGACAAGAAATTACGTACATGGTAATCTATCATTACAGGCCTGTGCAATAACCTACTCTGTAAGACAAGAGAAATGACCCCCCAAAAATGAAAAAGATCCTACTCAGATCCTGTGTAAAATAAAAGGACGGAAGAACTCTACCCACACGAAGAAGTCGGAGCCGCAATTGTTGCCTTTAAGAGCAGACCATATTTAAAAATGCTTTTTTTTATCCAGGAAGCAAACAGGAATTCAAAGGAAACAACTCACTTCTCAGGCACTAAAATTTTACTCCTTTGTAAAAATGACGGAAGAACAACTACCCAGCCAGCAAAATATATGGGACCCATATGGGCCCCATGTGGGTATTTATATGGGTCCTATATGGGCAAACCATATGGGACCAACATGGGTTTTGCAACCGGGATCCATATTGGACCCACATGGGCAAGCCCATATGGGTGGCATATGGGAACCATACAGGCCCCATCCCAGATTTGGCCCATGTCCAGCCCACTTTTGTACATCTATTACTGGTTTAACTCTGATACTTTTGTGTTACTGATTATTTCAATAGCTTCCACGAAGACGTAGAAGATGTCAAATGTGCACAAATGCACAAATGAAGTATCCCATCATCGCTCACTGAGCGATTTGTGGGAAGTTTTTCGAGATGTTAAATCCATACTACTTAGGTTAACTTATTGCAGGAAAATATTATTTCCAGTAGGTTTTGAATTTTGATGGCACATTTGTAAGATATAAGATGTAAATGACCAACAAAAGAGATGCAAATGGTGAAAGAAGTATTAAACTTGATTGAATTTATTTTCAGTTTTGTAATTGAATGAGTATATTGATTGTAATTAAAACATTACTAGATATTTTTCAGGTAGAATGTGGGCAAAATGTGGGTTTGCCCATATGGGACCCGTTTGGTAATGCTTTGAAATAAAGGTCCATAAATAACAACTTAAACTTTCTTGTAAAGAGAAACAGTATACATGAAAATCAAATAGTACCCTTTATATATATTTTCCTTTCACCACAACAAAATTGTATGTGTTTAGAAAATTAGATAACCAATAATGGCCCTATGTGGGTCCCACATGGGCTAAATTTCCTATATGGGACCCACATCGGTCCTATTTGGGCATTATGCCCAGGTTCTGCCCATATGGGACCCATTTAGCCATGCTTGCTGGGTATACCCTCTTTTCAATTTTGACAGACATAGAGGAGCGTGAGCCTCACACTCTGCTTTGTCTGTCGAAATTAATGTTTGCTCCAACAAAGTTTTCCCCCTTTGTCAACATGGCGGAAGGACAATGAACTCTAACGTCTTTTCAATTTTGACAGAAATAGTAGAGATTTAGCTTCACACTCTGCTATGTCTGTTAAAATTGATAATGTTTCTCTCTCTCTCTCTCTCTCTCTCTCTCTCTCTCTCTCTCTCTCTATCTTGCTTGATTTTTCCCCTTTCCTTTTTTTTGTTTAGCATTTTCAATTTTCCTTTTCTAGTCGAAACATCAAGACATGAATTAGGATCAGCCTGGGCATCCGACAAGTCTGAGCAGACTCTTTGCTAAGCGCTTAAAGGTTAGCTAAGGTTCTGAAGTAGTTCCATGCGGGCAGCGAAGACTCTGATCAGACTGGGCGGATGCCCAGATTGATCTGAGTCTGCACTGGTCGCACAACCACTTTGTGGTTTTCTCGCATCGCGGCTCATTTATGTCATTCAAAATTTAGAAAAATGACATTCTGAGGAAATTACATTCCAAATCAATAAATGCAAATCTCGGTCTGTACTGTGGAAGTCTTGATCTATACAAATTCAGTCATGCAAAAGTTCTTGACGCTCCAGCGAATTTCATTTTTTTTTTTCTTGTCGCTTTTTTAGCTTTTGATTATGGGTCTAACTTAAGAAATAACATGCAACTGTCAACGCTTGCGTTCAAAATCTTGACAAAACTTAAATTTGAGGAAATATCATTCAAGAGCCTGAAATGCGAATCATGATTATATTATAGCGGTCATGCAAAAGTTCTTGACACTCAAGTATACTTCAGTTTTTCGTGGCGCTTTTTTAGCATTGTACTAAAGATGAAAGGAAAAGAAAATCATCTTTCTGTCATCCGAAATCTGAACCAAAAATATGCAAAGAAAAAGAACTGTCTTTTTGTCCAAAATCATGTTTTTGCAAATTTCCGGCGCCTGTTTTTCTAATAAAATACCAATGAAAAATGGCCATATTACTCAACTGTATCAATTTAGAGGTAATTAGATAATAAATATAATAAATAATTGGCAGAAATATGTTCTTGTCGCTTCTTGACACTTCTTGTCGCTTCTTGACGCTTTTTAGGGAGACCCCATCTTCGCCGATATTCACAGTATTATTCAGGGTACGGAATTAGCCGAAGTGTTACGATTGGTCCAGAGTGTCCACTCCACTTTTACTTTTTACGTTGGTGGTTTTCGTGAAAAATTTGATATAGTTCGATGTTTTATCACAAAGTGCCCAAGGTGAGCTTTGTCATCTATCACCATCCGTCCACCGCTTACCTTGTAAACACTGCACGTCACAATAGAGGCAGCAATTTTGTCAGTAATCTCAGTGTGTCTGATTTTATATAGAAAAATATTAGCGACTGCATTCAAGTATTTAAATTTCGCAAGGCATCTAATTTCGCCATCTTTACATGTATGACACAGGCGTTCGGTACATTGCAAGTTAGAGGGGGTCAGGACATAAAGATATAATAAAGACAAGGTTGTCTTTATTATATCTTTATGTCCTGACCCTCTCTAACTTGCAATGTACCGAACGCCTGTGATGTATGATGGATATTTTAGCAAGCGAGACTCCACAGTCAAACAATGACAAGCATATTCCTAAGGTCAAATGTATCAATACCTTTCTGTTAGACTAGGGACTAATTTTCCTCCAGTCACACCCCCTGGTGAATGATTATCAATTTTGGCGTATCATCAGTAAGCAATTCAGATTCAGAAATAAATACGAGGCAGGTATTTCCTATGTCCTAATCCCGTAGCACTAAATGGAAGTCAGGCCATCATTTTTTTTTAATTTTCTGATTTACAAACTCGCTGACTGTATTGTTTGCAAAATAAAAATAAAACAGCAATGTTGCTCTTTTTTTGGCCAACTCCAAAGTTTCAATGGCCAGCGAAATAAAAGTGTTCAATTAAAGAGTTTATCCCCTTCAATATGAGAAAACATCGTCAAAAGCGGCCATATGCACGTAATCCTCGCGAGGAGATTACCTTGCTCTTAGCTCACCATCCGAAGGCAAGGTCCTCCAAAAGGACCTACTCAGCCTAGAACAATGGGAAAAGATGTGGGATATGAACTTCAACCCCTCTAAATGTCAGGTCCTTCACGTCACTCGTCTTAAAAAACCCATTCAGACTAAGTACTTTTTACATGATACTGAGCTGGATAGTGTTTCATCTGCAAAATATCTCGGGGTCACCATTTCGGATGACCTAACAGGGCTCCAGATAAGAATTTATGGTTAATTGGGTATTACCCACTGATTTTTTTGTTAATTGGGTATTCTGAATTTTAATTGGGTAATGCAACTTGCATCACCCACTGATTTTGCTTTTATTTGGGTATTCTGATTTTTATTTGTGCGATTTGGTAAAACTGGAGTTAGCAATAGTGCTGCAATCTTAACATTTTGCATCACCATGATTTTGCATCGGTATCTATCTATAGAGGGATCTCGGGGACGCCGAATTCAGCGTCTCTGGACGCGAAAATTTCGGCCCGGACGCCAATAATTGCTTTCCGAGGATTCCCGCGGACGCGTTATTTTTGCCGGCTGTACTTCTTTAAAATCTCCTCAAATGTCAGTTGTTGCAAGCGCATTGCTCGCACTTTTGACAGAGCTACAGAGGGACTGTTTATTTGAACCAGAAATCAATCAAATCATCGTAAATGCCACCTCACATTTACCTGGATTTTCACACCTTCTTAATCCCCACTACCGTATGTCGGTAATCAGCAGTAGCATACGGCACGTGTCAGTATTTCACACTTTCTTGATCACTATTTGATCAATAAACGAATTGAGTCAACACGGTATCTTTGTCTTAGATCTACCACCTCACGTGATTGGTCAGTTTACGTCCTTAGAAGTATCGCATCGCAATAATTGACAGCTTGTCAGAAGGTGAGACTTTTACAGTGGCTTTGCCAGCAAATTAAATTATATCACCGGTATATCACGGCCAAAGGGATGAACCCGAGAGGGGCAACTCGGCCAACTCCGGTCTCATTAAAGAGTTTGCAGAATCTTTCACGAGAAAAATAAAGATTTTTAGGTTGCCTGCCGAAGTTATGAGCCTTTTCCGAGGCACGTTTTTCAGTTCCTGACTGTTTGTATTACGCACGTGCGCTGTGCTCGATGGGCATAACACGTGTGTTAAATCAGTTTTCAACTTGGAAAATGCAATCGGTAGCTTCAAGTTGCTAGAAGTGGTCGTCAAAGATAATTATACTGTATTTAAGAAAGACCAAGTCGTTGCAATTCCCGGAAACCGGTGACTTGATATCTTCGGTTCGTGCACTTTAAAATTCTTTCCCGCTGTTTTTAGTCTGTTTCCCGCCATTTCTCGCGCACCATGTACAGAACGAGTACCAGTATATCTATAATTAATGCTGCGGTAAATCTGTGAGGTCAACACAGATAGTTGAACACGCGGCAAAGGAATTACACCTGGCACTTTTGTTTAAACATGACAGCCTTGGATAACACCGTGGTTAGCTTCTGTCTTTTGGGTCTTTGCGTACCGGGAATTTTGTCTGCGTATTTGTACGCTTACAGGAAAAGGTCAATTGTGTTTTTCAATTATTTTATTGGGTATTTACGCAAATACGCTGCTTATCTGGAGCACTGCCTAACATGGAGTACCCACATTGATAATATAACCAAGAGCGCTAACCAGACTCTTGGATTTCTGAAAAGAAACATTCGGGTCCATAATAAGGACCTGAAATCAGTAGCTTATAAAACATTAGTAAGGCCCCAGTTGGAGTACGCTTCAACAGTATGGTCCCCCCCACACTGCCACTGATATACATAAAGTGGAAGCAGTCCAAAGACAGGCTGCCAGGTGGGCGACAAGAGATTATAATTACACATCCAGCGTTACTGCTATGTTGAAGGACCTAAATTGGCGCCCCCTAGACCAACGACGTATAGATTGTCGTCTTATAATGATGTACAAGGTCACATATGACCTTGTTGCCATTCCTGCATCTGAGTACCTTGTTCATAACACTAGACAATCAAGACATACCCATCCACTTTCATATCGGCAAATCCCCACTTATAAAGACTACTACAGGTTCACATTTTTCCCTAGGACTATCATCCATTGGAATGCCCTCCCACCCTTCATAATCATATCGGTCCTTCCCACCTTGGCGCAGTTCAGTGGTGCTGTCTGCCAGGTGATCCATGTCTCTCCCTAAACACCAATTTCTGTTTTTATCTTTTAACTATACTAACACTCTTTATCCCACTGTACAAACTCATCTCACACACTTTCCTATACTTTTGTTTCAGCTAACCCCCTTCAGCACTTGGTTCGCCGGAACTCGTCTGACATTCCCCTCGGGGGTTAAGACGTAAAGGAAGATAGAAGATAGATAGATAGATAGATAGATAGATAGATAGATAGGGGGTGTTGCAGTATAACTAGATAGATAGATATGTTGTTGTTGTTTCTTCTTAGAGTCCCGTCGGTTACTTATCCGTGCACCCGGTTCCGGTAAAAGTGTTTATTGATATTAATGAAAGTTAAAGTTTCCTACACCTTTGAAAAGTTTCCTACACCTTTGAAAATCCACCACCAATAAATGTAAGTATACATGTATATATACAACACTGAAATGTAACTATAGTCTTCAGTATAAAATCCCTCCACCAAAGCACTTTCCTGAGGTCAGTTGAGTCTACTGAAGCTTGGGGAGAGACTTCGACTGTACCTTATATGAACCGCGACACGAGAAAACCAACAATGTGGTTGTGGACCCAGCGCAGACTCAGATCAATATGGGTATCCACCCGGTCTGAACAGAGTCTTTCCTAAGCACTTAAAAGGTGGCTAAGGGTCTAAGCTACCTTCATGCGGACAGCGAAGATGCCCAGGCTGATCTGAGTCTGCGCTGAGCGCACAACCACATTGTTGGTTTTCTTGTGTCGCTGCTCATATTGTAGGATTTATAGCATACATGTGATGTCTCCCGGATCATCCGGGAGTCTCCCGGAAATGGAGCCCATCTCCCGCGCTCTCGGAAAGCATTCTGAATCTCCCGGATGCTGAATTTTCCTGTCATAATTTTTTCTGAACCGTCCATTTTGCGGTAACTACTTACCTGGTGGCTGTCAAAAGGATTAACTGTCCGTGACCTAATTACCTAACAGGATGCAATATAGGACGTGTCATTCCGAGGGGTATTCGCTGATCAGACGCATCGAGGTGTTAAATTGGCTAGCGCACCAGTCAAGGTACCTGTGCTAACTATAATAGCAGGTAACTTTTACGAAGAGCAAATGACTTTTATTGCGTCATGGCTTTATGCATCGGTCATTGTTTATGTCTTTGATTTGCACGAATGCAATAGATGCAAGTGCCAATTGACAATGATTCGATATCGATTTTTTCAGTAAACATGTCAGATACGTAATGCATAATCATTATAAATATCGATCATGAAAAATTTGCGCAGGCTGATCAGATCATACTTTCATGAAATCATCACGGGTGCCAGCAATTTTTTTTTGTTTTATTTAAGTCGGTTCGTTCACTTTAAGAATAGTTTCCCACGTTTTTCTATCCAGTTCCCGCCGATTCAGGCGCATCATATATGAAATGAGAACCAGTGTGAATTTGTAAATAAAATATGGAAAATCCCCAATCTTCAGCATCTGACTGAGACAGAAATATGCCATTCTACAAGTTTACTGACCCAAATATTCAGCTATATTTGTACTTAATCTAATATTCAACGAAAATAGACAGCTCTGATGACAGGTATGTTCATTAAAGTATAGAATATAACTCAGTTTTGAGATAAACAGATTTTGAGTTTTTAACAAGTATCAGCTTTCATCAAAATAACTGGAGCAAATCGGACCCATCATCCAAGATGCAATTTTGGATGTTTATATTGAGGGTTAGGGAAAAGTGGGGAGGGGTGATGGTTTGAGAATGCCAGATAATCAGATTGTTTATTTTATCATAGAGATAAATTAGGTTTCATTTTGTTTATAAAGATTTATAAAATTGTTCTTTATTTGAGAAAGGGTGACATCTTTAAAATGGTCAAGGCAAGCAGATGTACAATACTTTGATATTCTTCTATCTTTTGTAGGTTCTTTAAAGTTAATTTATTATTTGCATGCCTTATGCTGTTTAGCCAATATTTACCAACTGGTCAAAAACACACAATAAGGTTTCTATTAATTATTTAAAGACAACATGTGCATAGGTGCATCAAGGGGTCCATTTCTTTGTTTCACTATTGGAAACCCCAAAACAAAGAGGGCAGTATGCCTTTTATCCAACAGTTTAGATCTAGCTTTCAAGCAGTAAGCATCATGTGGATATGAAACAGTGACAAAATGTAAAAAGGAACTTTTAACCTAAGCACCAGCCATAGGCTGGGTGCTACAGACATTATTTGTGGAAATAAGTGAAATACATTTTGTAAATTGTTGGATGATCAAAAAGAAGAAAAGAACAAAATAAATAATGGAAAATGTAGCAATGTCTTCAGAACTTATCCTTCTTCTGTATTTGATTTTGAAATTAACATGAATCATAAAATGCAACATTGGTGGAAAGACAATAGAAGTAAGAAAACCCTTCTTACAATTTTTCTTCTTTTTTTTTGCAATTTAGCAATGGAATGGTCAGCACTAACACTATGAACAGTACTGTTGAATTACACTGTAAATTTAACTTAGGATGGTAGTGTTACTGCACTGAAAAAATGGCATACTTTTATCTATACCAATCAACCAAGACAATAAGTGTCTAGGCAGTATAACAAAAGAATATAAACAAAAAGGCAAAATGTAAACATCTGTTTTTAAGGTAGAAAATATTAAGTTTCACAGCAATGCTGCTAAAAACTGGCTCAACGTACGCCAAAGAAATTTGGATCACAAGTCACTCTAGCACATGCGAACATGTAGATGATTCCGGATTCTTCAGTTTCAAGAAATATGCACTTCTTAAAATTGTCCTAAGACTAACACGAGGCGAAAATACTTGCCTAAAATGTGCATCTTATTGGAAAGCAAATTGGATCTGGCAAAAAATTTTAGTAAATGAACACCTCAAAGCGCTTTTCTTTTCACTTCCTGTCGTCAAATTTTGACTCACCCTTTTTCCGGTATGAATTATCTCCTCTAGAGCGACACCTAGCGGTAGATCCAGTCACTATAATAAAGATGGACAAGTCCACTGTCAGAAAGGGTTAATGATGTATTTGTACACTCAAGATGCATTAATGTCTTCATTTCAGCAATGTCAGTTCATACCATCTTGGTTACTGGTGGAGCGGGGTATGTTGGTTCCCATGTCATTGTGGAACTTATCAGTGCAGGTTACAGCACAGTCATTGTAGATAACAGAGAAGAGGCTGCCAAAGGTAAAAGTCCTGTAATTTTGTAATACTATATTTATTTGATCACAAGACTTGCTCACCTCTACGAAAATACAGAAGAGCTGTTTTTGTCACTTTGGTATCTGCGTCCACATTCAATGGATGTTTTGGTTAAAAGACAGGACTTTTCTGCCTGGGGGTCTAGTTCCCAGCAATACCATATGTTACCTGTACGGGTAAAGGTGTGAAATTTTATTCAACCAATCAGTGGACCAGAATCAGCAGTTATGATAATTTCATTGGCTGACTGGAGGTGTTGGCACTAGGTTATCAAGAGACAGAATAACACTGTTCTCTTCCTGTTTCTAAAAAAATTCTAAGTGGCAAGTCTAATTACCAAAGACCACCACAGACTACCACAGACCTTATTTTCTGTCATTTAATGTTTGTTTCATAGGTAATAAAAGTTCAATGGTAAAGAATATACCATTGTTCATATTATGGGCTTCATTACAATAATTGCCTTTTGATAATTGTCTGGAAAATGTTTTTGCAATGCAGTCATGTGTCCAATAGATGCAGATGGAATGGCAAACAGTGTAGACCCTGATCAGACTGCTCCTGAAGGAGCAGTCTGATCTGAGTCTGCACTGTTTGCTCAGACCTGTCTGTCCCAATTCCTAGAATTTTTACATTATTCCTCTAACTTATCTTGTAGAATGTGTGGAAGGAATCAAACTGATAACAGACACTACTGTTCCGGCCTATACTGTTGATTTACTTGACAAAGATGGTTTAAGAAAAGTTTTCCAAGAGGTAAGAAAACAATATAAAAAAAAGACATTACCAAATTTACCAAATAACATTCACTTCAACACATGATTAAGGCATATACTACATCTCCATGTTTTTATACCATTTTTACAAAGGGAAACAACTTTTGTGACTTCCTGTTTGCTTCCCTGGACAACAAAGTCCTAACAAGAAGTAAACTCTTGGAAGAATGCAGTACATATGAGCCGCGACACGACAAAACCAACAATGTGGTTGTGCGCCAAGCGCAGACTCAGATCAGCCTGCAGTTCCGCCCAGATTGATCTGTCTCTTCGTTAAGTGCTCACATGCTAGCTAAGGGCCTAAGCTACCTCCATGCGGACAGCGAAGGCTCTGATCAGACTGGGCGGATGCCCAGGCTGATCTGAGTCTGCCTGGACGCACGTCCACATTGTTGGTTTTCTCACATAGTGGCTCATATGTGATTACCAAAGTACAATAGATTCTTAGATCTGTACTAAATTTAGGAATGAACTACACTGCAGAAAAGGTCATTAATATACTGTAAATAGCCATATTTTGGTGTGCTTTTGTGGGCCCTTGTTCCATGGTGATTAAGAGCACTGACTCTTGACCACTAAGACTCTCAAACTATCAGGAATCCAGGACAGCAAACAGGAAGTCACAAAAGTCATTTCCCTTTGAATACATGGTAGAAGAACAATTTGGTCAGCCCATATAGATGATTTAAGGTAAATGAATGCCCTTACATGTTATTACACCATTTTTGCAAAGGGAAATAACTTCTTTGAATTCCTGTTTGCTTCCCTTGCCAACAAAACCCTTCTGAAGAGGAGTTGACTCACAAAGGAAAGAATTTGCTCTTCTAAGAGCAAATTCTTTAAGAATTGATCCATATGAAGAAGGGAGGAAAAAATTAAAATGACTAAGTTGCTTCCCCTGAAAGTATATCCATTCACAGTCAACCCTTTTTATAACAGCACTCATTACAATAGAAAAATTTTTTATAACATCATTTTGATATGCACAGAATGGCTATAATGTTCTAAATATATATTCTTTACAACAGCAAACTCAGTTTAACAGCAATATGTTTGGGAACAAATGTGGTCGTTGTAAGGCAGGTCCACTGTATGTGCTAAGAATCCTATAAACATGTGATGTATTAATCTTATGTTTCAACATTTCAGCACAAGATAAACTGTGTCCTACATTTAGCGGGCCTAAAAGCAGTTAGAGAGTCACATAGTCAACCCTTCCAGTATTACAAAGTCAATGTGATAGGCAGTATTAATCTGTTTGAGGTTGGTCTTTTTCTTTTCTAGGGAATTCTGTAATGTGCCTTTATTTTGGGACACCTAAAATAACTAACTGTCCATTTGGGCTAATGGAAATAAATTACTTTAGGTGTGCCAATACTTAAGCAAATTATGAGAGGGATAGTTGATGAAAGTTCATTGATACTGGGCTTTAATTTACTTTGTATGCATGTTTGATGAATGACTGATTTTGGGTTTTATGGCCCTTTTAGAATTATTTCAGTCATATCATGCTGATGGGGGAATGGGTGAGAAGATGAGGAGGCTGAAATTATCCAGCTTGATAAGAATTACAACTGGACCAGACTCGAACCCATGATCTCTGGATTTTTTACCTGGAGCAAACACTACTTGGCTAAAGCAGTAATATAAGTATTGGAAGAGCTTGATATATATAGAAAGTCACACTTTGTTCTATATGCTGTTTCGTTTGCTTTCATTGCCACCACCTGTTTAAGTTTGCAGATGCCATATAGTGTTTATTTTCGAGTTTTCCAGGCATTCACACAGGCTGTAACTGTTATACATCTGCCAACATTTACATCAAGTCATATACACAGTACCTTTTCTGATTAACGCTTAAGCACCAAAATTGAAAATACATGTAGTTGACTTGCAAACAGTGTTGATCCAGATGAGATGGCTCATAATTAGCCGACTCAACTGGATCTACACTGTCTACCCTCTAGGTTTTGATTTTTTTTTGCCGGGCCGGGTAGCGCAATCGGTAGGACACCTGACTCATAAGTCAGAGGTCCTGGGTTCGAATCCCGGTCTGGCCACATACTTTCGTTTCTCCTTCCGCTGATTCAAGAAGGGCAGTTGTCAGTTACTGACGAAAGTATGTGCACTTAGTACTTGTTAACCGCTTAGGAGGTCTAAGCCTGCCCAGGAATAGTGTGGTTAGGTTAACTGACCGTCCCGACATGACCTTAGTTGTTTACCGTGGACGTTAAGCATCAAATCAACCAACCAAATCAACAAAACAATTTTTAAAGTTTCCTGTATAAATTTTATCCTTAAGCTATTTTGGCTTTTTAAGTAATAAGAGATAAATCATCAGTTAGATGATTTGGCATATGCTTTAAAAAAGAAGACAGACCTCAGCTCTGCTATACAGTTTATGACCTTGACCTATTATTCACAGTCTTGACCTATCGTTCACAATATGATGACTTTCATCAAGCCTGCAAGTAGCAGAACCAAGACATGTATTCCTTTTCCTGCGTCGGTGGCTTTAATTTTTGTTTAAGTTTTTGGTTAAGCTTTGTTTTGTGACAGATGTGCTAACAAGCAAGGCACCATCTTCTGCATAATTCTTGATTAAGAATTATTTATTATGTTACATATTTGTAGGTAATGCAAGAGTATGGTGTATATTTCCTAGTCTTCTCAAGTTCTTCAAAAGTGTATGGCACACCTCGTTATCTTCCCCTGGATGAACAGCATCCGACAGGGAACTGTACAAATCCTTATGGGAGGACCAAATATATGGTAGAACAGATTTTACAAGATATGTGTTCAGTCAATAAGGTAATGGAAAGATTCTAACAGTTTTAAATTGTTATATTCTGTGTAAAGTACAAGCTTTTCTAAATTTGGAATTTACCTTTACATATGGCATAGGTGAATTACTTCATGCATCTTGTGCAAATTTCGCCAGATAACACAGGTATGATAACATAATGTGATATGTCACCATAGAACTGCGCTTGTGCCAGTGTTATCAGGTGATGCCTGTAGAAGAGATCTTTGAAGACGATTGGCTACATACTGACTTTGGCTGTGATATCAACATTTGATTGGTTAATTGACATCACCGTCTTACATCATAATGCATTTGCGACGTCAGCAAGTTTGAACAAAACTGTGTTTGCTTATCACTTGTTGATCACTCTTTACGCTGTAAAACCTTCTAATGATGCATGATAAATAGAAAACCATGTAAGTGTCTTTTGATATCAAGTTTATCAGGCTCGACCAGAAACATGTCGGACTGGCTCGGCAAGCCTCGCCATTCCTAAGCTGTTCTGGTCTCGCCTGATGAACTTGATATCAAAAGACATTAACATGGTATTCTCTGTAAGACATGAGTCAATTCCTGAAACCCAGGTTCTGGCTGTAATATTGACTGCAAATATCTTTATGTTTGATAAAAAAGACATTCCTTACTTTCCACTTATATCAGTGAACTTTTTCAGATGTTGTAGATTTTTTGAAGTTGTGCATCACACACCTCCTCAAATCCCAGACATTCTGATACGAGTTGTTGATACAGTCTAAGAAAGGAACGTCTTTCCAGAGAAAATTTTTCTTATTTTTTCAAGAAAAGAATATGTTGTGACCTATCGTTAGAACTGTCTCAGCAAGAGGGCTCTAATTAGGGGTCGCAACATGTATTTTTGTGGATTTTTTTTTTTTCGGAAAATCATACCTGTCAACCCTTCTTATCTGGAGCACCATGTTATTATAACTACTCAGAAACAAATGACTAGGCAAACAGCATTGAAAAGAAGCTTAGAGCTTGTGTATGAGCAGTGAAGACTCAAATCAAAAGTAAAAAGGAAAATCTTCAGGAACTGACATAATTCAATCCCAGATCCCACCAAAGACACCATGTGGGAAAATGACAACACAAAATTAGTCACCACCAAAGACATAATCAGCGGCAGCCATGTGAACAGCCAGTTCTCTTGTCACTGGGCTAGCCTTAACATCACAAACAATATATCAATAACAGACAAGAAGAACCAAAACAGAAGTCCCGCCTTGGGACGACCAGTAAAGAAATTACTGGGGGGCTTAACCGGTTGTGGTTGACCAACCCTCCTTTTTGTTTCTGCTTTGGTTCATCAGACAATGGTTTCTGCCATGGTTTGGTTTGGTTTGCATGGAAGATTCCTAGCTTATAAGTGTAATATCTCAGAGACATAGAAATCAAAATTAAAAGTGAGATAAAACAAACATCAGGACTCACGGAAATAGCCAGACTGAAATTCCATAGCAGAAGAAACCTACCAGTTAAACCATGGTTGCTTGTACCAAAATAACTCAAAGAATTGGGACAGATAAGTCTGAGCAGTCAGTGCAGACACAGTGCAGACCCAGACCAAGCTTTTCCTTTGCCATTCCATCTGCATGTTTTGAATTCATTATTAATGCATTGTAAAACTAAATTGTTTCATGTGTAGGACAATTACAATAATTATTTTAGAGTCCCAAGTTTTAGCATTATTACAGTATTTTACAAGAAAGGTCCATTGAGGTCTACTTGTGATCATAGTGTATATGAGCTGCGACACGACACAACCAACAAAGTGGCATGTGCGCCCAGTGAAGGCTCAGATCAGCTTGGGCATCTGCCCAGTCTGATCAGAGTCTTCGCTGGCCACATGGAGGTTGCTTAGACCCTGATCTACCCTTTAAGTGCACAGCAAAGACTCTGATCGGACTGGGCAGATGCCCAGGCTGATCTGATGCTTTGCTGGGCGCACATGCCACATTGTTGGTTATGTTGTGTAGCGGCTCATATGTTTGTCCAAACCTCTAAATACCCTAATAATTTGGCTATATGATTGGGTTTGCCTCTCAGTAATGACCCCATATAGCTGAACCAGTCTTCAGTAAATCTGCTCTTAGATTTCAAAATGATGCCGAAAATCCAGATCCATCTTGTGCTAGAATATTGTTGTTTAGAAAGGATAACTCCCCTTACCCCCCACTCAACCATGTTACATCTTATAAATAATATTTTTAACCCATCAGTCTGTATATCTCACTGTTGTGATTGTTTGGTAAGATGTTTGAAGGCATGGCCAATCATAAATACAATTGATAGTGAGAATGAGAAAAATAACAAAGTGGCATGTGCACCCAGCAAAGACTCACATCAGCCTGGGCATCCACCCAGTCTGATCAGAATCTTTGCTGTGCCCTTAAAGGGTAGCTAAGGGTCTGAGCTAGCTCTTTGCGGACAGCGAAGACTCTGATCAGACTGGGCAGATGCCCAGGCTGATCTGAGTCTTTGCTGGGTGCACATGCCACTTTGTTGGTTTTGTCCTGTCATGGCTCAAATGATAGTGAGAAGGATAGAAAGTTTGCCATCCTACAGTTTCAAGAGTTTGATGATTTTAGTGTGAAAAGTAAACGAAACCAATGAAAGATTTCTCTTAATTGTTTTAGAAATGGAATGTAACAATATTACGTTACTTTAATCCCAGTGGTGCCCACAGCTCAGGGAAGATTGGAGAGAGTCAGGGCACTCCGCCAAAAAACCTCATGCCCTGTATATGTCATGCTGCTCTAGGCAAGATGAAGAAATTTACAGTATTTGGAAGTGATTACGACACCTTGGATGGAACAGGTAATGTAAAATCAGAAATGTTTGCAATAGTTTTAATTTTTGGAAACTTTATAATGATGTTTTACAAAAATAAAACTCCCACAATTTAGGTATGGTTTTAGCTTGCCTGTATGAAAGCACTGGGTTCTATTGTTGTCGACATAAGACTTTAAGCTTTTAGGACAAAGTTGTTGTTTTTTATGTGATGGGCAAGGCACTGTCAGGCAAGCTGTCCTGTATTCAGACAGGTCATGTTATAATTACTAAGACTCCATATGAGCATCACAAATTTAGAACTTCTTGAATATTTTTAAGGTGACTGGATACACCTCCATGTTTTCCACCATTATCTCAAAGGTAGACAACTTGTGTGACTTTCTGTTTGCTTCCCTGTATGAAGTGGCTCTACTAATGGTGTCTACTCTTATAGGAAAGAATTTGCTCCCTAGGAGCAAACTCTTTCCTTAAAGAGTTGATCCCCATTGAGAAGTGAGGCAAAGTAGAAATGGCATAGTTACTTCCCCTGAAAATATCTTTTCATATTAAATACAATTTCATGAAAATAAGTATTTGTAAAAGATTCAAATTTGACAGCACATCTTGCTGAAGCCAACTATATGAAACATGAGCCGCGACATGACAAAACCAACAAAGACTCAGATCAGCCTGGGCATCTGACAAGTCTGATCAGACTCTTCACTAAGTGCTTAAAGGGTAGCTTAGGGTCTAAGCACCCTAAGCTACCTCCATGCGCACAGCGAAGACTCTGATCAGTCTGGGCAGACGCCCAGGCTGATCTGAGTCCCCACTGGGTGACAACTACTTTGTTGGTTTTCCCGTGCCGCGGCTCAGTATAAAGGAACATACATCCAGTCAGTTATTTGACCAGATTGCACATCTGTACACATCTCTGGTCTCTAGGAAAAAAGAATATCAGATGGTTATTCCTAGATCAGTTAGCCTTGCCTGCAATGAGCAGAAAGACAGTCATAGATATTGTTTATGGGTTGGCAGCAGCATTGGCGGCATTAACTTCCGTGAGTTTTCTGGTATACTTTAATTGGAACTACATAGCTCTCTTTCTGGGACAGTGTGAACACGGGAGTCAAAAAAATTCAAAGAAAAATCTACAAACTTTGCCTTTCTTTTGCAAAATCCAGAAAATTTGTTTATTTATGTATGAATATATGCAGTTCAGTGGGAGATATTTCATGTTTACCGCCCTAAAGGGAGGCAGCATTCAAGATAAGATTGAGAGGAGTATTTGATGACAATTGTGGGAATTTTTAGCTCACCTGAGCCGAAGGCTCACAGGTGAGCTTATAGTATAGGCAGGCATCCGTCGTCCGTCCGTCCGTCGTCCGTCCGTCAACATTTTCAAACGACATCTCCTCTGAAACTACAAGGCCAATTGTTACCAAATTTCATATATGGCATCTATAGGCAGGGGGAACCAATAATACTGTTTTTTATCCAAATCGCTTCAGAACTTTGGTTGCTATGGCAACTTAAAGTTTCCATTGACTTGTATGGGGAAAATGGAAAATTTGCATTTATAGCTATGTCACTGCAGATATTTTGACAAAACTTTCACAGAAATGTTCCTTGAGTAGTCCTCTATCAACCACATGAAATTTATATAGATTGCACAATTTGGCTGGTTGCCATGGCAACCGAAAGGTTAAAAATAGAAAATATATTCAAAAATCATCTCCTCAGAAACCGTGCAACCAATAAAGCTCAAACTTCACAGAAAGGATCTTAGCACTAGCTTCTATAAAAGTACTGTTTTTCTTGGCAATTGCTCTAGCAGTTTGGTTGCTATGGGAATTTAAAGTTACCATTGACTTTAAATGGCAAAATAGAAAATTTGCATTTATTGCTATGCCACTTCAGATATTTTGACAAAACTTTCATAGAAATGTACCTTGAGTAGTCTTTAACCAGCCATGTTAGATTTATGCAAATTGCGCAATTTGGCTGGTTGCCATTGCAACCGAATAGTTAAAAATAGAAAAATATTAAAAAATCATCTCCGCAGAAACCGTGTGGCCGATAAAGCTCAAACTGTACAGAAAGAACCTTAGTTCTAGCCTTAATAGAATTACTGTTTTTCATGGCAATTACTCTAGCAGTTTGGTTGCTATGGCAACTAAGAGTTTCCATTGCCTTATAATGGGGAAAATGGAAATTGGCAATTTTTGCTGTCACACTGCATTTATTTAGATTTTCTTTCTAGAGAAATGTTTCTTGAATAGTCCTCTACGTTTCATATGAATTTTCTCCAAATCGCTGAATTTGATTGGTTGCCATGGCAAAATATAGGGTAAATTTCCAAAAAAAAAAAAAAAAAATGAAAAAATCTTCTGCTCAGAAGCCATATGGAGGATGAAGCTGATATTGTGCAAACATGTTGATGACAGAAGCCTCTACATGGCTTTTGTTTTTTCTTCCAACCCCATAAGAACTTTGGTTGCTATGGCAACTTATAGTTCCCATTGACTTATAATGGGAAAAGTGAAGCCATGAGGAGGTTGAAGCTGATACTTTGCATACATATTAATAACATTAGCCTCTACCTAAAGTATGTTTCATATTATCATTGCCCATGTGAACTGGTTGCTGTGGCAACTTAAAGTTTCCATAGACTTACAATGGGGAAAGTGGACATTTGGTATTTATTTCTGTGTTACTGCAGATATTTTGACAAAAGCTTTACAGAAATGTTTCTAGAGTAGTCCTCTATCAGCCATATGAATTTTGCCCAAAGACCTGATTTTGAGTGGTTGCCATTGCAACTGAAAGGCCAAATTTTCAAGTTTTTCATTTTTTTTTTTTTGCCAAAGATCTTCTTCTCAGAAGCCATTAAGGGGGGATAAAGCTTATTTTTTGCATAAATGTTTGTGATATTATCCTCTACATAAATGGTGAGTTTTATTGCTGTTGTGCATGTTGTTTAGTTGCTGTGGCAACTTAGTTTTTCCAGCATATCCTCAGTGCTCAGGTGAGCGATATAGGGCCATTGGCCCTCTGGTTTTTATTCCTCCGAAAAATACAGGTTGTGACCATCTAGCTGGAATGCTTTATCAAGGCAGTTCAAGTAAGAGGTCACAACCTAGGTTTATATGCAGATTCAGTTGAGGAGTCACAACCTAGGTTTACATGCAGATTCATCACAATCTAGGTTTATATGTCCATTCAGTTGAGAAATCACAACCTAGGTTTATATGCAGATTCAGTAGAGGAGTCACAACCTAGGTTAATATGCAATTTTGTTTGAGGAGTCACAATCTAGGTTTATATGCAGATTCAGTTGAGGAGTCACAACCTAGGTTTATATGCACATTCAGTTGAGGAGTCACAACCTAGGTTTATATGCAGATTCAGTTGAGAGGTCACAACCTAGGTTTATATGCTGGCTCAGTTGAGAAGTCACAACCTAGGTTTATATGCAGATTCAGATGAGAAGTCAATATCTAGGTTTATACGCAGATTCATTTGAGGAGTCACTACCTATGTTTATATGCAGATTTAAGTTAAATGGGCACACCTCAATGTTTTTCTTCAAGTTTTACAAAGGGGCACAACTTTAATAACCTCCTGTTTGCTTTCCTGGGAAGCAAATCTCTTTTGAAAGGTTCCTGAGGAGAAACCCCATTTAAAAATGAGTGTTCTCTTAAGGGAAAGATCTTGCTCATAGAGGAACAAATTATTTCCTTAAAGAGTTAGTTTCTCAGTTGGGTCTACTCTTAAGAGAAAGAATTTGCTCCTAGAGGAGAAATTCTTTACTTAAAGAGTTGACTCTCTGTGAGAAGGATGATGAAAATGGCTGAGCTGCTCGCCATGAAAGTGATTTCCATTCACCTTAACAGATAATAATATCATTATACATACTTATAACCATACACTCCCTTATCTAGCTAGAGCTTTGTGATGCATGTACTTTTAACTTGGCAATATGGGCAAGGGCAGTAACTTTCACAAACTGATGGTAAAAAATGAAACCAGCAGATTTGCTTTCTATTTACCTTAATAAAACTGGTATCAAATATGTAAATGTGGTAACTGTCTGCATTTGTTTTTAATTGAAATTATTTCTTTCAGCTGTGAAAGACTACACTCACATCATGGACCTGGCCAGAGGTCACGTAGCTGCTGTCAAACACATTGGTGATGGGAATCATTATAAGGTATGGATGTTTATAGTGCATCTGCTGCAAAATTTGCCTGATAACAGCAGTAAGATAACATAATGTGATATCATGTCACTTTAGAACTGCACTTGCATGAAAGTTATCAGGCGATACTTTTGAAAGCAATCTTTGAAGACGATTGGCTACATACTGACATTGGATGTGAAACGACGTTCAACGTTCAGTTGGTTAAATGATGTCACCAATGTAGGTCATAACGCGTTCGATATGTCAGCAAGTTTGAACGAAACTGCATTTGCTTTTCATTTGTTTAAGTCTGTTTATGCCGCAAAATCTTCAAATGATGCTGGATAAAAATAATGATAGTGTCTTTTGATACATGTATCAAGTTTATTAGGCTCGACCTGAAACGCATTGGACTGGCTCGGCAAACCTGGCCATTCCTACGCTGTTTATGGTTCCCCTGATAAACTTGATATCAAGAGACACTAATACGATATTCTCTATTTATATTATTTGGCTGAATAACATATAAACTGAGATGGTCAAGATAAGCATGATAAGCATCCCTACTTTACACAAAATTCATTTAGGGTACCCTAATGTGCTTAAGTATTGGGACACCTAAAGTAATAAATTTTCCATTTGTCCCAAATGGAAAATTCATTATTTTTAGGTGTCCCAATATATAGGCACATTACCGTAATTGGATACTTATTCAGTTGCAACAACTCTGTCTTTTTCCTTGTTTTGTCTCCCTTCTTTGCCCTTCAAGCGCCAAAAAGCAGTCGACAAAATTTACGTCTGCAAAAATTTCAAAATATGTTTCATCCAAGCTATATCATATTGAAAATTCAAAAACTAGAGGGCAAACAGTGTAGATCTAGATGAGGTGGCTCATTACGAGCCACCTCATCAGGATCTGCACTGTTTGCAAATTCTGCCATTTTCATCACTGTCGCTTTAAGTGTTAATAAGGGCTGACTCTTAAAGGACAGACTTTGCTCCTTTACGAGCAGATTCTTTCTTTTAAGAGTAGACCCCATTTTGTAAGGGCTTTGTCATTCAGGGAGGCAAACATGAAATTTTGAAGATATAATGTTAGAATTTTTGCTATAATTTAGTTACAAAATCTCTGTTTTCATAAATTCATTATTGTCCAGATGGTTCATAATATACCCAAAAAGCAACTTCTTTCCTTAAAGCATAGACCCCTTTTGGAATGCTTCATCCAGGAAAAAAAAACAGGAATTCATCCAGGAAAGCAAACAGGAATTCATCCAGGAAAGCAACTGGGCATTCATCCTGGAAAAGAAACAGGAAGTCAAAGAAAGGCAAAAAAAAAAACACTTGAAGTTTATACATTCACATGAATTTAGTGTTAAATGTAGTTTGTGCCTTAATTCTTAGAATTTTAAGGTTCAGTCAACTCTCGATATCTCAGAGTCAAAGTTCATACCAAGCTACATGTACTGATATCTCAAAGTAAATTTTCCGGTACCAGAAAATTTACTTTGAGATACCAGTAGTTTGAGATAACAGGTGTTGGAAGGTAAATAAACATTGGTAATTAGTCCAAACTTTATTATTTAATATAACAGGATACTTTTGGATATCAATAATCAAGATAGTGAGAGTTTGCTGTATTCTGATTTTTGTGTTTGTAGGTATACAACATGGGAACAGGTCACACATATTCAATACTGGAGATGATCAAAATGTTTGAGAGGATCTCAGGGAAAAAGGTACAGAAGTTTTTGAAATAACAGAAATCCAAAGCTTTGGATAATAGAGGGTATTTGATGACAATTCTGGGGAATTTTAGCTCCCCTGAGCCAAAGGTCCTAGGGAGCTTGTGGTTTAGCTTTCTCCCGTCTGTCTATCATAAACATTGTCCAGCAACATCTCTGATTCTATAATGACCTTTTTAATAATATTTCATATATAAAATCTACAAGATAAGGAGAAAAATAATAGCCTTTTTTAGCGCGCCCTTGCGAAGCAAAGGAGAGCTTATGCTATACCCCCGGCGTCGTAGTCCGAGTATGCGTCAGCGTTTGCATCCGCGTTTGCATCCGCATCCGCGTCCGTGTCTGTGAGCAGTTTAACCTTTGTTAACCATTTGCGTTTAGGTCTTTTTCTCACAAAGTATAAGGGCTAGAGTAATGAAAGTTGGTACACACTTACATCAGAACATGATCACCTGAATGTATGCACCATGTATGACCCTGACCTACTGGTCATGGTCTACTGACTTTAAAAAAAAAATAGGTTAATGTATGCATTTGTGTTCAAGTCAGTTTCAGAGTAAATATAAGGGCTAGAGTCATGATTTTTGATCATTACATGCATCTGGACAAGGGCATGTGAGTGTAACCAGCCATGTAGGACAGTGACCTACATTTTTACGCTTCAGTGACTTTATGATATTTCTCAGTCCCTATATTGGTAACAGTTATGATACTTTGCGCACACTGACACATGGACAAGATCATTTCAGCAGCATCCTCTTTGTATGGATTTGAAGTAAATTTTATGCTTCATTGACTTTATGATACGCTTCACTGACTTTATGATATTTCTCAGTCCCTGTATCGGTTAGGGCCATGATACGTGGCACACACCTACACATGGACAGGACCATTTCAACACCATCATCCATGAATGGATTCGACCTATGTTTTTGCTTCACTGACTTTTATGATACACCTCACTGACTTTGTGATATTTCTCAGTCAGTATATGGGTTAGAGCCATTATACTTGGCACACACTTATATATGGATATAAACAGACTATTAACATGATAAATTTGTTCAGTTATGGTCTATGCGGTGCTGTAATCCTGAATTCAAAATTGGCCACAAAATCTCGTCGCCATTACGGTATCCAGTTTCCGGTTTACTGTGCTGCGCCAAAGTTGAGCATGTGCTTGTACACTTTGAAAATCACACATCAGCGAAATCATTCAATTACTCTTTTAACATCATCATCCATATAAAGTTTGTGCTTGTACACTTTGAAAATCACACATCAGCGAAATCATTCAATTACTCTTTTAACATCATCATCCATATAAAGTTTTGACTTGTATCTTATGCTTCACTGACTCAGTCATATTTCTCAGTCCCTATATGGATGGCAATCATTAAACTTGATGCTCATATACATTTGGACAAGAGCCTTTAAATGCCACCAGCGCTGTGAGAGTTAAGCACCTGTAAGGTGCGCTTTGTTGTCTTCTGACAACTCTTGTTATGCCAATTGCTCCAATACTTTGTCTGCTTTGGAAACTTGAAGTTGCCATTGACTTTCAATGGGAAAATTGAGCAGTTTGCTCTTAATGATTTAGCTTTGCAGATACATGTATAATGACAGTCTGAGACCTTTGAGGATTTAGTATTGTCTGGCTTGTAAGAAGACCCCCTTCCTCAAAAAGGGTTGACTCTTAAGGTGGATGGGCACACTTGCAGGGGTAGCAACTCTTTCATTTTCATTTTTGCCTCCCTTCTCACCAATGAGAAGGGAGGTAAACATATAAATGAAAGAGCCTCCTTAAAGACAGGAGTGGACAATATAAGGAGGATTATCTTCCGCTGTGTCATTCTATGCAACTGTGGTTACGTATGGCTGAGCCACTTGGGGAATGTCATTAGGAGAATTGAAACAGAACAGAACAGTGTCATTCTGTCTCTTGATCACATAGTGTCAACACCGCCAGTCAGCCAATGAAATTGTTATAACTGGTAATTCTGGTCCACTGATTGGTCTATTAGATTTCACACATTTACCTGTACAGGTAAGATATGCTGTCACTGGGAACATGACCCCCTGGCAGAGAAATCCTGCCGTTATGGAGCAATTCTTTCATTTAAGAGTATAGCATGTGTTAGAAGGGCTTGACTCTTCAGGGAAGCAAACAGAAAGTCTCAGAAGTTATACCCCTTTCTACAGATAGTGAAGTAACGTGGCAGTGTATCTATAAACCCTAAAGGAAACAATTTGCTCTTCAGGGAGCAAATTCTTTCCTTCCAGAATGGGCTCTATGAGGAAGAAAGCCAAAACCAAAATAGCAGAGTTGTGTCCCCTAAAAATGTATCCATTTTGATGTATTTCTGTTGCAGGTGCCTGTTGAAATGTGCGGCAGAAAGCCCGGGGAACTTGGTGAAGTATCCTCAGATTCTTCAAAAGCTTTCAAAGAGTTAGGCTGGAAAGCTGAGAAGAGCTTAGAAGATATGTGTAGGCATCTTAACTTTTTTTTTCTTTCTGCTGTTCAATGATATAGCAAGGTGGCACATTGGCGATTTTATTGCCACAAATTGCATTTTACGGCTCCGCTGACATGTCATCGTAAAACGAAATTCCTGACCGTAAAACCAACCCTTTACCTCCCCAAATGACAACTTTGAGTACAGTTATCCCCTAATTGCAAACACACAACTGATGCAACCTAATCCCTTAATAAGTTTGGAAGATAGAATAGGCACCTGAAAAAAATAGGGGGTAATATCTATGGCGACCAGAAATGAGCCACATCATGTGATTTCCAACAATGTGGCATTGGTGACAAGCCAAGGCTTGGATCAGACTGCACATAAGTGCAGTCTGATCAGAGCTTTCGCTTGTCACATCAGCCATCTATGGCAGTGGCCTAAGCCTTTGAACCAACAGTGAGGTCTCTGATAACCCTGTATAAATAAGGAGGATGATTTGAATATCACATGACAAAACTGCCACAATGTTGGAAGTCACATGATGTGGCTCAAATTGTTCCCAATCTGTGGCTAACATATAGAGGATCTTACATGAGTGGTCATTTAGTATGAAATTTATGAAACGAGCCTTTCATAAATTTCATATGAAATGATCAAGAGTGTAAGATTCTGTTTATCATATGACCCTTAAAAAATGGGATTTTATCACCATCAAAATGAACATTATTTCAATAAGAAAATGCTCTGCTGACATTGACATCATCAATGATGTTACATGTACACGCCAAAATGTTATTATCTGTGTGGTCTTACAATTGTTATCCACTGAATATCAGCAACAGCATATGATAAAATGCTTTCTTTGTCAAAGGGTTTCAATGTCCAGAAAAGCATACAGGACATTACAAAAGTTGTACATACATGTACTCTTTTTTGCTTGAATGTTGTAATGAGAAGAACTTTTGCAAACAGAAAGGTGAATCAACTAGTGTCAGCATTTGCATATTGACGTGCCAGAGCACATTAGTTTTGATATCACTATGATGTTGTTGTTGATGATTGTGGTGAAACATTCCAAATTTATGGAAAGTGCCTACCAGAATGAAAGGTGATTTATTCAACTATTATTCCTCAGAATTTTTCTATTTTCAGGTCAGGATATGTGGAGATGGGTAACATGTGATCAAGCATACAGTATACCTGAGCTAATGCAATGTAGGACTAACGACATAGATGCAATAGCTATTTGTGATAATGTACAAAACTCAGGGAAAAGTGAGCAAATGTCTGTGCCGAAAAAAGTTAAAATTTTGTGATAACGTCTCCATAGGACATTAAAAAATACTTTAGATTAGGCAGTGCCTTGGATGAGAAGGGGTAACAGGAATAGTTCAGGGATGATTTTCAATATTTTTTCATAAAACATAAGTCTCAGTGAAACGGTCCTGATGAGGCGTCTCAACATATGAGCCCAGACACAAGAAAACCAACAATTGGTTGTGCGCCCAGCGCAGACTCAGATCAGCCTGGGCATCTGCCCAGTCTGATCAGAGTCTTAGCTTAGTGCTTAAATGGCAGCTAAGAGTCTAAGCTACCTCAATGAGTAGAGCAAAAGCAAAGACTCTGATCAGACTGGGCAGATGCCCAGGCTGATCTGAGTCTGCTGGAAGCACATGCCACTGTTTGTTTTCTCATGTTGCGGCTCAGTTATGTTTAAGTTGAGAAATAAGAATTATCTCTACATTATCCTCAAAACCCTGCTTCTGAGCTCAGGATAAGGGCTGTTCCAGATAAAGTACCTGCCTGGACAGAACCTGAACAACAGTCAAACCTGTATTTAGAGACCACCCTAAGGAAGTATGAAAAGTTGTCTCTTAATACAGGTATTCTCGTAATTCAGGTTGGACATCAGAGTTCAGAACTTTCCCCTGGAGTTAGAAAATGTCAATAAAAACTGTTAAGAATGGGACAGAACAGTAGTGATGCTATAGGCCGATATTGCTATTATTTGTAAGTCACGCTAGTCAAATCATATAGCTGCCACAGACATTTAAGTGTCAAACCAATCAAACAAGACATACTAAGAACATGTGCAAATATTTGTACATGTATGTGTTGAAAGATAAAATACCAGAGCAAAAGTTTTGGTCACTGTAGGTAAATTTTTTTTTAGAAAATATGCAGTTGCTGGTCCCTTAAGACAAGGGGTCATTTAATACATTGTCAAATAACTGTAAAATTTGTCTAGAGGATTTTATACTGGTCCGAGGTCTCTTAATGTAGGTGGTCGCTTAATATTTCAGGTGGTTGTTAAGACAGCTTTGACTGTATTTTAGGGTTACCATCAAGGATTTTTAATTACCTTTATACAAATGAATGGTCACATTTTCTAACTATCCAGCCTTCCACCTTCAAATTTTGGTACCTGTTTATTTAGCTATAATGCAGAGGTTTTCCTTGTTCCAAAATGACCTCAAAACATGTAAATTAGTCAGCTCTGAGCCATGACATGAGAAAACCCAACAAAGTGAATGTGAGCCCAGCGCAGATCAGCCTGGGCATCCGCCCAGTCTGATCAAAATCTTCCCTGTCCGCATGGTGGTAGATGAGATCCTTAGCTACCCTTTCAGTGCTTAGCTAAGATTCTGATCAGATTAGGCAGCTGCCCAGGCTGACCTGAGTCTGCGCTGGGTGCACAGCCACTTGTTTTCTCATATGGTGGCTCAATTAGTCTTGTGTAATTCTGCTATAAGATGGGTTTTTTTCTAGTTTTTTTGTAGAAAATCTAGATTTGAGCCACAACACGAGAAAACCAACAATGTAGTTTTGCACCCTGTGCAGACTCAGATCGGCCTTGGCATCCACCCAGTCTGATCAGACTCTATGTTGAGTGCTTAAAGGGTAGCTAAGGGACTGAGCTACCTCCATGCGGACAGTGAAGACTCTGATCAGACTGGGCGGCTGCCCAGGCTGATCTGAGTCTGCGCTGGGTGCACAACCACATCGTTGGTTTTCTTGTGTCATGGCTCATTTATTGGATTGTTTTGGAAGGAGGAAACTGTCTTATAACTGTATAAGTATGTAAATTTCCCCAACATGCACTGTTACCAGGAAGAGGTCTTAACTAAAAAATAAATGATGACAATCAAGATGATTTTTTTTTTGTCGCACCTGCTTTAGCAAGGTGCGATATAGGCATCCGGTTTTCCGTCCGTCATTCCATCCGTCCGTCCGTCAGTCCGTTCACATTTACGTCAACCCTGGCGTTAAAGATTTGTACAGGTAATTTCTCCAAAACCACTGCAACCATGGTTCTCAAATTTCATATGGAGCATGATCAGACTACAGGGCTTCGGATTACAGAAATTCAGCCTGGTCGAGAATTCAAGATGGCCACCTGTTACTAAAAATAGCGAAACAACATAATTAACATTTTCTCAAGAACCACTAGGTATATTTTGCTGAAACTTTGCATGGAACTTCAATTGGACCTTCTTTTTGAAAATTATGAAAATGAAAAAAATCTGTAGCAGAATTAGGTCACAGTGACCTATTTTTGGTGTACGAGTCTCAATTTTGCTTGAGTGCCGATAAATCATTAAACACTGAGTGGATTTTGCTCAGATTTAATCAGAATGATTCTTGAAAGGAGTTT
Source organism: Ctena decussata (assembly GCA_963989385.1). Lineage (NCBI taxonomy): Eukaryota > Metazoa > Mollusca > Bivalvia > Lucinida > Lucinidae > Ctena > Ctena decussata. Next base: position 58,675,846 of record OZ022501.1, on the reverse strand, counting down.
GTCTCTCTTTTTTTTTCACATTTATGGGAATGTATCATCCAAGATGGCCGCCACTGTCGTTACTAAAAATAGCAAAAACATGAAAATGACTATATTTCAGGAACCCCTGAATGGATTTGGACCAATTTTGTGTCAGAATGATCCTTGCATAGAGCTATTTTGGTTTTTGGCCAATTGGCCATCCAAGATGGCTGCCATCCACCGTTACTAAAAATAGCACAAGCATGAAAATGGCAGTACCTTAAGAACCATTGGTCGGGTTTTGACAAAACTTGTGTTAGAATAATGCCAGAAACTATTTTGTTTTCTTTTTTTTCTCACTTCTCAACATGATTTCTGCTACTGTGGAAATGCAATGCAGGTGCGACATAGCATTCCGCAGAATTCTTGTCTTTTTTTTTTATCCCCCCCCCCCTCCCCCCACCACCACCAATTATACTATCCAGCACTGGCATGCCTGGTTCATAGAGCTTAGTTAAAAAATTAGTGATGACAATCAAGTTGATTTTTATTATGCCCCCGAAGGAACTTCGGGTGGCCGCACCGTCCATCCGTCCGTCAGTCCGTCCGTCCGTTACAAATTGTGTCTCAGTGATAACTTTAAAACTACTGAAGCAAATTTGATGAAACTTCACAGAAAGATAAAGCATAATGAGAAGGTGTGTCGCGTGCAAGACTCGGGTTCCTACGCCCAAGGTCAAGGCCACAGTTTGGTCAAAGGTCAAATTATGTCATAAAATCGTGTCTCAGCGATAATTTTAAAACTACTGAAGCAAATTTGATGAAGCTTCACAGAAAGATAAAGCATAATGAGAAGGTGTGTCGCGCATAAGACTTAGGTCCCCACACCCAAGGTCAAGGCCACAGTTGGGTCAAAAGTCAAATTGTGTCTCAAAATTGGGTCTCAGTGATTACTTATAAACTACTGAAGCAAATTTAATGGACTTCACAGAAAGATGAAACATAATGAGAAGGTATGGTGCACATAAGATTTGGATTGCCAAGTTCAGGGTCAAGGTCCCAATTAGGGGTCAAAGGTCAAATGTTGCCTCTGTGATAACTTAAAAGCTGCTGAAGTGAATGTCATCAAACTTCACAGAAAGGTAAATCATTATGAGAAGATATGATACACAATATTTATGATCCCTGATCCAAGGTCAAGGTCACAATCTGGGGTCAGAGGTCAAATTATGTCTCTGCAATTATTCAGAAAAGTACCAAAGCAAACTTTAAAGAAAGATAAAGCCTAATGAGAAGATTTGCCATGCACAAGACATAGGTTCCCATAGCCAAGGTCAAGGACGCAACACAGTTTGGTTAGTGCTTAAATTAAGTCCCCTCGAATCCTCTTAAACTTCCAAAGTGCATTTAAACATTACAGAAAAGTAAAACGAAATGAGAATGTATATCATGTGCAAGACCCAGGTTCTGTGCCCAAGGTCAAGGTCACAGCTAGGGTAAAAGGTCAGTTGAAGGGGCCTTCGGGGGCATTTGTTACACACTGTAACATTTCTTGTTTTCTTTTTATTATCCCCCATCCCTCCCCCCACCACCACCACCAATTATACTATTCAACAATGACATGCCTGGCTCATAGAGCTTTTGGGTTGTGCATACATCCATACATATACTCATTTTTAGGTTCAGCATGTTTAGGGCCCCCACCACCACGACCACCACCCACATTCCCCTCCACTTTTGCAATCCCACAATGAAATGCCTCGGGCATACAGCTTTTGGGTTGTGCATACATCCATACATATGCCCACTTTAGGTTCAGGGTCTTGTGACAAGGCACAAGGCAAGGGCATCAGTGTACTGTGGACACATTTTCTAGAGTTCTGTAGAACATATATTATATGGATTTTTATGAGCCGCAACATGACAAAACCAACAAGTGGCATGTGCGCCCAGCATAGACTCAGATCAGCCTGGGCATCCATCCAGTCTGATCAGAGTCTTTTCTTTTGGCTTGGAGGTAACTTAAACCTTTTGCTATATGTACCCTTTAAGCATGCATCAAAGACTCAGATCAGACTGAGCATATGCATAGGCTGATCTGAGTTTGCTTGGTGCTCGGTTTTGTCGTGTCACAGCCCATTTCGTGTTTAAATCAAACTGTGATATCTTAAATAACCAAGGAACACCGAAAAATTAGTTTTAAGGGAAAAATTTTGTATAATGTTTATTTTACAGACTTGAAAACTAGTTCTTATTTACCATCTGGGTACTGTAAAACACTTATATTTGGCGCTTACTGAATTTTGGCGATATTGGCGATTAAGGCAAAGAGCGTTAAAATATAAGTCTGCCAATATTTGATTTTCAATACACTTATGCAGGCACAGCCCAACTGAAGCTCAGATAAAAAGAGGACCTGATGAGTACTTGAGATATCTTTTATACCGTTCTGTGAAACTATACATTGTGGTATCCCATTGGAATCGCCTCGATGAGGCGATTCTAATTGATGCCATAATGTATAGTTAAAAGAAAAATAAGAAAAAAATGTTTCAATTTTACTTCAAATTTTCTTCGCTATACATGAAGCCATGGTAAATCATGAATGCCAAATTTAAAATGCCCCAATATGTCATTTTTATTAAACCGCGAAATTTTGATACCTCAGATATTAAGTATTTTACAGTAAATGAGTCATCAGATTTCTAGTCATCTTGAGTTGGGACAAACTAACCTATAGTTCTAGTGTTACCCAGGTTAAATACTTATTCTAATGCACTTGCATATGTAACACGATGTCTGATTGGATAACGTCAAAATTTTGCGACAGTATATCCTGTGATTAAATACTTATTCTAATGCACTTGCCTATGTAACGCGACGTCTGATTGGATAACATCAAAATTTGTGACAGTATATCCTGTGATTAAATACTTATTCTAATGCACTTGCCTATGTAACGCGACGTCTGATTGGATAACATCAAAGTTTGTGACAGTATATCCTGCGATTAAATACTTATTCTAATGCACTTGCCTATGTAACGCGACATCTGATTAGATAACGACAAAATTTTGCGACAGTATATCCTGTGATGGGATATAGTGTCACAAATCCAACGTCATTATAAAATGTCGCTTCTGATTGGCTGACGTCTGGTTTTACGTTGCTTAAAGCACTTGCCAAGGGTGCAAAGTAGTACACTTTTTGAAGGGTGAAAATAAGAAAAAGTGCATTAGAATGGGGATAATTGTATTGAAAATTGTCATTTGGGGAGGTAAATTATCGGTTTTATGGCGGCAAATTGCGTTTTACGGTGACGCTGGCGCATCACCGTTAAACAAAGTTTCCAACCATAAAACTGACAATTTACCTCCCCAAATGACAATTTTGAATACAGTTATCCCCCAACTAGTTGTTCCAGCTTTAGCACTTGATAACACTACATGTATATTCTTGTGAAGTTCAAGTTTTTAGGCACGTACATTAAAGAGAAAAGATTTTGGGAAGCCTTATTTTTGCAGTTCTTAGGCCCAATTTCGTGTCACAATAATAACTCAGATTAACAATTCCATAGTCTATTTTAGCTGAAGGAGCAACAGATAATTTTGGTGTTCCGAATGTACTTCCGAATCTAAGTACTAAGTTCGAAGTGAAATCAGGATTTAAAGTGCCAGAAAATACCTAAGACAAAATTTTCAAAACTGTTTTATGGAAGCTTGTTTTATCCATGCTTTCACGTGACTGGAGCCGGGCCGCGTAGCGCAGTCGGTAGGGCACCTGACTCATAAGTCAGGGTTCCTGGGTTAGAAACCCGGTCTGGCCACATACTTTCATTTCTCCTTCCGCTGATTCAAGAAGGGCATTTGTCAGTTACTGGCGAAAGTATCTGCACTTAGTACTGGTTAACCTCTTAGGAGGTCTAAGCCTGCCCAGGAATAGTGTGGTTAGGTTAAAAGACCGTCCCGACATGACCATAGCTGTTTACCGTTGACGTTAAGCATCAAATCAGTCAATCAATCACGTGACTGGAAGGCTGACAGTGTAGATCCAGTTGAGGCGGCTCATTATGAGCTGCCTCATCTGGATCAACACTGTTTGCATATTTAACTATTCTCATTTTGGCACATTAAGTATGATGTTCAAAGAAGAGGAAAAAAATATACTAAATTTTCTCTTATCTCGAGGCCTGGCTAGCTAGTCTTTTAATAATAAATGACAATTTCTATAGCTTTGATGTTATTACCGACCTGTTATCTGAGAGGATCTATCTTGTGGTTCAATGTTGTATTCATTCTACAGGACCCTCATAATTGTAGGAGGCATGCTGTTTTGCTCAAACTGCATGTTTGTTACCTGAAATACAGTTGACTGTCATTATCTCAAACACTGATATCTCAAAGCATGTCATATCAGAGAATGTAGTTTGTACACACTTTCTGTTTTTCTTTACATGCCAACTAGTGTTATCTGAAACTACTGGTATCTTGAAGTAAATTTTCTGGGACCAGAAAATTTACTTTGAGTTATCAGCTATTTGAGATGAACTTCATCTTTGAGATATTGAGAGTTCACTGTATTTTAATAGCCTGTCTGAGCACAAATATTTTTACTAGCCTTCCAAGTCAACATTGTGGACATAGTGTTTCCATTAACCCCTTTTAGCATTGTGTATTGCTATGCCCTTTTTAGCTCACCTGAGCTGAAGTCTCACTGACAAGCTTACACAATCTGTCAACATTTTCAGACATCTTCTTAGAAACCACAGGGCCAGTTGAAGCAAAATTTCATGTGGAATTTCAGTGGAATGAAAGTTTGCTTAAATGGGCCTGGTCATATGACCAAGGTGGCCAAGATGCCCATAGATGGTCAAACCCTGGCAGGATCTTTTTCTCTAGAACCATCTGTTGGATGATCTTGAAACTAGTTAATATATAGTTTCATGTATTGAAGTACTACCAAGTTTGTTTATGGATTGTTGGTTGATTTGTCACACATGTTTTTTAGCAAGGTACCATATAAGCATTCGTTTTTTTGCCCATTTGTCTGTCCATCCTTGTACAATCAGCATTGACCCTAGCATTTAAGTCCATTCAATTGACATACTCTGAAAGAATTGCAGCCTTGGTTCTCAAATTTCACATGCAGCATGATCAGCATTACTTCAGAATGGTAAAATTCAGCTAGGTCAAAAATTGAAGGAGGCCGCCGTTACCAAAACAGCAGAACAATTAAAATCAACTTTTTCTCCAGAACTACTTGATACAGTCAGCTCTTGATATCTCGAACACTGATATCTCAAAATACCCTCATATACCAAAGGATATAGTTTTCACATCTTTCCAATTTTATTAATCATTTCAACTCTTGTTACCTCAAAATATGGGTATCTCAAAGTAAATTTCATAACATTTGTTTTGAGATATCCGTATTTTGGGATGAACTTTGACTTTGAGATATCGAGAGTTGACTGTATATTTGGCTGAAATGGAGCAGGAATGGGACTTTGTTTTTAAAATTATCAAAACGAAAACAAATCTATATTGGAATTTCAGTCACAGTTATGTTAACGAGTCCAGTTTTACAGTTTGCAGTTTACATCAACGCTAGCATTTAAGTCCATTCAGATGAAGTAGACTCTGAAACCACTGCACCAATGGTTCTCAAATTTCACTTGCAACTTGATCAGTCTGCAGAGCTTCAGAATGGTAAAATTCAGTCTGGAAAAAATCCAAGATGGCTGCCATTACTAAAACTAGAAAAATCAATAAAATCCACTTTTTCTCCAGAACCACTTTATAATTTGTATATTTGGCTGAAATATTGCATGGGTCATGTTTTAAAAATAAATACAATGAAAAAACTCTAGCAGAATTAGGTCAGTATGACCTGCTTTCTGTTTATGAGTCCAATTTTACTGCAGATGACATCAACCCTAGCATTTGAGTTAGACTCTGAAACCACTGCACCTGCTTTCTGTTGACAATTTCAGTTTTGCTGGAATAGAAATATCTCAAGAAATGCTGAGCAGACTTTGGTAAAAGTTTTAAGAATGATCAGTAAATGGAGTTCTTTCAGATGTATGCGAATGGGCAATCCAAGATATCCCTCTACTGCCATAACTGAAAACAGCAAAAACTAGGACAATATCACAAGAACCTCTGGTTCTTGTATTATTGTCATTTTCATATTTTTGGACCAGCATTGTGTCAGAATGATCCTCACATAAAGCTATTTCAGTGTTTTTTTTTTTTGTTTGTTTGTTTTTTTAGCTCACCTGAGCCTTTAGGCTCATAGGTGAGCTTATAGTATAGCCAGGCATCCGTCCGTCCGTCCGTTGTCCGTCCGTCGTCAACATTTTCAAACATCTTCTCCTCTGAAACCACTGGGCCGATTGAAGCCATATTTCATATGGAGCCTACCTAGGTCGGGGGAACGAAAGTTTGTTTGGGGTATCTGGGTCACATGACCAAGATGGCCGCCACGCCCATATATGGTAAAACCCCTTCAAAAATCTTTTTCTCCAGAACCAAAAGGTCTATGACCTTGAAACTTGGTATGTAGCATTGGGCATGCGGGCCCATCATAATTTATACAAATGATGACCTTGCGGTGACCTTGACCTAATTTATGACACGGTCGACTTTGGTACATTAGGCTTTTATATGGGGAAATGCTTAAACAGTGGATTTCTCAGAAACTATATAAGTCTAAGGTACAATACTTGGTATACATGGTCAACTAAATGAGCAAATGAAGATATTATGTCACTAAAGGTCAAGGTCATTCCGTCGGTCCATCCGTCATCAAGATTTTCAAACATCTTCAACTCTGAAACCACTGGGCTGATTGAAGCCAAATTTCATATGGAGTCTCAGTGGGGTGGGGGAATGAAAGTTAATACCCCGGGTCTGGGTCACATGACCAAGATGGCCGCCATGCCCATATAGGGTAAAAACCCTTCAAAAATCTTCTTCTCCAGAACCAAAAGGCCTATGACCTTGAAACTTGGTATGTAGCATCGGGCATGAGGTCTCATCATAATTTATACAAATGATGACCTTGCGGTGACCTTGACCTAATTTATGACACAGTCGACTTTGGTACGTTAGGTTTTATATGGGGAAATGCTTAAACAGTGGATTTCTCAGAAACTATATAAGTCTAAGGTACAATACTTGGTATACATGGTCAACTAAATGAGCAAATGAAGATATTATGTCACTAAAGGTCAAGGTCATTCCGTCGGTCCATCTGTCATCAAGATTTTCAAACATCTTCAACTCTGAAACCACTGGGCTGATTGAAGCCAAATTTCATATGGAGTCTCAGTGGGGTAGGGGAATGAAAGTTAATACCCCGGGTCTGGGTCACATGACCAAGGTGGCCGCCATGCCCATATATGGTAAAAACCCTTCAAAAATCTTCTTCTCCAGAACCAAAAGGCCTATGACCTTGAAACTTGGTATGTAGCATCGGGCATCGGGCCCATCATAGTTTGTACAAATGATGACCATGCAGTGGCCTTGACCCAATTTACGACACGGTCAGCTTTGGTATGTTACGCTTTTATATGGGAAAACACTGAAACAGTGGATTTCCCAGAAACTATTTAAGTCTAAGGTACAATATTTGGTATATTTGGTCAACAAAATGAACAGCTGCAGATATTATGTCACTTAAGGTTAAGGTCATTCTGTCAGCCCGTGTGTCATCAAGATTTTCAAACATCTTTTCTGAAACAAGAGGCTGATTAAAGTCAAATTTCATATGGAGCCTACCTAGGTCGGGGGAACGAAAGTTTGTTCGGGGTATCCAGGTCAGATGACCAAGATGGCCGCCACGCCCATATATGGTAAAAACCCTTCAAAAATCTTCTTCTCCGGAACCAAAAGGCCTATGACCTTGAAACTTGGTATGTAGCATTTGGCATTCGGGCCCATCATAGTTTGAACAAATGATGACAGTGCAGTGACCTTGACATAATTTATGACACGGTCAACTTCGGTACCTCAGGCTTTTACATGGGAAAAAGCCTAAATAGTGGATTTCTCAGGAACTATTTAAGTCTAAGGTACAATATTTGGTATATATGGTCAACTAAATGAGCAGCAGAAGATATTATGTCACTAAAGGTCAAGGTCATTCTGTCAGACTGTCCGTCGTCAAGATTTTCAATTATCTTCTCTGAAACCACTAGGCTGATTAAAGTCAAATTTCAGATGGAGCCTATCTAGGTTGGGGGAACAAAAGTTTGTTTGGGTATCTGGGTCACATGACCAAGATGGCCGCCATGCCCATATATGGTAAAAACCCTTCAAAAATCTTCTTCTCCAGAACCAAAAGGCCGATGACCTTGGGTATGTAGCATTGGGCATTCAAGCCCGTCATAGTTTATGCAAATGATGACCATGCGGTGACCTTGACCTAGTTTATGAAACTAAATAAATACATGAAGTCAAGGTCATCAAAGGTCAAGGTCATTTGTTGAACTTTGCTCAAGGTCACTGAGATTTTAAAATTAAAATATGCACACCTTTTAAGCTACTGGTTTCAAATTTGTAACAAATGAGTGAAATGACAAATTGTGTCTGTTGACAGAAGGTGTCAGGTGAGCTACAGGACCATTTGTCCTCTGGTTTTATACCCCCCGCAAACTCTGTTTGTGGGGGGTATACTGTTTTGACGTTGTCCTTCCGCCCGTCCGTCTGCAACACTTTAAATTTGCTCCGATTTGTTTCAAATTTTATCCATGGATGCAGCATAAGAAAATAGTTGATACGTGTTTTTTCGTTTTTCCTGGAAGGTTTTTATTGTGGAGTTATGCCCCTTTGTATTTTCCGAAGAAAAAGTTTGTTATCGCAACTCCTTCTAGATGGTTTGACGGATTTTCTTGAAATTAAGTATGTGAACACATATTGGTATGTAGATGTGCATTAGGGTTTTGGTTTTAGATTCTGCCCCTTTTTGCCTGAGTTATGCCCCTTTTTGATATTTTTTGCCCTATTTTATAGGGTTTTTGCATTAGATTTGCTCCAATTTGTTTCAAATTTTGTCCATGGATGCAGCATAAGAAAATAGTTGATACGTATTTTTCAGTTTTTCCTGGAAGGTTTTTAGCTCACCTGAGCCGAAGGCTCACAAGGTGAGCTTATAGTATAGGCTTGGTTCGTCGTCCGTCGTACGTCCATACTGTTGTCCGGGCCCTAGCTTCTTCATTTTTGATCGCAACTTAGTGTAACTTGCAGATATCCAGGACAGCCAAAACATCTCGGACCAGTTCGAATTTGGGCCAGGTTGGAAGATTCTTTACAGAGTTACTTGCCCTTGAGCGATAAAATATTTTCCCATAGTCTTATAATTGGGAAAATGTTGTCCGGGCCCTAGCTTCATCATTTTTGATCGCAACTTCTTGCAACTTGCAGGTATCCAGAACAGCCAAAACATCTCGGACCAGTTCGAATTCGAGCCAGATTGAATCATTCTTTTCAGAGTTACTTGCCCTTGAGCGATAAAATATATAATGGGGAAAATGTTGTCTGGGCCCTAGCTTCTTCGTTTTTGATCTCAACTTCTTGTAACTTGCAGGTATTCAGGACAGTCAAAACATCTCGGACCAGTTCGAATTTGGGCCAGGTTGGATCATTCTTTTCAGAGTTACTTGCCCTTGAGCGATAAAATATTTTCCCATAGACTTATAATGGCGAAAATGTTGTCCGGGCCCTAGCTTCATCATTTTTGATCGCAACTTCTTGCAACTTGCAGGTATCCAGAACAGCCAAAACATCTTGGACCAGTTCGAATTTGAGCCAGGTTGAATTATTCTTTTTAGATTTACTTGCCCTTGAGCGATAAAATATATAATGGGGAAAATGTTGTCTGGGCCCTAGCTTCTTTGTTTTTGTGATCTTGTAACTTGCAGGTACATGTAATCAGGACAGCTAAAACATCTCGAACCTTTTCGAATGTGGGCCAGGTTGGATTATCATCCTCTCGCACTATGAAGTTGTGGACGGATATAGGATCTGTCCCGTACATACGTATGTATGTATGTATGTTGTTATATTCACCGTTTGTCATCGCTCTAGCTACCTCATTTATCAGCCGATTTTGATGTAAGTTCACACAAGTATTGGGTATGACATTACCTCAAACGAGTTTGCATTTCAGCATGATGGGATCAAGGTCACAGTGGCTATTTTTAGAAAAAACTTTGTCATCACTCTAGCGCCTTCATTTATGGACAGATTTTGATTTAACTTCACACAAGTGATAAGTATGGCAATATCTTGGACTAGTTTGCGTTTCAGCGTTCTGAGGTCAAGGTCAAGGTCATAGTGGCTATTTTGAGAAAAATTTTGTCATCGCTCTAGCGCCTTCATTTGTGAATTCAGTTTGATATCACACAAGTGATTGGTATGATAATATCTTTGACAATTTTGCATTTCAGCGTTTTGATGTCGAGGTCAAGGTCGCAGTGGCTATTTTTAGAAAAACTTTGTCATCGCTCTAGCGCCTTCATTTATTGACCGATATTGGTGAAACTTCACACAAATGTTTAGTATGACAATATCTTGAATAAGTTTGGGTTTTTTAGCATCCTTAGGTCAATGTCAAGGTCATGGTGGCTATTTTTAGAAAAACTTTGTCATCATTATAGTGCCTTCATTTATGGAATGATTTCGATTGTACTTCACACAAGTGATAAGTATGACAATATCTCGGACAAGAACGCGCTTCAGCATTCTGGGGTCAAGGTGAAGGACACAGTAGCTATTTTTAGAAAAACTTAGTTATCGCTCTAGCTCCTTCAGTTTGTGGACTGAATTCAATTTGATATCACACAAGTGATTAGTATGACAATATCTTTGACAAGTTTGCGTTTCAGCATTCTTGGGTCAAGGTCGCAGTGGCTATTTTTAGAAAAACTTTGTCATCCCTCTAGCTCCTTCATTTATGGGCCGATTTTGATTAAAACTTCTCATAAATGTTTAGTATGACAATATCTTGAATAATCTAGCATTTCAGCGTCCTAAGGTCAAAGTCAAGTTCACAGTGGCTATTTATAGAAAAACTTTGTCATAGCTCTAGCGCTTTCATTTATGGACCAATTTCTATTTAACTTCACACAAGTAATAAGTGTGGCAATATCTTGGACAAGTATGCGTTTCAGCGTTCTTGGGTCAAGGTCAAGGTCACAGTGGCTATTTTTAGAAAAACTTTGTCATCGCTCTAGGGCCTTTATTTATGGACTGATTTTGATTTAACTTCACACAAATGTTTAGTATGACAATATCTTGAACAAGTTTGCATTTCAGCATTCTAAGGTCATGGTCACTGTTGCTATTTTTAGCTCACCTGAGCCGAAGGCTCATGCCACAAGGTGAGCTTATAGTATAGGCTTGGTCCGTCTTATGTTCACACTTTTAAGCATTAATATTTGCTAAAGTAGCTGGCCAATCTTGATCAAATTTGGCTACAAAAAGGTCCCATAGACTTATAATGGGGAAAATGTTGTCCGGGCCATAGCACCTTTAGTTTTGACCGCAACTTCTTCAAACTTGCAGGTATCTAGGACAGCCATAAAATATTAGACCAGTTAGAATTTTGGCCAGGTTGATGATTTTTGTCTTTTTCATTTTCCACCCTGAGGGTCACAGGTATGATACCACCACCTATGTGTTCAATTTGCCTTAGAGTAACTTGCCCTAGAGTACTGAGGCTGAATGGACTCAGGTGAGCTACAGGACCAATGGTCCTCTTGTTTTAAATGACCAGTCAAGTTGGCCAACATCCACCATTACTGAAAATAGCATAAAAAAAAAAACTGAAGCAGACAGTAACTCATGAACTACTGAATGGTTTTTGACCAAATATGTGTCAAAATAGCGCTTTCATCTACAAAGTTTTAGGAGAATGGAACAAGTGGGTAGGAAGTCACTTTTCGGGGACAGCCCTGGACCCAGCGGTTGGGCTTTGGGGCTTCAGCCCCACCATGTGGGCCTTTTTAGTGTGCCTTTGCAAAGCAAAGGAGGGCTTATGCGATACCCCTGGCGTCGTAGTCATTCGTTAGTGTTAGTGTTAGGGTCAGCGTCCTCATCGGCATCCTTGATCAGGTTAACCAATGTTAACTTTTGCCTTTAACTCAATGTTTAACTCTGTATTTTACAAATGACAGCAGCTACAGTCATCATACTTGGTACATATATACATCCATATGACTGCAACAGATGCATGAAACCATTCTATGTCCTTGACCTATATGTTATGGTTGACTGACTTTAGTGTTTGGCACCATTTTTGGCTTGCCTGAAAGAAGTTCAGGAAGAGCTATTGTACTACATGGGTGTTGGCATTGGCGGCTGCGCGACGTTAGCAAAATTTTAAAGTTTTACGTTAAAGTTTTTTAGATGATAGGCAAGGCCATGTCAGGTGAGCTATCCTGTCCTGCTGACAAGTCTTCTAAAGGAAAAAAAGTTTTAGTTTTGATGATATCTTTTAGACAAGAGAGTTGATAATTGGTCAAATAGCATATCCCTATAATTGCAGTAGCTTGGAAGCATCCATGCAGACTCCAGTGCCCTTGACCTTAATTCATGGTCCAGTGAGTTTACCTTATATTCCCACACTGTTTGATGGATTAATTTCATATCTGGCATAGTGTATCAGTCTGACTTTGCAAATGACCTCATACTATTTATAGATCACTGTGACCACAATTGCATGGTTCAGTGATTTTTGACATATCTTGAACACTATTTAGAAGATTTCCATCATACATGGGATAATGGTTCAGTTTGACTCTGCAAATGAGTTTTTACTATTTGTAGGTCACTGTGACCTATATTTCAGGGTTCACTGATTTTGTTTTGTCTCTCCAAAACTGTTTAGGAGATTTACATCATACTTGGCAACAACGATTAATAGTTTAGTAGGTATTCCTCATATAGTTGAGATAATTGTTCAGTCGGATAACCTCATATATTAGTAAGACTTTGTAACTGTAAGAATCAGGCACCCATGAGGCATGCTTTGTTGTCTTCTGACAACTCTTCTTGTTATGTATAATATGTAGGCCAGATAATAGGGACTGATGAGATAATTTATCCGTTAGATTAAAATGTATGTTGTGACATCTCATTAGAATCACCTCGTTGAGGCAATTCTAATGAGATAAAACAAAATATATTTCAAAGCAGAAAAGACATTATCAAAATTCCCATCAAACTGTATTTTCAAGCACCCCAACCCCTCTTCTTGACACATACATACATACATCTTCACACCTCTGAACCCCACCTGTTATTCAGAGCCCCACCAGTACATGGTGGTCTGCATCTGGGCCTGGGAGGTGTAGAGGGGATGGAAATTGGTTGTTTGGGGACATCATTTTTCTCCAAAAACATTGCTTGTTAAGTGGTTATGGTAACATGACGAATATTGCTGCTATGCCCATTTACTGGAAATCTTTAAAAAACTTCAGGACCTTTAACACATGGCAGAGCTAGAGATAAGGCTGTTTACTGCATAGTTACACAGTTTTGGATTGTTTACTTACCAAAAATCAAATGGATAGCATACCAATACCCACACTAAGATCACAGTACACAAATTTCATCAACGCCTTTTCAATTGAGGAGCGGCTGTAGTTTAGTGGATAACACTCCAGACTACCAATCCAGGGGGTGCAAGATCGATCCCCCGCTTCTCCGGTCTTTCGGATGAGATTTTAAACCGAGGTTCTTTCTCCATATGACCTCATTGATGGTTGGACGTTGGTTGGACGTTAAACCCGAGTTCACTCACTCACCTTTTCAATTGTATTTCATTGATACCAAGAGAATGGGATGGTAATAATGAAAGGCTGTGTAAAATGGAGTCTGATTTATCATTGAAAAGATATCCACCTGCAGCTGGAATTGAACCCAGACTTGCTAGCTTAGCAGGCCAACACTCAGCCCACTGAACTACGTGGGCTCCTGCATAGCAGAACAGATAGTTTTCAAATGAAACTGACAGCTGTCAATCACTGATTACTACCAGCAATGACTGCTTACCCCTAAAAATGACAAATACTCCCAGCATTTACTGCTATATGTAGTGGTGAGTAAAGGCTGCTGGCGGTGAGTGCTGGCTGGCTGTTAACTTGACCTTTAATATACTTACCCATAGAAAATATACTGGCATACTGTATTGATCCTATTAAATGCCCTTTGGGACATTGCATTTTGTGAAATGGGGCAACGTTGAATAGACAAAAAAAAATTTATTATGTCGAATAAACTCCGCTCATGTCAAGTAAAATGCGTCTAATAACGGATTAGATCAGGCCATATACTATCCCCCACACACACACACACTAAAAAAATCGCATTCGCAATGTAGCACAAGTGGCCATATATCTGGTTCTTTGTCTGACTCTTACCCTAGTTTCCTTCCCCTATTGTTTGAGCGGTCAGTGAAAGAAAGGCCTGGCGAGACTCAGCGGATTCAAAATGCTCGCCTGAGCTTTAGCTGGTCGCATATGTGATGTGTATCATTTTACATGAGCTGATGTGACCTTATTGTTCCTCTTGGAATAATGAACCTCTGACCTGAAGTCAACCGAGCCAGTTTAATGTTGATAAGTGACCCACTGGCAGGTATATAGCTTCGAATCAGTATTCAATGTTGTAAACTCACCTAAGAGTCAATATTTTACGGGATGTGGCAACATTTAATGTAACACCGGCTCAAATGTTAAAACTAAAGCACATGAACATAATCTTAAAGTACCCATATCCTCTTTCAGTTCAAAATGGTTGACTCCTTCATAGTTGACCCCTTATAGGTCAGTCGCACAAAAGTGGCAGTGTTTTTAATGTCAGCAGTACCTGTACTATCCGTACAGTGCAGTTCATGTAACTTCTCGATGTATTGTCATGAAGAAAATTACGGTTAACTGACAGTTTTAACTTATTTAAAAATAAGATGAAGCCCAGGATCTGCTTCTAATTCAAGAATATCGACGATTACAAAGGCGAAAGTAACAAAGTTAAACAAACTCATTTCTTTCATTCCTTTGGGTTGAATAAGCTGAACTCTCCTATACTGCTAATCAGTCACCAATCAAAACAAACACAAAATGATAACATTCCCAAGTTATCGCGTCCGTACTATAGATGAGTCGATTGAAATAGAAGAAGTCACGACAAGCCATAAATGTGACATCTGCCAGTATATGGCACCATACAAACATAATCTGACAAGGCATCTGAAGGCAAAGCATTCCCCAACGATAATCTTTTGATGCCTTGTTCACAGAACAGATATGGAGGTTGAGACTCTAAGCTTTAAATTTCTGTTGCTGTATTTAAAATGGACACTTATTCAATCATTTTAACTTCATGTTCGATGAAAATTAGTAGCTAGTCGGACAGTATTTTTCAGGTATAATGTCGCTAACGACGCTGTACAGTTTGCGCTAGTTGGACAGTAAGCCAGAGCTAGCAGGTACAATTCTGGCGGCCATAGTTTGACGTATCCAAATATTGTGACACTGGCAGCTATTATATTCAAATTAAATGAGTCTAAAAGATCACACGTTTATATTAGAAATAAATCATGCTTTTATTTCGACATTATCTCCTAGATTCACCGTACTGACGGGCGACAGATAAAGCAAAATCACTGATTCGGCAGCACAAGACGATGTCAACATAAACACGGCATCAATGCCGTTCATAATTCTTGCTACCCAGATGTTTACATGTTTTGGATGTACAGATGATGGCGCTTCCGATTTTGATCACTGTGCGGTTATACACAGTGATTAGTAAAACTTTCTTTATTATTGGAAAATATTCATGGCTGTAATATTTGAAAATGTCATCCATGATAAAATGTTTAATTACTATCTATGAAGCGGAAAATGACTAAGTGTTGCACTTGAACACGACCCGAATATCAAGTCTTAGTAATGGTCATTGAAAAGGACATTCAGCCGTGTGCATTTAGTACGTACTCAAACCAAACTGCTTTTTGCAGCAGATTGATCAGTCTCCACTTTTCCAATTTATTTCAAATTTTCGTGATTCCTAGATTAAAGACGCTGATCGGAGTCTTCCCTAGCCTACTTTCCATATTTTCACGTGCCGTAAGGTATCTTTTCACCTGACGTCATTCAGTGATGCACAGATATAAACTCTTTAACCACCAAAAAGCAGACGACAAAATTTACGTCTGCAAAAATTAAAAAAAAATGCCTTGTCCAAGACGTTTCATATTGAGAATTCAAAGACTATGGGGCAAAAAGTGTAGATCCAGATGAGGCGGCTCTTTATGAGCCGCCTCATCAAGGTCTACGCTGTTTGCAAATTCTGCTGTTTTCGTCACTGGTGCGTAAAGTGTCAAGGGCGGGTTATCAAACAGTGTTGGATTTGTTGGTGTTGTATGTTTCAGTAAGTAATTTTTTTACTTTTTAAATTTGTAATCTCCAAATGGGTTAAGGTGACAGTCTAGTTAGGCTCGGTCCGTGGTTAGAACCTATACGTAAACGCTAACATTATGTTTTAAACTAGAGCATTCAGCCATAAGGAGTATTTCACCGGGCAGCGCCGCATCACAATGAAATTAAACTTAACACATACTTTACTGAGACCACTCTATCACCCATTGCAAAGATTTCATAAGAAAACCTCTTTTCTACAATCTGTTAGCATGTCAAATAAATTATCATTACAGTTAGACTGTAACCCCAAAACAAGATAGTGAGAGATTAAAAGGCATTTGGTCTGTCTGTTTCAATTAACTTTTTGTACACATTTTCAGCAAGGAATTTTTTCATTATTAAATTTAGGCCCGATTTCACGTCGCACTAAAACATGTTTTAAACACTAATCAATGACTAGTGTTGCATTACGGTAAAGGTAAAATATTCGATAACTAAAAGTTAGTCGGTGTTTTAAGGCGACGTGAAATCGGGCCTAAGAGCTGTAAATAGACAAGAGTGAGTTATTTTTCTTATTTCTTTTGTCACCCTCGATGAGGCTGCTCTGATGAGGGCCACAACATATATTTTCAAACAAACTGTCTCTCATTTTAACAAAATGTATACCTATGGAATGTGAAAAAAAGGTGTAAACAGTGAGTGATGCTTAGCAAACAGTGCACATCCAGATCGTTTGTGCAATACTCCTTGAATCAAGAGCTCATAATTTTTCTCTAACAGAATTACTGACAGCCGCTAAAAAAAACTTGCCGATTGGCAAAAACTGTAGACCCAGACTGCACGCCCAGGTAGCAATGGTTAAGTTAAAATAATTAAATGTAGGTTAATCTGTGTCAGTAAAACAGGTATTGTGGAAACGTATACATTCCTCATAATTTATATTTGCATGTACATGCACGTGATGATCCTATTGGGCTTTACTAAGATACCTTTATTTGCAATGCACATATCTCTGTTTATATTTAGGATATATGCAGTGTTTATATCCAATTACCATCTAGCACCCCCTACACAGGACATAGGCAAACAGTGCTAACCAAGATCAAAAGCCGTAGAATGCAATGTCTGATCAGGGTCTATACTATTCGCAAAAGATGAATGTGTATTTCTCCTTAAAAAGATATATAAGAAAAATACCTGTTGAGAGAAATATATTTCTATTTTTTTTTCTTCTTGCTAAACATAATTATAACACACATTGAAAGTAACACTCAAACAATGAAATGGAATTTGCTGGTTGAAGTGTTAAATTTGATACTGGGACATCTGGAGAATAATTAGTTGTGGAAAGTAGTATTAGATAATAATGACAGCTAGCTGCAAACCACAAGATTATTTCAGAGATTTATTGCCTCCCAAACCGGGCGAGATTCTAGCAATAGGTGATAGAGTGGAGACTGGCAGAACAGAAAAAGATATGCAGTCTATATCAAGCCCAGGGATTCAGATTGGTTTCCCCACATAATGATCTAGATCTAGCGTATCCAAAGCTGTCAAATTAAATGGATACACTTTCAAGGGAAGCAACTCTGCCATTTATATTTTGCTTTAAGTGCTCTCTCTCTCTCTCTCTCTCTCTCTCTCTCTATCGACGCCTAGGTAAATTGATACACTTTCAGAGAAAGAAACTCTGTCATTTATATTTTACCTCTCATTAGAAATTAATTCTGAAGAAATTATTTTAGAATTTATTCCATAAGGTGGTGATTTATGGTAAATGTAAAAATCTGCATAAAACCATAAAAAAGTAAGGTATCTCCCTGAAAGTTAGCAGACTTCTTATTTTTGTTGTTCTTTACAGTTTAGAATACAAAACAGACGCACATGCTGCTTAAAAAGGTGTTTTTATAAGGAAAGATCAAAGGGTAATTTTCTGCGCAATAATAAAAAAAATTAACATCCTTATTGAAAATTTACGTAGTACTGAAGGTGCGTTATTGCATAATGAAGAGCGTACTAGCAATTATTTATTCCAACTCTTTCTCAAATTGTAATGTAGACCAGATGAAAACGGTAGCTTTTTCTCAAATGTTCAACCATACAAGGTAATGTACACTGGATACATTTATTAAATATAGGGTAGGCAAGCATACATATGTAACACCTACAGTATAAATAATACATTACTTACATGATCACTGGTGTGTAGATGAAATTGTTCAACCTTGTTAAAATAGTCTCACCTGTCTCACCTGTGTGTTTTGACAACAAAATTTGGACACAGACTGCACCTTTTTTCATCTGATCAGCCTGATAATGTGTGAAAGAGTTTGATAAAATAATTGCTAGCTTGCTCTCCATTATGCAACAAGGAGCTCTCAGCACTAAGTATATTTTCAATAACAATATTATTTTTTTCAGATTATTGCGCACACAAAAAATTACCCTTTGATCTTTCCTTATAAAAACACTTTTTAACATTAACAAATGCTGCATTTTGGGAGTCTGAATTGTCAGAAACAACATAAAGAAGGCATATGCTAAGTTTTGGAAAGATCAGTGGTATTTTGAGTGTTTTATGCAGATTTTTGTGTTTGCCCCAAATCAGTGATTATCACCACCTTAAGAAATAAATTATTCCCTTTACGTAAAAATCCCTTTTTGGAGGGTTCCACCGCCCAGGGAAACAAAGAAGAAGTCATAAAAGCTGTATTCTTTTGTTTTTTGGATGTAGAGTGGAGTCGGGTAATATCGGACAGCGGGTAAATTCGGACATACCATTGCAAACAGTGAAAATCCAGATGAGACGGCTCATGATGAGCCGTCTCATCAGGATTTTCACTGTTTGCCGAGTTAAATTTGTTTTAATTCCAAACAACTGACATATATAAAGTAATAATGTCACTGTCCGAATTTACCTGCTGTCCGAATTTACCCGACTTTCCTATAGTCATATATGGGATGCTGTTTGATTATTTATTCCTTATTTATAGGTATCCATAATTATTTTTGGAATATCAATAATACGAAATAGTAATATCCATAAGTCGAATTAGTGATATCCATAGTTATATATGGATACTAGTATCCATGATTATTTAAAGAAATCCATTCGAGTTATTGATATCCATAATTCAGCCCTTTTATAGATATCCATAATTCGAATATTAATAGTAGGGAACAAATATTAAACGGCACTCCATAGCTATATGCTTTACATTTGAGAAATTTCATTCCATATCCACTTGATATATTACAGATAATGGCATCACAGCTACAAGACAGTCTAGAAAACTTACGGTTGAGGGCAACTTGTGCCATATGCACGGAGCTGTACACAAAACCAAAGAAATTGCCGAACTGCTCCCATGTGTTTTGTCTCTTGTGTATCAAAAGATACATACAAACAAAACTTCCGAATAACTTCCCTCCATGCCCAATGTGCAGAAAGCCAATTACAAAGATGTTGAAGGAAGTTGACCTTCTAGAGCCAGCCAGAGCTGAAGAGGATATCATCGATTTCGTAAGACCATTTGAAAATTGCGATTTGTGCAAAAAGAGAGAACGACCATCAACGAAATGTCTTGAATGCAGCAGCTTAATATGTGAGAACTGTGAGCCGGTTCATAGTAAACTTCAACCACTTCATTCTGTCATTTCGATCTTTGAGACAAATGTCATAAATCAACTACAGATAAAACACGAGTGTAAAACCCACAAGGATCAAACTATGGACCTTTACTGTTTAATGTGTAATAGAATATTATGTATATACTGTGACAAGTACTCGCATGAATCGTGTAGGAGCACATATGATGATCCAAGCAAGTTCTTGAAGACATTAAGGAACATTACCGATCTCTTCCAACAATTTGTAATGTCTAGCGAGGACAGAAAGAAATCTATCAGAGATCTGGAAAGAAACGAAGCACTTCAAAGATTTCCACGACCGGTGATGCCAGACCCAGTGGGCGTTCCAGCACAGACACTGGCAATACTGAGAAGATTTCCGGGACAAATGCCTTCTGCTAACCCCAATATGCCTTCTCGTAACCCAAATAAGCCACACTCCAATATGCCAACCCCTGTTGTATTAAGAGTGGTGCAGTTAAAAGAATTCTCTTCATTTGTTCGGCATTACCTGAGTTCTTTGAAAGACGAATTAGACAGTGAAGTAGAAATTTATAAAAGACACATTGAACATTTTGATGCTTTGGTAAAGCACCCAGGTACACACAATCTGTTCATAGGCAGGATCAACTCAGCTAAAACATCAGTCAGCCATATATATAAACAGGGAAGTACGACAGTTTCTGATGTTGGTTTTCTGATTGAGAAGGCATCCGATGTAGAAGTAGCCGAGTCAGCTTTAAACGCCGAGAAAACATGTGCACAGTTCTTCAAATTAGGGAAAACGTATTCGCTGGAAAACAGAACCAAGTGTCTAAAAGCTGTCAACCTGAACGATGAGAAGTTTCTTCTGAAGCAGTTATCCATCTGTTCGGTACAAGAAGAACAAGATGGTGATATGCTTCTCTTTGCTGCACAAGTGGAAGTATCTAAGACTGATGCTCTTAGTTCTCGAATTTCAAGTCCAAAACCAGAAAACCATGCAGTTATTTCAGAAGACATAAATTATTCAAAGGAAATGCCTAAACTGATGCTAAATTCAATAAAAGGCTTTCGTGTGACAGTAAAAGACGATCAGGTGTGTCAGATGTTAGAAGTAAACATCGACGATAATGCTTTACATACCAACGATTTCCTGGATAAATTCGAGAAACGTTTGGGCGCCGATCATTATTTTGCATCTAAGACACAAACTATAGGTAATGGTTTCGTAGGAGATAGCTTTGCAGAAGTGATTGAAAGCTATTGTCTGGAGAAGTGCAGCTACGACAGAGAAGCTTCCTGTGTCACTGTCGTAAAGGCAGGTACATCTGGGATACTGAAGTATAAGACTTATTTTCTTTCCATGCTGGCAGCAGTTTCTTTTATCTACAAGAGAGAGAATATTTGCCGGCAATACGACGAGTCCTTACCACCATCAGTAATAGGTATTGTTGGAGCTAGGAGCCAGGATTCAGGTCTAGAAACCCTCTTTCTTGAAGTCGATCGGGAAAATCGTAGATTTACGTATTGTGTTGCAGTTTGTGCTAAAGTGGCTCGATTCAAAGAAAGCTCCTTTATTGAAGGGTTGCGTGGCTCAAGTTTCGTGTTCTTACAGGACAATAATGGAACATTTTCTTTCCTGAAGGCCAAACCATGTCAGCGACAGGCATTGATTACTTACCATTCAAAACTAGGAGAAACGAGGAAGACTAGAAACTTCGTTTACGTCTCTGAAGATGAGGTTGAGTTACCGATTCCAATCAGAGATTTCACGGCAGACCTGCTATGTGAAACGAGCGTAGGTATCATTTACGTGAAGTATGAAGACAACAGCAATGCCATAAACGTGGGAAGACTGAGAATGACTCGTATATTGAAAAGCGAAGACACAATGTTCTCGCTGAAACAAGATAATATTTCAGTACCACTCAGAAAATTAATACCTTATACAATAGCTGAGGGGAGAAATGGTGATCTTGTTGTTGTTTGTGCTGTTGAAGACGATATCAGCCAACTGGTGATGATCCTGCCGATACAACAAAGTGCAGAAATACTAGAGTTACAGTACCCATCAAAAGAATATGGTGACATAACAATCATTGATCTGGAGATGGATTGTGAAGGAAACGTTATGTTTGTAGTGAGAAGCAATGCTGGAAAACTGTGGCGTGTAATGACAAAATACATCATGCCCTAATTTTGCTACTTTAAAATCATTGTGCATAGGTTTGAGTGGCCTGACGGCGAATATGGACCGGGAATACAACCTCTGTGTCTTTTATACCATTTGAGCCGCGACACGACAAAACCAACAAAGTGGCATGTGCGCCGAGTGAAGAATCAGATCAGCCTGGGCGCTCGCCAACGATAGCGAAGACTGATCAGACTGGGTAGTCTCGAGGCTGATCAGAGTCTTCGCGTGGCGCACATGCCACTTTGTTGGTTTTGTCGTGTCACAGCTCATTTATGTATTTGCATTAAATGACTCCATTGCCGACACGGCTCGCCCTTCTCTACGCAATGAGGCTTTTTCACCCCGCAAAATGTTATAAAAACGCAAAATGTTAGAAAAACGCATTTAATGTTATAAAATTTATAACAACGCAAACTATTATAAATTTATAACATTTTGCGTCGAATTCGACGCAAAATGTTATAAAGTTATAACATTTTGAGTTCCTATAATTGTTAGAACATCTTACGTTGTTATTACATTTTTCGGGGTGAAGAAATTTATAACATTTTGCGTTTTTATAACATTTTGCGGGGTGACAAGGCTTATAGTTAATGGCTGCCTAGAATGTCTTGCGCACGCAGCTAAAATCTAGACGAACTTTCACCGTATATGATGCAACGGACTTCTTGGAAACCCAGAGGACAAAACGCATCGAATCAAAGCATTAATAAGTATTAGTCTCCAGATGTAATTTAGTGCTGAACTGAAGTTATATTCAAGGAAAATGACTAATGTTAAGTTTTCGAGAAAAATGCAAACATCAACCGGCTCAGCATCAGATATTTCTGTGAAGACTCTGATGCAAGCATTGTAATTCGAAAAGGTATCTACTGTCACTTCTTGTTGGGGTTCTATGGATCCGTTGCATAGCGGAAGTTAGAATCAAAGCACGGCGACTTCCCAACAGTTTTAACTTCAGCTATTCAACGGATCCATTGAACCCAAAATCATAAATTAAGAATAGGCTCAAATTTAAACATCCTCTATATTAGATTTTTCATAACTATGCCTGTCTGGACAAATCTAGATCTCGGGGATAACACTATTTTTAACAGAAGATTAGATTGCCACCACAATATACAGGGACTGGATTTAGTTAGAGAGAGAGAGAGAAACAAAAACAAGAGGGCTGTGAGGCCCCGAATCGCTCACCTGAGTATGGTGGCCATGTAGGTCATGTGACCTATACCGCTTGAATAAATTTTCGTTCCCTCAGCCCCTGGAGGCTGTGTATGAAATTTGGTTACAATTAGCCCAGTGGCTTTTGAGGAGATGTCTTAAATTGTCAAAATATGAGAGACATGGGTCAGAGGTCAAATAATGACCTTGACATCTTGTACCCACAAATCTTCCATGTACTAACTAAGACGACTATATACACCAATTTTTAGGTCAAAATCTTGTAAACTTGCTTTGAAATCTTATGTTCTAGCATTTGCCCATACTTGACCTTGCGATAAAAAGGGCAAGGTCAATCCTAGGTTATCATTTGACCGATCTTGATAGTACTCGAGTACCTGATGCTATATACCAAGTTTTAATGCCATCGATCATTTGGTTCTTGAGAAGAAGATTTGTAAAGGTGTTTGCCATATATGGGCATGGTGGCCATGTTGGTCACGTGACCAAGACCGTTTGAACAAATTTTCGTTCCCTCAGCCCCTAGAGACTCTGTATGAAATTTGGTCACAACTGGCCTAGTGGCTTTTGAAAAAATGTGATGAAATTGTCACAATATGAGATCAGGGTCAAAGGTCAGAGAATGCCCTTGACCTCCTGTACGTATTTATTTTCATGTACTTATTAAGATGCCTGTATATACCAATTTTCAGGTCAAAATCTTCAACAGTTTCCAAGAAATCTTATGTTCTAGCATTTTCCCATATAAAAGCTACAGAAAGCAAATTTGACCTTACCGATAAAAAGGTAAAGGTCAACACAAGAACATAATTTGAACAATCTTGGTAGTACTTGTGTACCTGATGCTACATACCAAATTTCAAGGCCATCCGCCTACTGGTTCTGGGAAAGAAGAATCTTAAAGGGTTTTACCATATATGGACGTGGCGGCCATGTTGGTCATGCGACTAGGACTGTTTGAACAAATTTTCGTTCCCCCGCCCCCTAGAGCCTCTACATGAAATTTGGTCACAAATGGTCGGTGGCTTTTGAGCAGACGTGTGAAATTATCAAATATGAGAGACCAGGGTCGAAGGTCAAAGAATGACCTTGACCTCTTTTATGTATAAATTTTCATGTACTCATTAACATGACTGTATATACCAATTTTCAGGTCAAAATCTGCAATAGTTTCCAAGAAATCTTATGTTCTAGCATTTTCCCATACAGAAGCTACAGAAAGCAAATTTGACCTTACCGTAAAAAGGTCAAGGGCAGCCTCACGTCAAAATTTGAACAATCTTGGTAGTACTTGCCTACCCGATACTACATACCAAGTTTCACGGCCATCGGCCTATTGGTTCTGGAGAAGATTTTAAAGGTTTTTAACATTAATGGGCATGGCGGCCATGTTGGTCATGTGACCAGGACCGTTTGAACAACGTTTCGTTCCCCCGCCCCCTAGAGGCTCTATATGAAATTTGTTTACTATCGGCCTAGCGGTTTCTGAGGAGAATTTGTTTGAAAGTGTTAACGGACAGACAACGGACGGACGACAGAGCCTTCCCATCCTATAGAATCCCCAGGAGCCGCTGGCTCAGGTGAGCTAAAAATAAAAAGAAAACGGTTACCAGGCCGGATACACAATGCTGCAACAACATTGATTTGGCAGTTAAGGTCTTGATTTTAAGTTTCTGTCCTCTGGTCTGGATCGTAACTCTTATTTCCAAGAAGTCCGTTGGGGGGGTTGGGAACGAAAATTTGTTCAAATGGCCCTAGTCACTTGACCAACATGGCTGCCACGCCCATATATGGTTAAAACCTTACAAAAATCTTCTTCTCCAGAACCAATAGGCCGATGGTCTTGAATTGGGTACGCGAGTACTACCTAGACTATTCAAATTATGACATTGGGTCGTCCTTGACCTTTTGTACGGCAGGGTAAAGTTTGTTTTCTGGTGCTTTTAAACGGGAAAACGCTAGAACATTAGATTTCTTGGAAACGGCTTGAAAACTGGTTTATACAGTCATCTTAATGAGTACACGAAAATTTATGCGTACAAGAGGTCAAGGTCATTCTTTGACCTTTGACCCTGGTCTCTCATATTTTGACAATTTCACACATCTCCTCAAAAGCCACTGGGCCAATTGTAACCAAATTGCATGTAGAGGCTCTAGGGGGCGTGGGAACGAAAATGTGTTCAAACAGTCCTAGTCACATCACCAATATGGCCGCCACGCCTATATATTGTATAAAACTTTGGTAATCTTCTTCTGTAGAGCCAATAGGCCGATGGCCTTGAAACTTAGTATGTAGCATTGGGTACGCGAGTACAACTAAGATTGTTCAAATAATGACCTAGGGTTGACCTTGACCTTTTGTATGGCAAGGTTAAATTTGCTTTCTGGTGCTTTTATATGGGAATGCTAGAAAATAAGATTCTTGGAAACTGTTGAAGATTTTGACCGGAAAATTGGTATATACAGTCATCTTAATGAGTACATGAAAATGTATGGGTACAAGAGGTCAAGGTCATTCTTTGACCTTTGACCCTGGTCTCTCATAATTTGACAATTTCACATATCTCCTCAAAAGCCACAGACCAATTCTAACTTAATTTCATGTAGAGGCTCCTTGGGTGGGGGGGGGGGGGGACGAAAATTTGTTCAAATGGCCCTAGTCACTTGACCAACATGGCTGCCACGCCCATATATGGTTAAAACCTTACAAAAATCTTCTTCTCCAGAACCAATAGGCCGATGGTCTTGAATTGGGTACGCGAGTACTACCTAGACTATTCAAATTATGACATTGGGTCGTCCTTGACCTTTTGTACGGCAGGGTAAAGTTTGTTTTCTGAAGCTTTTAAACGGGAAAACGCTAGAACATTAGATTTCTTGGAAACGACCTGAAAATTGGTTTATACAGTCATCTTAATGAGTACATGAAAATTTATGCGTACAAGAGGTCAAGGTCATTCTTTGACCTTTGACCCTGGTCTCTCATATTTTGACAATTTCACACATCTCCTCAAAAGCCACTGGGCCAATTGTAACCAAATTGCATGTAGAGGCTCTAGGGGGCGTGGGAACGAATATATGTTCAAACAGTCCTAGTCACATCACCAATATGGCCGCCGCGCCTATATATTGTATAAAACTTTGGTAATCTTCTTCTGTAGAGCCAATAGGCCGATGGCCATGAAACTAAGTATGTAGCATTGGGTACGGGAGTACAACCAAGATTGTTCAAATTATGACCTAGGGTTGACCTTGACCTTTTGTATGACAAGGTTAAATTTGCTTTCTGGTGCTTTTATATGGGAATGCTAGAACATAAGATTCTTGGAAACTGATGAAGATGTTGACCGGAAAATTGGTATATACAGTCATCTTAATGAGTACATGAAAGTTTATGGCTACAAGAGGTCAAGGTCATTCTTTGACCTTTGACCCTGGTCTCTCATAATTTGACAATTTCACATATCTCCTCAAAAGCCACAGGACCAATTCTAACTTAATTTCATGTAGAGGCTCCTGGAGGGGGGGGGGGGGACGAAAATTTGTTCAAATGGTCCTAGTCACTTGACCAATATGGCTGCCACGCCCATATATGGTTAAAACCTTACAAAAATCTTCTTCTCCAGAACCAATAGGCCGATGGTCTTGAAACTTGGTATGTATTATTGGGTACGCGAGTACTACCTAGACTATTCAAATTATGACATTGGGTCGTCCTTGACCTTTTGTACGGCAGGGTAAAGTTTGTTTTCT
This sequence comes from Ctena decussata, assembly GCA_963989385.1. Classification (NCBI taxonomy): domain Eukaryota; kingdom Metazoa; phylum Mollusca; class Bivalvia; order Lucinida; family Lucinidae; genus Ctena; species Ctena decussata. The sequence continues at coordinate 58,648,715 of OZ022501.1, read as the reverse complement.
GAAGCTTTTAAATGGGAAAACGCTAGAACATTAGATTTCTTGGAAACGACCTGAAAATTGGTTTATACAGTCATCTTAATGAGTACATGAAAATTTATGCGTACAAGAGGTCAAGGTCATTCTTTGACCTTTGACCCTGGTCTCTCATATTTTGACAATTTCACACATCTCCTCAAAAGCCACTGGACCAATTGTAACCAAATTTCATATAGAGGCTCAAGGGGACTGGGGGAACGAAAATTTGTTCAAATGTTCCTAGTCACATGACCAACATGGCTGCCACGCGCATATATGGTAAAAACCTTACAAAAATCTTCTTCTCCAGAACCAATAGGCCGATTGTCTTGAAACTTGGAATGTATTATTGGGTACGCGAGTACTACCTAGACTATTCAAATTATGACATTGGATCGTCCTTGACCTTTTTTATGGTTAGGTCATAATTGCTTTCTATAGCTTTTGTATGGGAAAATGCTAGAACATAAGATTTCTTGGAAACTGTTGAAGATTTTGACCTGAAAAATCATCTTAATGAGTAAATGAAAATTCATATGTACAAGAGGTCAAGATCATTCTTTGACCCTGGTCTCTCATATTGTGACAATTTCACACATCTCCTCAAATGCCACTGGGCCAATTGTAACGAAATTTCATATAGAGACTCTAGGGGCTGAGGGAATTAAAATTAGTTCAAACAGTCTGGGTCACATGACCAACATGGCCACCATGCCCATATATGGCAAAAACCTTTACAAACCTTCTTCTCAAGAACCAATAGGCCGATGGCCTTGAAACTGTGTAAATATCATCAGGTACTTGAGTACTATCAAGATTGTTCAAATGATGACCTACGGCTGACCTTGACCTTTCTTAAGGCAGTCCAAGTATGGAAAAATGTCAGAACATAAGATTTCATGGCAAGTTTAGAAGATTTTACCCTAAAATTGGTATATACAGTCGTCTTAGTTAGTGCACGGAAGATTTGCGGGTACAAGTGGCCAAGGTCATTCTTTGACCTCCGACCCATGTCTCTCATATTTTGACCATTTAAGACATCTCAAAATTTCATCACACCTCTTCAAAAGCCACTAGGCCAGTTGTGACCAAATTTCATACAGACAGGGAAGGGAACAAGGGTAAGAAAAAGCACGGATCCGTGTTTCTCTAATAATGAGATAATGACCCAAGTAATTACTGTTATCTCCAGGAAGATCCTGTTCCAGACTGTGCTAATTGATGCACTGCTTGAAATATGATAAACTACCTGAAGGTATGAAGACAATAAAGTCAATAGGTATTAATATTGTACATGTATCTATTTTTGCATGAAATGGTATCAAGTGGAACATTCTAAGGTAGCTGGATATTTTTTGTATCTTTTTTAAGAAAATGTACCCATGAATTGTTAAAAGGTTTTATGAAAATTCAGTGATTTGGCAATTTTGATAGCTACAGCAACAGTCGAAAAAAAATCAGTAAGGATATTCATATGATACCCCCTTTCAAAATTAGCAAGCCAACTTAAACCATAATTTGAATTTAGCATTCTTATGAAGGAAAAAATTGACAGCATGTTTGCTGTCCAAAATTCAAAATGACCTCTTATTATCATTACTATTATCATTGTTATAATTATTGCTCGTATCAGATATGTTTCAGTTACATCATAGTTACCCAAATTATTGGGACAGAAAACTTCGACAATGAATTACTTCATCTGCCTGCTTCTGAAATAGGTGTCTAAACATGGTCTGCACAGTTTGCCATTCCTTCACATAATAATATTATTAGGAATTACTTAGAAAAAAGAACTAAAACCATTTTTAGGATAATATTGAAACCGATTGTCATACCATATACTTTATGCATCACCCTCTTACTTCATATTCTCGCTTTTTCATTTTAGGATATCCGTAACTTATTTTTGGATGTCCAGTATTTTATTTTGAGACATCACTAAATAATATCGGATATCGTGAATAATATTTTGATATCCATACTTCAATTTTTTGATATCCAAAAACTGAAATATGGATATCAATTTATAAATATACATTATTTAGTTTATGGATATCCAAAATAATTCGATATATGGATATCCAAATTTCAACGGATGGATATCCGAAATTCGATTAATGAATATTCATATTCATCTTGATTTTGTGATATATAAAATTTGATTTACGAATGACTGAAATATCAATTAATCGAATTTTGAATATCCAAAAAAACATTATGAATATTGGATATCCATAAATCAAATAATGGATATCCTGAACTCGAATTTTGGATATCCAAAAGGAAATGAATATCAAAACAGAACTTTATATGCTGATAAGTTGATTTTGGGACAGCCAAAATTCATTTGATTTAAGGATATTCATAAATGGATTTGGATATCAAATTCTCACCAAATCTTTTGATATTTATAATACGATTTATGGATATCCATTATTCAAATTATGAATATCATCAATTCGAATTTTCCATATTCAGAAAATGGAATACAGTGCTACTCATACGAAGGGGTAACACGGATAATCTAAGGATATGTTTAATATCTCTCCATAATTTAAAGCATAACATATTGTGACCCCTCATTAGAACGGTCTTGCTGAAATGTTTTTAATGAAACGGTCGCAGGTTTTATCCCCCGCTTCTCCAGTCTTTCATACGAGACTATAAACTGAGGTCCCATCTCAGTATGACCTATGTCAGTGTTTGTTGGACGTTAAACCTGAGTTCACTCGCTCTCTCTAATAAGGGGTCACAATGTATGGTTTTCATTGGGAAACAAGGAAAATTATCTCAGAATTAATTCTGCTCCCCTTCTTGTTTGGAGCACTGTCAGTATATGAAGAGGAGTACTGGGTACCCATAAATTGAATAATGGATATCTAAAAAAGATTATGGAATTATAAACAGGAAATAAATAGTAAAACAGCACCCCAAAATATCTAGAGATAATTTTTTTTATGTTATCTTCAGGCCCTGTTCAAAAGGGCACAAAAAATAGATGGGCTGTCCAATGCCTACAGGCTGCAACACAGCTGCTAGTACCTCACTAAGCTCCAGTCAGTAAAACTCCCTTAGTATCCAAGATGAAGTCCCAATATGACTGATTGATGGATTGGTTTGTTGTTTAACGTCAACGGTAAACAACTATGGTCATGTCGGGACTGTCAGTTAACCCAACCATACTATTCCTGGGCTGACGTAGACCTCCTTAGCGGTTAACCAGTACTAAGTGCACATACTTTCGCCAGTTACTGACAACTGCCCTTCTTGAATCAGCGGAAGAGGAAACGAAAGTATGTGGCCAGACCGGGTTTCCCCTTCCGCTGATTCAAGAAGGGCAGTTGTCAGTTACTGGCGAAAGTATGTGACTGAAACAAAGTTGACGTGGACTCATAAACTCATTCAAACATTAGAGGTTTCTGTTTACAGAAGCCTATGCACAGTGTGTGTGTGTGTGCTTGTGTGTGTATGTTCCCAGAATTGTGTCCAGTCCATAACTACATACAAAATGATTGGATTTTAAAAAGATTCGGCACAAATGATTATCATGACAAGACAATGTGTCGCATGCAAGAACCATGTTGATAGTTTGAAGGTCAAGGTCACATTGGGCATGTAAACTTTGTGCATAGGTAATAATGAAACAAGTTCCTGCATGGTGGAAATCCAAAATTATTTGGTTTTAATCATTGTTATGACAAGATAATGTGTCGCATGCAAGGCAATAGCCATGTCTCTATTTCAAAGGTCAAGGTCACAGTCCTACAGTGAAACAACCATAACTATGTGCATGGTGGGATTTCAAAATTATTTGGCACAACTGCTCAGCTTGAGATGACGTGTGTCGCATGCAAGAACAATGTTGGTTGCTTGAAGGCCACGCTGCACGCACAAACTTTGTAGGCTACAGTGAAAACATTTTCATGTGCAGCCAAAAACTTTGTCCTGCATGGTGGGATTTCAAAATTATTTAGCATAAACAATTATTATGAAAAGGCAATGTTTCATATGCAAGATCTCTGCATATCCCTAGCTCAAAGGTCAAGGTCACAGTTTGCAATTGGATAGACAACAGTGAAAACCTGATCGTAACCAGTCCATAACTTTGTCCTACATGGTGAGATTTCAAAAGTATTTGATAAGAAGATTTGTTGCATGCAAGGACCATGTCACTAGCTTAAATGTCAAGGTCAAAGTGCGCCCTTAAGCTATTTGGATAGACTATAATGAAAACATGTTTGTGTTTTATTTGTAAAATTCTGAAGTGCAGCAGAAGCACCATCTGGTGGAATGGGGGTTTTACTCAAGAAACTAGACTGGGGCATCTGTTTACTATGGACACATGTCTAGTTTACTTTTGTCAGAGGTTTCCTGCTAGGTAAAGATAACAATATTATCAAATTCAGCTGCAGATTTTATTGACCTGATCCAGTTATGATTTTCATGATTGTGTTAATGATTGCAAGCTGCTGTGAGACTGCAGCCCTGGTAATTCAAGTCATTATCTATTTCATAAACCTAATTAAGTCAGGAAGCACCAACTTTTGCAAAGATTTACCCTTGTTCCATCCAGTGCAGAGTCTCTAGGGGCTGAGGGAACGAAAATTTGTTCAAACGGTCTTGGTCGCATGACCAACGTGGCCGCCATGCCCATATATGGCAAAAACCTTTACAAATCTTCTTCTCAAGAAACAAATGATCGATGGCATTAAAACTTGGTATATAGCATCAGGTACTCGAGTACTATCAAGATCGGTCAAATGATGACCTAGGATTGACCTTGCCTTTTTTTATCGCAAGGTCAAGTATGGGAAAATGCTAGAACATAAGATTTCAAAGCAAGTTTAGAAGATTTTGACCTAAAATTGGTGTTTTTGGAGTACTATCAAGATTGTTCAAATGATGACCTATGGCTGACCTTGACCTTTCTTAAGGCAGTCCAAGTATGGAAAAATGTTAGAACATTAGATTTCATGGCAAGTGTAGAAGATTTTGGCCTAAAATTGGTGTATATAGTCGTCTTAGTTAGTACATGGAAGATTTGTGGGTACAAGAGGTCAAGGTCATTATTTGACCTCTGACCCATGTCTCTCATATTTTGACAATTTAAGACATCTCCTCAAAAGCCACTGGGCTAATTGTAACCAAATGTCATACACAGCCTCCAGGGGCTGAGGGAACGAAAATTTATTCAAGCGGTATAGGTCACATGACTACAATGGCAAGCATACTCAGGTGAGCGATTCAGGGCCTCATGGCCCTCTTGTTTAAAGACCCCTATATCCTGAACTCATGGATTAATTCTTTTGATATTTGCACCGTTGTTAGATATTAGTCCAAAGTTTTACAGAGTACTCCCCCAACCCCGCTCAGTGACCTTGCTGTCAAGGTCAGGGACTTAGGAAATTTTGGTCATTATCAAAGTTTTCTAATTGCATACTGATTCATTATGCTTGGCAGAGATTTAGTTTATACCTGAACTGATGTTAGACACTTTGAGTTTGTACAAAACATTATATACTTACCCCACTGGATGACCTTGAAGTCAAGGTCATTGCCTTATAATTTTGTCTTAAAGATTTTGGTTAAAATTTTATTTTAATGAAGACATAATTTCAGTGCCACGATGGACTCAATTGATACTAATACTTGGACTGATGTTAGATTAGGGAGGTAAAGATTTAGACTACTGGTAGCCACATGTACACGTACAAGTTAGAATTGTGGCTAGCAATGGTTAAGATAAATATAACTTGTACGTGTACTTGTAACCGAAAGAAATGCGGCGATTTAGCTTAGCCGGTTAAATCTGTCAGCATGACCTTTCGTCCGCGTGTACGTTTTGGGTTAACATTTTCTTGTCATCCTATCTCCTCTGCATCAATTGTTTCAGCTGTTTTTCGATTTTTTTAGTTGAAACTTAACGTTCTAATTATTTAGTGTCACAACAAAGCGTACAGGCATGGCCTTCGCTCACTATCACAATCGACGACAATCTTGTAAACAAATTTTCCCTGATAACTGCACTGTTACAAAGTCCCGTAGGTTTAACTGTAAAAGACCTAACATTTGGCTGCCAGACAATTCACTATCTGTGTGCACTCACTATTTCACAACCACATCGGATTTTTTTCGAAAGCTTTAATACATCGACCGACACAATCATATGTGTTTCTTAGCCTTTTTTTATCGTTTATTGGTAATGTAACCTGTACCTACTCACCCCATAGTCCGATTTCTCCATTTTAATTAGGATAAAATTGATTCCCCAGCTCAGTCCCATTATATGTGACCACATGACTTTTTAACTGTTGGCGGGGAGCTTGATGCTCTCATGATCCAGCGGTCGTGGGTTCGATTGCAGCTAAGTTCACGTTTCCTTTCTGCATCTGGTTCATTTTCAGCGTCGTCCGTATCTCATATACTTGCTCATATGCCGTACATGACTAAAATACTATTGAACGGTCCGTAAAACCCGAAATCTTTCATCCATACATCTTTACAACTGTGGAGATATCTACAATAGATACTGCCTTATGCCTCGCATGTACCACCCTCATCGTGAACATTGGTTTATCTTATTTACGCTTCACGGATATTCAAGTGAACGCTTTAAATCATTTCTTAGATGTATATGCTCTCAGCTTTGATGCCATAAAATAAAATTTACATTTTCTTATTCAATCCGAAAAAAATGAATTCAAAGTACACGTTTATTAAGCTACGTGTAAACGCCCCCCCCCCCCCCCCCCCGCCCACCTAGAAGCAGTCAACGTACATTACATACATTTGTGAAAACAAACATATATATAAATGTCTAAGGATTGGATATAGGCTAGGCCTATATTTATCCTCTCCTAGACGGCACTGTACAAGTACATACGATACATATATAAATACTTATAAGAGTAGTAAGAATTTGCAAAATATGTACTTATATTACATCAATCATTAGCTAAAGACATATATTGAGCAGATGCGTCCAAAAATATATTATGTTTGTTTTCACAAATGTATGTATTTTGTCAGAAATTTGTAGTAAAACAAGGCAGTCAACGTCTAGAACTTACTTCTAACTGGTAGCGGGTATGCAATTTTTGATGACGTATGCACACAAATCATGGCTAGACGTACTCGTTCAAGTTTAAAATCATAACCTTCCTAATGTCAGGAATTTCTAACTTCACTAAAACATTTTTGCTGTATACAGTGACGATGATGTGAGTGAGGAGCAGAAATGCGTAAGTCCGTCTATCTTTTTATCAGACTCCTCTGCTGATGCATGTACAGTGTGCATGCAGTTCCAGTGTTTTGTGCAGTTTACTATATAAGTATGCCATTTGAGGGTTATATTTACAACTTAAAAATCCCCAATTAAAATATTAACATAAAATTATGAAAAACTAGAATGTGTCCATAGGACACGGATGCCCCCGCCTAGTGCCCTAAGTAAGATGGGGCCTTGTTTAAGGTACTGGCACTTCTAGGATAACTAGGTTCACAAATCAGACTTGTGTGGTACATGTTTTATTGTTTTCCTTAGGCAGATGTATTGTGCTTCTCGGATCAAGAGAAGTGTGTGTGTGTGTGTGTGTGTGTGTGTGTGTGTGTAAGGGGGGGAGGGGGGACTTTGATTTGTGATAACATTCTGTATCTTATCACAGAAATGGATGCCATGCAACTTTCCAAAAGAAATAGCCCGGAAACAAGTAGCTTTTCAAAAACTAACATACGGAAACCATTTTTGTGTGAAATGAAGTTGAAAAAGGGCCATAACTCCAAAAGTAATCGGCGGATTTTACCCTAAATTGAACCTGATCTGTATTTTATAATTATTAACTCACCTGGCCCGAAGGGCCATAGTGAGCTATTGACATACCAATGCGCCCGGCGTGCGTCGTGCGTCGTCCCGAAATGTGTCCGTCAAAACCTAAAAACAAATATTTAAACATCTTCTTCTGTAAAACTACTGGTCCCATGGTATTCAAATTTCACATGGAGCATGACCTGACTCCAAGGGCTCAGAATTGTAAAAATTGGGTCATGTTGAAAATCCAAGATGGCCGTCGTTACTAAAAATAAACAACAAAATAAACTTCTTTTCCAAAACCACTGGGTATATTTGTCTGAATTTTGGCATGGAACATCAGTGAAACCTTGGTATTCAAAATTGTAAAAATAAAAAAAAATCTGTAGCGTAGTTTTGTCACAGTGACCTACTTTCTGTTTACGAGTGTAATTTTGCTTAAATGCCACTGTCAGAAAACGACTTATTCAAACAACTTCAAACAACTTCTTCTGAACTCATTGGTCTAAAATTTCACATGGAGCATGACCAGACTGCAAGGTTTCAAAATTATAAAATTCGGTCAAGTCAAGAATCCAAGATGGCTGCCGTTACTAAAAATAGCAAAAACAACAAAATCAACTTCTTCTCCAGAACCGTTTGGTATATTTGGTTGAAAGTTTGCATGGAACATGAAAGGGACCTTGGGATTTAAAATTGTAAAAATAAAAAAAAATCTATTGTGGAATTAGGTCACAGTAACCTACTTAGCGCTTACAAGACCGATTTTGCTCAATTGTCATAATCTCAAGAAAACGCAATCGATTCTGGTCAGATTTGGTCAGAAATGGTCCTTGAATGGAATTATTCCAATTTTGTGCCAGTTGACTATCCAAGATGGCCACCACGGGGGCCGTTACTAAAAATAGCACAAACATAAAAATGACAATTACTCAAGAACCCTTGAATGGAATTGGACCAATTTTGTGTCAGAATGTTCCTTACATGAAGCCTTTTCGATTTATTGCAATTTGGCATTCCAAGATGGCCGACATTTGCCGTTGCTAAAAATAGCACAAACATAAAATGACAATTACTCAGTAACCCTTGAATGGAATTGGACCAATTTTGTGTCAGAATGTTCCTTGCATGAAGCCATTTCTCTTAATTGCAATTTCGCATTCCAAGATGGCCGCCATCTGCCGTTACTATAAATAGCATGAAAAACATGAAAATGACAATATCTCAGTAACCGCTGAATGGATTTTTCCAAAAAATTATGTCAAAATGATTCTTGCTTTGAGATGTTTCAAAAGTAACTAACTAAGATCAGTCATATTGGCCACTGCTACTAAAAATAGAAAAATGTGAAAATTAGAAAATCTCAATGGAATTGGACTAATTTTCTATCAGAATGGTCCTTTCATTAAGTGGTTTCGATTTTTTGCATTTTTGCATTCCAAGATGGCCGCCATCTGCCGTTACTAAAAATAGCACAAAACATGAAAATGACAATATTTCAGAAACCGCTGAGTGGATTTTGATGAAATTTGTGTCAAAATGTTTCTTACATTGAGATGTTTCAGAAATAACTAACTGTAGACCAGTCATATTGGCCACTGTTACTAAAAATAGAAAAATGTGAAAATTAAAAAATCTCAATGGAATTGGACTAATTTTCTATCAGAATGGTCCTTTCATAAAGCTTTTTCGATTTTTAGCTCACCTGAGCCGAAGGCTCACAGGTGAGCTTATAGTATAGGCAGGCATCCGTCGTCCGTCGTCCGTCCGTCCGTCCGTCGTCCGTCAACATTTTCAAACGACATCTCCTCTGAAACTACAAGGCCCATTGTTACCAAATTTATTATAGGGCATCTATAGGCAGGGGGAACCAATAATACTGTTTTTTATCCAAATCGCCTCAAAACTTTGGTTGCTATGGCAACTTAAAGTTTCCATTGACTTGTATGGGGAAAATTGAAAATTTGCATTTATTGCTATGTCACTGCAGATATTTTGACAAAACTTTTACAGAAATGTTCCTTGAGTAGTCCTCTATCAACCACATGAAATTTATGTAGATTGCACAATTTGGCTGGTTGCCATGGCAACCGAAAGGTTAAAAATAGAAAATATATTCAAAAATCATCTCCTCAGAAACTATGCAACCAATAAAACTCAAACTTCACAGAAAGGATCTTAGTACTAGCTTCTATAAAAGTACTGTTTTTCTTGGCAATTGCTCTAGCAGTTTGGTTGCTATGGGAACTTAAAGTTACCATTGACTTAAAATGGCAAAATAGAAAATTTGCATTTATTGCTATGCCACTGCAGATATTTTGACAAAACTTTCATAGAAATGTACTTTGAGTAGTCTTTAACCAGCCTTGTTAAATTTATGCAAATTGCGCAATTTGGCTGGTTGCCATTGCAACCGAATAGTTAAAAATAGAAAAATATTAAAAAATCATCCCCGCAGAAACTGTATGGCCAATAAAGCTCAAACTATACAGAAAGAACCTTAGTACTTGCCTCTATAGAATTACTGTTTTTCATGGCAATAACTCCAGCAGTTTGGTTGCTATGGCAACTAAGAGTTTCCATTGACTTATAATGGGGAAAATGGAAATTGACAATTTTTGCTGTCTCACTGCATTTATTTAGATTTTCTTTCTACAGAAATGTTTCTTGAATAGTCCTCTATGTTTCTAATGAATTTTCTCCAAATCGCTGAATTTGGTTGGTTGCCATGGCAAAACATAGGGTAAATTTTCGAAAAAAGAAAGAAAAAATGAAAAAAAAATCTTCTGCTCAGAAGCCATATGGGGGATGGAGCTGATATTGTGCGAACATGTTGATGACAGAAGCCTCTACATAAATTTTGTTTTTCTTCCAACCCCATAAGAACTTTGGTTGCTATGAAAACTTATAGTTTCCATTGACTTATAATGTAATGGGAAAAGTGAAGCCACAAGGAGGATAAAGCTAATACTTAGCATACATATTAATAACATTAGCCTCTACCTAAAGTATGTTTCATATTATCATTGCATATATGAACTGGTTGCTGTGGCAACTTAAAGTTTCCATAGACTTACAATGGGGAAAGTGGACATCTGGTATTTATTTCTGTGTTACTGCAGATATTTTAACAAAAGCTTTACAGAAATGTTCCTAGAGTAGTCTTCTATCAGCCATATGAATTTTGCCCAAAGACCTGATTTTGATTGGTTGCCATTGCAACTGAACAGCCAAATTTTCAATTTTTTCATTTTTTTTTTTTTGCCAAAGATCTTCTTCTTAGAAGCCATTAAGGGGGGATAAAGCTTATTTTTTGCATAAATGTTTGTGATATTATCCTCTACATAAATGGTGTGTTTTATTGCTGTTGTGCATGTTGTTTTGTTGCTGTGGCAACTTAGTTTTTCCAACATAACCTCAGTGCTCAGGTGAGCGATATAGGGCCATTGGCCCTCTGGTTTGCATTTTGGCATTCCAAGATGGCCGCCATCTGCCGTTACTAAAAATAGCACAAAACATGAAAATGACAATATTTCATTAACCGCTGAATCGATTTAGACGAAATTTGTGGAAAACTGATTCTTGCTTTGAGTCCTTTAAAAAATTAACACATATAGACCCGTCAAGTTGGCCTCTGTTACTTAAAATAGCAAAATATGAAAATTAGAAAATTACAATGGAGCTGGACCAATTGTGTGTCAAAATGGTCCTTGCATGAAAGCTTTTCGTTTTTTTTTTTTTTTTTTGCATTTTGGCATTCCAAGATGGCCGCCATCTGCCGTTACTAAAAATAGCACAAAATATGAAAATGACAATATTTCATTAACCGCTGAATCGATTTAAACGAAATTTGTGGCAAACTGATTCTTGCTTTGAGTCCTTTAAAAAATTAACAAATATAGACCCGTCAAGTTGGCCTCCGTTACTTACAATAGCAAAATATGAAATTAGAAAATTACAATGGAGCTGGACCAATTGTGTGTCAAATGGCCCTTGCATGAAAGCTTTTCGTTTTTTTTTTTTTTTTTGCATTTTGGCATTCCAAGATGGCCGCCATCTGCCGTTACTAAAATAGCACAAAACATGAAACTGACAACGTCTCAGTAGCCCCTGAATGGATTTTGATGAAAGTTGTGGCAAAATGATTCTCGTATTCAGATGTTTCAAAAGTAAATATATATAAAGACCAGACAAGTTGGCCTCTGTTACTAAAAGTAGCAAAATGTGAAAATGAGAAAATCTCATTTCAATTGGACCAATTTTGTATCAGAATGGTCTCGTTGCACAAAAGCCAGGTGAGCGATATCAGGCCCATTGGGCCTCTTGTATGTCTGTATAAAAATATGAATCCTATACATTAATCTTTTCAAAAGATAACGAACGGAAATCATTTTATGTAAAAAATATAGTCGAAAAAGGGCCATAACTCCCATATAATTTGACGGAATTTACCCTAAATCAAACTCGACCTATATTTTATGATTATATACCTGTGTATAAAGTATGAATCAAATACACTAATCTTTTCAAAAGATAATGAACGGAAACCATTTTTTCATACAAAGTGAAGTCAAAAACGGGCCATAACTCCCACAATAATACACGGATTTTACCCTCAAGCGAACTTGACCTGTATTTTATAATTATATATTTACATTCTTGGTGTATTTACTGAAAAGCCCTATAGTAAACCGTTGGAACGTAATGTAGTTAACATTCCAATAATTACATTGAGACACACGACGTCAGTGACGTAAAATAAACAATGACATCATACAACCTGATTGGAAGACAACAACGTCATGACGTCATGCATGCCGTTCTGCTGTTAGCAGAAAAACTGCGTTTACATGTTTTACTGCTTCAATTTTAGCGCTTATATAAGATTTTTCATGAAAGATTTAATTGAAATGGATGTAAATATAAGCAATGAACTTAATTTTTTCTGATGTTTATCGAAATGTGAACTATATTGGGTCACTAGCAAAGTTTACATGAACCCCTTCGGGGTTCGTTCACTTTGCACGTGACCCAATGTAGTTTACACTTCGATAAACCTCAGAAAAATGAAATTCATTTCTTAAATACCTGTGTGTAAAGTATGAATTAAATACACCAATGTTTTCAAAAGATATCGAACGGAAACCATTTTTTCATACAACATGAAGCTGAAAAAGGGCCATTACTCCCACAATAATAAACGGAATTTACCCTAAATCAAACTCGACCTGTATTTTATGATTATATAGCTATGTGTAAAATATGAATGCAATACACTAATCTTTGCAAAAGATAATGAACGGAAACCATTTTTTTTAATACAAAATGAAGGCAAAAAAGGGCCATAACTCCCACAATAATAAGTATTTTACCCTCAATCGAACTTGACCTGTATTTTATTATATACCTGTGTATAAAATATGAATTCAATATAGCAATGTTTTCAAAAGATATCGAACAGAAACCATTTTCGTACGGGACGGGACAGGACAGGACAGGACAGGACAGGACAGGACGTACGTACGTACGGACAGTGGTGATGCTATATCCCCCCCCCCCCCCCATTAAAAATGGCGGGGGCATAAAAACAATCAAAACACTGAATATGAATTGAATTTAAAGAATCTGTATGCATAAAAACTCGGTGTTAATGGATGCTTTTATAATATCGTTTGAAACGTGGCTGTCGTATTCAATTCAATGCTATTCTATTCTATCGTTGGAGCACCACAGACGACTTCGAAACAATCCCTTTCTACCTTGTCCTGTTTTCGGCTGCCCTAGTTGAGCTGGCAAAGTCCATCCCTGTCCACTCTTTAATATTGTCTTCCCACCTCTTCTTCTGTCTACCTCTTCTTCTTTTTCCTTTCACTGTGTCCTGTAGAATTGTCTTTGCTAAACCAGAAGACATTGAGACGTGGCCAAACCACCTTAGTTTCCGTTTCTTGACCAGCGTCAGGAGTTTATCATGCTCTCCAATGGCTGATTGGATCTTTCTGCGAACCTCCTCATTGGTTATATGGTCCTTGTACGAAATGTTCAGTAACCTTTGGTAGCATCTCATGTCAAAGGCCTGCGTTCTTTTCTCTAACTCTGCTGTCAAGGTCCACGATTCACAGGCATACAGAAATATGGAAATGACAAGGGAGCGCACTAGTAAATTTCACCTTTGATCCAAGAGTTGTTATCTCTCCAAATTGGTTTCAGCTTGGTAAGAGCTGAAGTGGCTTGTGCAATCCTTGAGAGAACCTTCTGTTTTGAGCCGTCAGCTGAGACAATTGCTCCAAGACGTTTGAAGCTTGTTACGGTACCCAGCTTCTGCCCTTTTACCTTGATCTCCCTCTGGATGCCATCTGCACTCTTCGTCATCAGTTTGGTCTTCTCAGCACTGATCTCCATCTTATGCTTTGTGCAGGTTTGGTCTAGACTTTCAACTAGAGCTTATAGTTCCTGCTCTTCTTCAGCTAGAGCGTCGATGCCATCGGCAAACCGCAGAGTAGTAATGTTTCTGCCGCCTATGCTAACCTTTCCGTCATGTTCTTCCAGAGCATCAGACATGATCCGTTCGAGGAAAATGTTGAAAAGGGTGGGTGACAAAAGACATCCTTGTCTTACTCCAACTGCTGTTCTGAACCAATGTCCTGTGCTGCCATTTATCAGGACTGCACTTGTAGCCTTGTCGTATAGCTGCTCAATGGTGCGAACTAGATTTGCACTGATATTGTACTTCCGCATGGTGGCCCATAAGGTTGCATGCCATACCCTGTCAATGGCTTTTTTTTAAATCAATGACGACATGGTACAGATTCTGCTGGTGTTGGAGATACTTTTCACACGTGAGTGCACCTTTCTGTCGATACCCGCCTTCCGGTTGTTAGCGATATTTAAAAAGCGATTAACGGATCTATGGGATGGCGGAATAATTATCGTGGCCCGGATCGAGAATGTTGAAATTCGCAAAGCAGGTCGTTAACAGCACCTGAATTGCCTTATTAATGCGTGGTTTTGCGTCCGTTAAGTCCCGCCTGTTAATAGCATGTGACACCGATATATATTGTAATAAAATTTCCTTTTAAAAGGAAGGCTTGCTCAGCTAAGACAGTGAAATTTTGAAGTGAACCCGATTGTTAGGGCACTTTCTGTTGCTAACTTTTATTTAGCAAAGTATTTAATTTCTAACTTGTTAAATGGTGGCATTATCCACGGGTGTGAGGTAAAAACAAGTGTAGGATTTGTTTGAAAAACAAATTGAAAAAAAAATTAAACACACACACACACACACACACACACACAACAACAACAACAACAACAAAAACAACAGTTTTCCAACATTTTGGCCGGCCGTTTTTAGCATGTCTCAAGGAAAATAACTATATGGACCTATTTCAAGTCTTTTCTTCACGGCTGTTGAGTCACATTTAGTCTTAATCAAAATTTTAGGAAAGACTGTATCAAACCCATGTCTATGGAATCATGGCACATCTGAACTTGGCATCAAAAGAAGACAATAAATCTATAATTACTGAAGTTTATTTTTGGTTTAAGTGGCATCAGTGGCAGTGACTGGAACAAAATTTTGACACTCTGAGAAGAAAATGCATGCTGCTGTTGTTTGGGACAATAACTTGCTTTACACCATTTGGGAACAACAAAGCACGGAACCCATTGTGTTCGTATTTCCATGAACTCCCGACAAATGAAATTTATCTCTTTTCAGTAAATGTGATAAGGGAAGAAAATCGTCAAAAGCGCCTGTTTCTATATTTAAACAATAAACTCTGCTCTTTCAGATTTTACACTGATACACAGATCAGCCCACTCCGGCATAAGCGCAGTCTGGTCAGTCTAGCCTCAGCGTGAAAGATGAAAAATATATATATGCCGAAAAAGACTGATCGGATCCAACGAATGCATTGGCGCTGGACAGTGTGCCGGCTGCTCTGACTAGCCAGATTATGCGATGCCTTAAGGCCTAGTTTTCGTGACGCCGCTGCATGATTTTTTGGAAAAGCTAATGCTTTGCGCTAAGCTATATATAAACACTGTTTCTTCCACAAGGTTTGGTATATTTCTTAGGATGCAAAGCCAAATACTTTGCATTGCATTCAGAGTTTCATTTTTTATGCAATCAGTTTATAAAAAGCAAACGAAATGTGGCCAAGTTCAAGGCACTAGTAAAAGAAAAACGTGCTTTTTTAACGGAAATATTAAAAAAAAGTACATGAACTATCAAAAATAGAATAAAGTTTCCATCGTTATTTTTAGCTGATGAGGCTAATCGGATATGGATAAAAATAGACAAAATCGGACGAGGTATTTGTTTGTTATGTCTGTGAAGAAAATAATGAAGAAATGCTGTCTCAAACCGGAACGAACTTTCCGATCTCTTTGGCTTAATTGCGGCCCTAAAAAAAGTTTAGAACAAATCGTTGCAGTACACACTCACTGTGTACACACTCTTCTGGTATTTTCCAACTAAGCGTGACGTATCATTTCTTCCCAAAATAACTCGGTATCACTAAACCACTTGAATACTGGCTTGCGCTCGAAATCGCAAGCCAAAAATACAAGACACAGCTGTTCAATAGATGGTAACTGCACACTGTAAGGCGAGGAGAGGAACTTTATAAGTACTTGTGCTTTCGTTCCAATCCTGGTGATTTTATTATTTGTATTGTTTCAATGTATATATATATATATTGAAAAAAAAATATGTTTAAACCAATGTAATTATGGCAAAGTGTCTCATTCATTGTCTCGCTTTTGTTTATATTTCATCGCCCAACTGGGAATCATAAATAAAATAATATCTTAATCATGGAGAGACTGGGACTTGTGTCATTTGTTTTTCAAAAGAGCCTGTTCTCTACTATTTGCCCCTGAAACGTTTACACACACACTCAAAAAAAATGAAAAGAGACAATAGTTATATGAGAGAATGGGCGTAGTTAAAACCTGCAACAGAAGGGCCTGGAATGGAATTGAGTGAATGAGTATTAAAGTAAGTGAGTGAGTGGACTCGGGTATAACGTCCCATCAACACAAAGGTCATACAGAGACGAAACCGTCGGTTTAATAAAGTCTCATCCGAAAGACGAGAGGAGCGGTTAATCGAACCTGCGACCCTACTGGTAGTTTAGCGCGTAAACACGACACTCCAGTGGCTCCTACTTGGGTTGGTATTCTTACAGGAAATAATTTGAGCCACGACGCGACAAAACCAACAATGTGGTTGTGCGCCCAGCGCAGACTCAGATCAGCCTGGGCATCCGCCCAGTCTGATCAGAGTCTTCGCTGTCCGCATGGAGGTAGCTTAGACCCTTAGCTACCCTTTTGGCACTTAACGAAGAGTCTGGTCAAACAGGGCGGATGCCCAGGCTGATCTGAGTCTAAGCTGGGCGCACAACCTCATTGTTGGATTTGTCGTGTCGCAGCTCATTTGCTCTTTCAGAGTTAGCAAATTCTTTCCTGTCTGTAGGAGTGCACCCCCGAATCAAAGGAATAAACAGAGGATCTTACATGAGTGCTCATGTATTATTGAATTTATTAAACGAGTTGGAGAAAAAGATAAGATGCGAGGCTCTGCCGAGCATCTTATCGTTTTCACCAACGAGTTTAATAAATTCAATAATACAGGAGCACGAATGCAAGATTCTATTTATCATATGACGTTAAAATCGCATTTTATTAGCAAATTTTGCACTAAAGCGTCAAAATTTCGCCATTAGAAAACGCGACGATTTATGGGCGTCAACGCTTAACGTTACCACGTTATTTGCATATTAAATCGACTAGTGGATTATCGTTTTTAATTCATGCCTTTTTTACACTCTCAGATGCGACGTCATATGATAAACTGAATTATCCCTGCAAGTCCAGTCCATTCCAGCTTATGGGAAAGAGACAGCTGTGGTTGGAATTGAATCATCTACAGTCCATAGGCTGCCATTCGTTAAGGCCAAGTCAGGTAAATTCGGACAGCATGTTAATTCGGACAGTGACATTGTTTCCTTTATATGTCAGTTTTGTAAGGAATTAGAACAAAAATAACCTGGCAAACAGTGAAAATGCTGATGAGACGGCTCATCTGGATTTTCACTGTCTGCAATGGTATGACCGAATTTACCCGCTGTCCGAAGTTACCCGGCTCGACCCTACTACTAGAGTGAGATGTACTCTTTAATACAAGAAAGAATTTGCTCCCTTTATGGGTTATGGATTTCTTGCCTGTAAGAGTGCTGAAAGTATATATAGCGTCCTAGATCTTAAACCTTAAAAATGCACTGACAAAGTTCACTTGTTTGTTTCCTCTAAAAAGCGTAATTTATTCGTGTGTATTAGCTGTGTGTGTTGTCTTTCTCGTCTATCTAGGCAGCTAGGCTCGTCCTTGAAACTTTAAAGGATTACCAAATACCTTCGTTACGTTGCATGAGTGTTTTGCATTTATCGCTGATGTAAAGTTTTAATGCCTTGCATAATAATCACAAAAATGCAAATACTAATATTTTGTTATTTCCGAAACACACAGTTTGGGAGATAATGATGGAGCTGTTGGCTGCTTTGTGGGGAATATTGGCTAACTCGACAGTTTTACTCGGATTTCTAATATTCACACTGTTTGTTGTGCTACGGTATGTGCTGGTTGACAGGAGCAATGGCTTACCACCTGGACCGCGGTTTCGTTTTCCACTTGTGGGTAATATGTACGCGGTAGAACCGGACATGAGGAAATTTCTTCGCAGATACAGGAAAAGATATGGTGATATCTACAGTTTGTACTTCGGACACAAGCTTGTGATTATTATAGCAGGCTATGACAATCTGAGAGAGGCGTTCGTCAAAAACGCAGATTCTTTTTCGGACAGACCTAAAGGAACCGATATAATGAGTGCTATCACCAAAGGACTAGGTAAATAACATTTCTTGTATTCCTATGTAAACTCCCAATTTATATATATTACCCACACTGCATAATTGTAACGTGGGCCGACCTGCAAACAAGCCCCGTCAGTGGAAAAGCATGCTCACCCACCAAGGGCGGTTTATTTGCTTATATACCCCAACATTTACTCGACCACAAACTACCGAGTTTGTAATTTGCATATCTATTTATATCTGTGACCTTCTACCGTCACATTACTTTCCCCTCCGAGAAGTCTCGTCCCGAGACTTGGCCTGGGAATTACATGGGTAAGGCAACTCCGTTCTGGCAGTTGTCATTATCCCACCACTGCCACCAAATGTAACGTGGGCCGACCTGCAAACAAACCCCGTCAGTGGAAAAGCATGCTCACCCACCAAGGGCGGTTTATTTGCTTACATACACCAACATTTACTCGACCACAAACTACCGAGTTTGTAATTTGCATATCTATTTATATCTGTGACCTTCTACCGTCACATTACTTTCCCCTCCGAGAAGTCTCGTCCCGAGACTTGGCCTGGGAATTACATGGGTAAGGCAACTCCGGTCTGGCAGTTGTCATTATCCCACCGCTGCCACCAAATGTAACGTGGGCCGACCTGCAAACAAACCCCGTCAGTGGAAAAGCATGCTCACCCACCAAGGGCGGTTTATTTACTTATATACCCCGACATTTACTCGACCACAAACTACCGAGTTTGTAATTTGCATATCTATTTATATCTGTGACCTTCTACCGTCACATAATTAAACCGATTATGTATAAACAAAACTTTACACCGACCTCACCCCTTTCCCGCAAACTGAGGAAAAGTACAATAGAACTCTTTAAATAGCCACTTATATTAGTGAAATAAATCAGGTTACACTTTAATAAAAATCTTAGGCTGACAACCCATGGTATAACCATTACAATATTTGCAATTTCAACCAACAGTGTTAATAACTTTTCCTTCACAGTCAAGATGCTTGCGAATTTTAATAAAGGGGTACATGTGGTGGTTCTATTGCCAAATTGTACCGGCTCGAACTTCCCGCAAACTGAGGAAAAGTACAATAGAACTCTTTATTAGTGAAATAAATCAGGTTACACTTTAATAAATATCTTAGGCTGACAAACCATGGTATAACCATTACATTATTTGCAATTTCAACCAACAGTGTTAATAACTTTTCCTTCACAGTCAAGATGCTTACGAATTTTAAAAAAGGGGTACATGTGGTGGTTCTATTGCCAAATTGTACCGGCTCAAACTTCCAGGAATGACCCTGCTTAAGAATTTACTTTTAAGGATAGAAAATATTATGACTTTCGTCCTTTTTTCATCTGATCTTGATGGTGGCAAATGGTCGCTGTTCCAGACTGGCTCCGAGGTTATAAAACTCTTTTCGTGCTCAACTCAGCTGAGAATGAAATTTTCTCTGCTGATAAATATGAAAATGCCAACTAATGTTGGCATTTTCATATTCAGAAGCAGAGAAAATTTCATACTCAGCTAAACTGAGCAAGAAAACAATTGTACTTATTTGCTATTTATTAGCAGGTAAAATTTCATTCTCAGCTCAGCTTGGCAGGAAAAAGTTTTATAACCTTGGGGCCTGATTTCATTTTAGGCGTGGCGACTGTGGATGGCGATCTTTGGAGGGAGCATCGCAAGTTTAGCCTGACTACACTTAGAAATTTTGGAATGGGTAGATCTATCCTTGAAGACAGAATCCACATCGAAGTGCAACTATTATTGAAAGCGTTCCAATTGAAGGGGAATAACTCATTCGATCCACAACAACTTCTTTATATGAGTGTCTCTAACGTAATGTGCTCGCTTTCATTCGGTGGCCATTTTAAGCACGACGATATACGCTTCGGAGAAATGCTGAGGCGACTCGAAGAAAACTTTTATAACATCAGAATGTCAGGCGTTGGCTCATTTATCCCTCAATTGGCTTATCTACCTGGGGATATGTTCAAAATCAAGAAAACTTTGCATAATGCAGATGTTGTTTACGGCTGGTTGCGTGAATTTGTCAATGAGCATCTTATGAATTTTGGTGAAAACAATATCAACAATTTTGCAAGTGCCTTTATAAAGGAGATGAAACATCAAGAAGCATGTGAGAAGGAAACTACCTTTACAGGTGAGTAAATATCTTCACTTAAAAACAACTGTGTGAAAGTGCCAGAATCATTAAGAATAATAAAAATTGTCTCCTTCAGACCCAAGGAGTGGTAGGGTAGGTGCTCCCAGAATTCTAACGGTATTAAGCTATGTGATATAGTTTCCATTCAACTTTGATTTTTTTAGTTTGCGAGAAATATCACTACTGCAGAGCTGAGCCATTAAAATCCCATTAAACTATCATGCCAAACCCATGAATATCCCATGAAAATCATGAAACCTATCAAAGGCAGCCATTATTCTTTGTAGGAAAATATGATGGTGTTCATTTTCAGTCCATTAAACTCTATATCTATGGCCCTTATTAGAAGCTGAAATCATGAAAATGGCATGAAATAATTATTGTGCCATTAAACTAATGGCATTAAAATTCCATTGGCCACTACATCTTGGTTTAGTTTTTCCATGCCAATCATTGCTCAAAAACGCCTTTTAATGGCCCTTACAGACTGAGCAGCAAACTAATGATGGTCAATAAGTGGATCTTAAAATCCATGACCTTTTTTAAATGTCAAAAAAAACCTTATAACCTGGTACCATTTAAACTAGATAATGGTCATTAATTGTGCATCTAATGAGCATTAGCAAAGACAAGGCCGCTTGAAACATATAAGATTTTATTTCATGCCCATGATAAACATCATGCAAACGTTTTAACCATTAATCTTAAGAAGAAAACATCAATATAAAAAGTAATCGCGATTAGCATTGCATCTAATGTTCTTTAACAAAACAAGTACCACTTACAACTGATGTGATTTTATTTCATGCCCATAATAAACATGGTGAAAAATACATGGTCATAATTAAAACCATTTATACATAAATCCAAATTTTATTGCCGTATTTGTAAACATTGAAACATCAATATTCAGATCAATTACCATTAACATTGTATCTAATGTGCGGCTTCTACAAGACAAGTACCGCTGAAAATTGATGTGATTTTATTTCATACCCATGATAAACTAGGTGTTAAAGCTTTGTCCATTAATACATAAATAATATTAGTTTTGGTCATGAAATGTGTATCTGATCCTAACAAGAAGAAACTATCACTTAAAACCGGTGCGATTTGATTCATGGCTATGATAAAGATGATGTAAAATTAATATTCATAATTTATATATTAATGGCCATTAAAATAAAAGTAAATTAAGCTGAGCATTTCACTGCCATTGATTTTTCCTTTACATCTCATATAAAGTTTTAGATTCATGGCCAGTTTCTAGACAACCAATATTCATATTTTTGTTTCAAATAATTTTTACAGACAATAATTCTGTCAGGTGTGCAGTAAACTTGATTCTTAGGCTTTCTATCATGAATAATACAAGTCTTGTTAGTCGTCTGCCTTTTTGTACTTTGATTATTATGATTCTAAACTTCAGTAAATACTTCCATACTTTTATGATATCGCGTTAATTCAGTTTATTTTAATGCAATGAAGTGTCGTACATTATTATTTTTTTCTACTGAAAAGCAAAATTCTATTTATTGTTAGAGCTTGCTTTTTAAGGGTTTGTGTCCTCAGAGGGAAGAGATTCGGCCAATTACACATAAGTGTGCAAGTCCTATAGATGTTTTTTTTATTTTTCTTTCTATTTTAAATGTCTAACAAAATATAGATTTTTTTTTTTAAATTTTTAAAGTTGTTTAGCTTATAGGCCTTATCTTTTTAATAATTATAAAATTCAAACACGTTATTTAAGTACACTGTAAAAATGTATTTGGAATCAATGCAAAAAATGCAGTCCGATTTTAGCTCACCTGAGCCTTTAGGCTCATAGGTGAGCTTATAGTATAGCCAGGCATCCGTCGTCCGTCCGTCCGTCGTCCGTCCGTCGTCAACATTTTCAAACATCTTCTCCTCTGAAACCACTGGGCCGATTGAAGCCATATTTCATATGGGGCCTACCTAGGACGGGGAAACGAAAGTTTCTTCCGGGTATCTGGGTCACATGACCAAGATGGCCGCCATGCCCATATATGGTAAAAACCCTTCAAAAATCTTCTTATCCAGGACCAAAAGGCCTATGACCTTGAAACTTGGTATGTAGCATTGAGAATGCGGGCTTATCATAGTTTGTACAAATGATGACCTTGCGATGACTTGACCTAATTTATGACACGGTCAACTTTGGTACGTTAGGCTTTTATATAGGAAAATGCTTAAACAGTGCATTTCTCAGACACTGTTCAAGTCTAAGGTATAATACTTGGTATACATGGTCAACTAAATAAGCGAATGAAGATATTATGTCATTAAAGGTCAAGGTCATTCCGTCGGTCCATCTGTCGTCAAGATTTTCAAACATCTTCTTCTCTGAAACCACTAGGCCGATTGAAGCCAAATTTCATATGGAGTCTCAGTGGGGTGGGGGAACGAAAGTTTATACGCCGGGTCTGGGTCACTTGGCATAGATGGCCGCCAGCCCATATATGGTATAAACCCTTCAAAAATCATCTACTCCAGAAGCAAAAGGCCTATGACCTTGAAACTTGGTATGTAGCATCGGGCATTCGGGCCCATCATAGTTTGTACAAATGATGACCATGCGGTGACCTTGACCTAATTTGTGACACGGTCAACTTCGGTACCTTAGGCTTTTATATGGGAAAACGCCTAAACAGTGGATTTCTCAGACACTGTTTAAGTCTAAGGTTCAATATTTGGCATTTATGGTCAACTGAATGAACAGCTGAAGATATTACGTCATTAAAGGTCAAGGTCATTCTGTCAGCCCGTCAGTCGTCAAGATTTTCAAACATCTTCTCCTCTGAAACCACTAGGCCGATTGAAGTCAAATTTCATATGGAGGCTACCTAGGTTGCGGGAAAGAAAGTTTGTTCTGGGTATGCAGGTCACATGACCAAGATGGCTGCCACGCCCATATATGGTAAAGACCATGCAAAAATCTTCTCCAGAACCAAAAGGCCTATGACCTTGAAACTTGATATGTAGCATTGGGCATTCAGGCCCATCATAGTTTGTACAAATGATGACAGTGCGGTGACCTTGGCCTAATTTATGACACGGTCAACTTCGGTACCTTTGGTTTTTATATGGGAAAACGCCTAAACAGTGGATTTCTCAGAAACTATTTAAGTCTAAGGTACAATATTTGGTATATATGGTAAACTAAATGAACTGCTGAAGTTATTATGTCACTAAAGGTCAAGGTCATTTTGTCAGCCCGTCCATCGTCAAGATTTTCAAACATCTTCTCCTCAGAAACCACTGGGCCAATTGAAGTCAAATTTCATATGGAGTATCAGTGGGATGGGGGAATGAAAGTTTGTTACCAGGGTCCGGGTCACATGACCAAGATGGCCACCACACCCATATATGGTAAAAACCGTTCAAAAATCTTCTTCTTCAGAACCAGAAGGCCTATGACCTTGAAACTTGGTACGTAGCATTGGGCACTCGGGCCCATCATAGTTTATACCAATGATCGTGCGTTGACCTTGACTTAATTTATGACACTATCAACTTTGGTATGTTAGGCTTTTATATGGGAAAACGCTTATACAGTGGATTTTACAGAAACTATTCAAGTCTAAGGTACAATATTTGGAATATATGGTTAACTGAATGGCCAGATGAAGATATTGTCACTAAAGGTCAAGGTCATTCTGTCAGCCCGTCCATCTGTTGTCAAGATTTTCAAACATCTTCTCCTCTGAAACCACTTTCCCGATTGAAGCCAAATTTCATATGGAGTCTTAGTGGGATGGGGGACCAAAGTAGGTTCCCAGGATCTGGGTCACATGACCGAGATGGCCGCCATGTCCATTTATGGTAAAAACCATCAAATATCTTCTTCTCCAGAACTAAAAGGCCTGTGACCTTGAAACTTGGTATGTAGCATTTTGAAGTTGAGCCCATCATAATTTATACAAATCAGGAGTGTGCATTGGCTGTGACCTAATTTATGGCAAGGTCAATTTTGATGCATTAGAAAATGCTTAAGCAGTGGATTTCTCAGAAACCATTCAAGTCTACCACATGCCCAAATATGGTAAAACTTCTTCAAAAATCTACTTCTCTAGAACCAAAGGCACTATGACCTCGTCGCATGGTATGTAGCATTGAGGACTTGGGCCCATCATAGTTTGTACAAATCATGACGGCGCATTGACCTTGACCTAATTTATGGCAAGGTCAACTTTGGTATGTTATGCTTTTATGTGGGAAAATGCTTAAACAATTGATGTTACGGATTTTTTAAAGCCTAGATATAATAATTGGAAAATATGGTTAACTAAATGAATACATGAAGACAAGGTCATCACAGGTCAAGGTCACTTTTTGAACTTTGCTCAAGGTCACTGAGATTTTAAAATTAAAATATGCACACCTTTTAAGCTACTGGTTTCAAATTTGTAACAAATGAGCGAAATGACAAATTGTGTCTGTTGACAGAAGGTGTCAGGTGAGCTACAGGACCATTGGTCCTCTGGTTTATGTGTTTAAATCGTAACATGTTCAATTTGCAACATGTTTAGGTTTATGTTTAGTAATAGAACATGTACAAAACTGGTTATATCTACCTTTTATTATGAAAATTTCCTCTGTCAACATTTTTGTCTCTATTTTTTTTTTCGTTCTTCAACGGGGAAAAGAGAGAATGGATTGATTCATCTGAAACGCGTAACAGAATAAAGCGTGTTTAGCTGACTTTGTCCGGGAAAATAATAGAAAAGGCGTACATGTTTAGCTATATGACATTCCTAAACATGTTTACACATAAACATGTAACCACTTGTGTTTTATAGCTAAGCGCGATTTTTACAGTGTAATCAGGTACTGTCTATTAAATTTTCATCCCTTCATAGGGGCAGCTTTGTCATAATATCAAGCTTACAAAATAAAACGACAAGCTTTCAAACAAACCATACTTAAGCTTGAACTGATATGGAGTTTGATATTTAACATGATTATTATGAGGTTTCTTCATATGGGCAGCTATGTCAAAATATTAAGTTTACAAAATGAAATGATAAGCTTTCACACAAGCCACTGAATTTTGAAACGTTTACAAAAATGTAAAATTAATGTTCATTAAAACTAAATTATAAACGCCATTTCAGATAAGTAAGGACCATTAAATTGGAATCTTTCCTTAAAACATTGGCCATGTAAATTTTATATTCTGATAAGGTAATGCCTAATAAAATTAGTGGCTATTAGTTCTTCATCTATTAATGGCCATTAATAAAGAGATGTCTGCTCATCATGAAAAGTACCTATGCCTATTTATCAAATTCAGTGGTAGTCTCTCTCTACCATAATAAGGCATTTAATGGCAATTGGTAATGGGCATTAATTGTCGATTAAAATGGTAGTTTTGTAAGTTAATGGGTATGAATAATTTATGGTCCAAACATATTGGCACTTTTTATGGGCAGCTGCCCGTTTGATACTACCATGAAACGTGTTCATGGGTCTTGGTGGCCATTAAAAGAAATGGGCGAAACCTTTAAAATTATTAATGATCACGTTTTTCGTTTTTATGCCCATTATTTGGCAGTCACAGCAAAGTAATGAACTATTAATGGTTATTAATTATGTCGTTTTTTTGCATGTGTGGCATTTCATGGGTCGTTCATGGCTCATCCATGACACGTATGGCCATTTTAGCAGTACGTTCCAGTTTACTTTCAAATGATTGAGGCGAAACCATATTTCATTATTTTGACTCTCTCTCTCTGTCTCTCTCTCTCTCTCTCTCTCTGGAAAACTCTCCTTCTCAACCCAGCAGTAAATGGGTACCGTTTTCGAATCAGGGAAGGATAAGGCAGTGAAAGGTGAGGGATGGGCTCTGCCTTTCATATGCTGTGCCCAAGATACAGTGGGCCTCTAATCCCCACTTTCCCTTCGCCATGCGGCGACTAGGCTATGGGGAGCCTTCACCTTTTGCCTTTTACTTATTTCATAACTATCTTTTTGTAAGTTTGATTTAATACTATTTTATATTCCAAGTTGGAATGCAGGGGCATAACTACGGGTGAGTACAGGTTACGCAGAATTCTGTATTATAGCCATTGAGGGCAAAAATAATAATAAATAATAATGATAATAATAAAAAGAAATAAACATAGCCCGAAAGATATTTTACGTAGGGGCGCCTGTTTGCAGTCACCATTGATTTCTTGTCCTAATACAAAATTTAAGCATCATCAAATATGCAGATGCGTGTTGAAATTTTGTCGATTTGACAAAATTTCATTGCGCATCTGCGTATTTGCAAACAGGCCGTTACGCCTTGGGAATGGAATTGTTTACTAGGAGTTATTGAAAATTTTACTTTTATACAGTGGAACAACTGGTTCGTCTCCTTGGAGATTTCTTTGTGGCTGGTACAGAGACGACAACAAATATGTTGCGTTGGATGCTTGTCTATCTTGTTAATTACCCGGATATTCAAGAACAGCTTTTCAATGATATAAGCGATTCAGTAGGAACAGAACGCCTTCCATCTCTTCACGACAAAACCAAACTGCCACTTGTTGATGCATTCACGGAGGAATGTCTCAGGTAAGGTTGTAGAGATTGAAATTGTATTTGAATGCTTAACCCATTAATGCATAGCGCCTCAGGCGCATATATATAGCCAGACCTAAGACTTTGTTGAAGCAAACATTGTTAGGAGATATATATATATAGGGAGATCACTTCAATCACTCCAATATGGAAAACTCTGCCCCCATCCCCGCACCCCTAACACATCTTCCGCCGTGTTTTTTTTTTTTTTTTTAACTTTCTCTGTTTCCCTGGATAGGGAAACCTTTCATAAATAGGGTCTGCTCTTAGAGAAAAGAATTTGCTCCTCTAGGAGCAAATTCTTACCTTCAAGAGCTGACCCTCATTGAGAAGGGAGGCAAAAATGTAGAGATGCTTCTGTGGAACGTGTACCCATTTAACTTGAAGCCTGTGCTTCCAGGCCTCCTTCTAGCTACGCCCCTGGCCCTATAAAATTGACATGATAGGCAAAGAGTGCAGGCCCAAATCAGACGCCGCAGTGACTGTTTGCGTAATATTTACAGCAGTATCTATAAAAATGAAATCAATGACCACACACCCCTTAAATGATGAATGGACCTGTCCATATTTTAAAGGTAGAATAATCCACCAGGCCGTAGTGGGTTAAACATGAATATCGTTTCAAAAGAACCAGTCACCTTGAGATTACTGTAGGGGCCCGCACTGAATTCCGGACCACTTAAAACATTTTACTGCAAACTGTGTCATGGCTGAGTTTCAATCGTTTCTCGCATCCATCGCTATATTACCCCCCCCCTCCACCCACCCTTTTCGTCACCTAACTTAAAATAATTAACACACACACACGCACACACGCATGCACGCACGATCTGATATCGTAAACCTGGCATGCAACGTATTTTAAATACATATGCGTTTTACTTGCCTGTACGAAAGTACTGGAAAGCGTAGGAGCTTGGATAATTCCTTCTTTTTTTTCTTTTTTTTTTTTGATATGGTATAGCATATGCAGATTATTAAGGTGGTGATTTATGGTAAATGTAAAAATCTGCATAAAACCATAAAAAGTATGAAAGTTAGCAGACTTTTATTTTTGTTGTTCTTTACAGTTTAGAATACAAAATAGACGTACATGCTGCTCAAAAAAAGTGTTTTTATAAGGAAAGATCAAAGGGTAATTTTCTGCGAATAAATCTGAAAAAATAATATCGTTATTGAAAATTTACATAGTGCTAAAGGTGCATAATGAAGAGCGTCCTAGCAATTATCTATTCCAAGTCTTTCTCAAATTGTAATGTAGACCAGATGAAAACGGTAGCTTTTTCTCAAATGTTCAACCATGTACAAAGTAAATCAACACTGGACGCTGTTATTAAATATAAGGTAGGCAAACATACCTATGTTAACACCTACAATATAAATAATACATTACTGACATGATCAGTGGTGTGTAGATGAAATTGTTCAACCTTGTTAAAATAGTCTTACCTGTCTCACCTGTGTGTTTTGACAAAAACATTTGGACACATACTGCATCTTTTTTCATCTGCTCAGCCTAATAATGTGTGAAAGAGTTTGAAAAAATAATTGCTCGGACGCTCTCCATTATGCAACAAGGTACTCTAAGCACTAAGTGTATTTTCAATAATGATATTATTTTTTCAGATTTATTCGCAGAAAATTACCCTTTGATCTTCTCTTATAAAAACACTTTTTAACATTAACAAATGCTGCATTTTGGGATTCTAAATTATGAGAAACAACATAAAGAAGGCATCTGCTAAGTTTTGGAAAGATCAGTGTTATTTTGAGTATTTTATGCAGATTTTTGTCTTTGTCCCAAATCAGTGATTATCACCACCTTAATACATACGGCTGTATGTATCTTTTACCCAAATCAATATGAATTATCTCAGGTAAATTCGGACAGCAGGTAAATTCGGGCAGTGACAATGTTTCCTTTATACGTCAGTTGTTTGGAATTAAAACAAAATTAACTGAACAAAGTTAAAATCCTGATGAGACGGCTCATTATGAGCCTCGACCCTAAGCCACTATGATTGAAGTCACACCGGCGTCCGCTTCCGAATGTGTCGGCACAGTTTTGAGGAGTGATAGGAGTCACTAAATCTTGTTACGTCACAGAATAGGTCATACGCTAATGTCTCTTACAAATTAAGCGATTGTTTAAACAAATGTTCCATGGAAGCCAGGAACACATGAAAGTCCTAAACGAAAATAAGAGAGTTTGTTTAATGTGCAGCTATGTGATGTTTTAAAACTGCCCACTCTACCCGAGCACTGGCTTCAGCGGAACTCTTCATTTTCACACTGACTCCGAATGAGCCCCCCCCCCCCCCCACACCGGATCCCAAGGACCAGAAAATCTTTTTATTGCATACTTAGCAGTGAATTCAATGCCCCCCCCGGATTCCAAGGACCAGAAAATCTTTTTATTGCATACTTAGCAGTGAGTTCAATGCATATCTAGAATAAATAAAATTGATATTGTCAACCAAAGCATCACATTAATTCACTTGTGACTGATACTCGTACGATTTATGTTTTTTTTACTGTAGCAAACCGCGACTGTTTTTGACAATTTTGGGCTAAATTTCTTTTCGAAAGGGTCTGAAATGTAGCATTTTTGTCTGACATTATGCTACGGGCGTTAACACGTTAAATCAAGCAACTGACGTCACACTTTGACGTCACTTTTTGAGCCGTCGTATCGCTTATATGCGCGCGACATCAATCCGACGGTAGCTGCAAGCGGATTTCTTAAATCGCCTGTTTTTTTATTCATTTATTAAAATGACATTAGAAACCACTTTCTAGGTTCAAACTGCGTTTACACCAAAAAATATACCCACTAAATAAGACGCGCTGAGCCAAGCAAAATTAACAAGCAATAACAAGGAAAAAATGTTTTTGATGCTGTCTATTTTCTATTATTCTGCTTAACAGAAAATAAAAATAAAATCAAAAATAAAAAGAAAACTTACTTTTTTTCGGTAATTACAAATCTATTTTAATTCATGTGTTGAAAATATCAGCAATTTCACTCGTGCTATGCACTCGTGACATTGCTGATATTTTCCACACAGTCGATGAAATATATTTGGTCTTCACGTAAAAAAGTAAATATCCTCTATAACTTTTACCTTTTTACATCTTACCATATATATATTTTCCAGACATGCAAACTTAACTTTGACAAGTCTCGGTCATGCAACCTCTCGAGATGTCACCTTCAATGGATATCTTATACCAAAGGAAGCCACCATACTAGCCGACATAGATTCTGTTAATATCGACACATCAGTCTGGGAGGATCCAGAAGTGTTTCGACCACAGAGGTTCATAGATAAAAATGGGTCATTACAAAAACCGGAAGAATTTATGCCATTCTTTATTGGTAAGCTTCATTAAATGAGCCACATCATGTGATTTCCAACCGTGTAGCATTGGTGACAAGCAAAAGTTTTGATCAGATTGCATCAGGTGCAGTCTGATCAGAACCTCATCTGTCACCACAGCCTGCTATGGAAGTGGCACAAGCCACTCAGCGGTGAGGTTTCTGATTACCTTATGTTACGTAAGATAATCAGAAACCTCACCGCTGAGTGGTAGTATATGAGAAAAGATGATCTGAATATCACATGACAAAATTGCCACATTGTTGGAAGTCACATGACACGGCTAAAAATTTTGTTGGAAGTCACGTGACACGGCTCAAAATTTTGTTTGAAGTCACGTGACACGGTTCAAAATTTTGTCATACTCACATGAAGTCCTATGAGTTGATTAAATGAACCAGCATTCCGTGCATTTAGGGATAATTTCCATATTTCTCCATTATAAAACTTATGCTCTCTCGCCGAGACGGTTTCAGTATAGGGATCAAACATGGTTTTTCATGCATTAACGTTTGCCAGGTCCCGAGGGAGATGTTGGAAACCGAGGCCGACGGCCGAGGTTTTCAACATCTCCCTCGGGACCTGGCAAATGTTAATGCATTGGAAACATGTTTGATCGCTGTTATTGCATAAATTCAACGAATTATTCGTTAAAATTTGAGAAAAAACTTGGCACTATATTTTGTCACCGTTTGACAGCCACCGCGCTGGTACATCGTTTTACTAATATTCGTCTTCCGGGCCCAAGAGCATTCAGCCATTAAAATGGCCGCCATCATCCTATTCAACCTCAATATTTCGGAAAATTGTCCAAGATGGTCGTTGTAGTTGATGCAAAATAGATTGCAATTTAATCAACAAAAGCAGATACCTTGAGCAATAATTTCCATGCAGAACAAGCCTGATCAAGTTTAGTTTAAACATATTTTATTGCCTAAATAACATAGCAAAGGGGTCGGGCTACAAGTTCTCACAACATAAGTTACAACCCTCCCCCTACAACAATAGTATGCATATCAACATGGCAGGTAATTTTCCAATAACAGAATCATAATGACAATGTAAACCATGTTGTTGAGGAGCTCCAAAACGCCACCTATGCCTCCATACATACAGCCAACCAACTACAGCCCCGCTCCGACGGCCGAACAGAGAAAACCGCAAAATACGAACAACTTAATCATAGCAACATATTCAATGACCACACAGAGATCGGATTTAGCATATGCTGTCGGAACCTGACTGCAATCGATCACTGCAAGGTAAAACAAACAGCTACATTCAGCGTTTTCAAGCCTCTCAGCAGACATATGCTAACAATATCATATCTGAGAAAATCAACCAAATAAAAAAAAATTACAAACGTAAAACAAACAAAAGAAAGGTAGAAAGTACTTTGTGTGAGCTGCGAAGACCTTAGTGGGTTTCGTATCCTGCTATAGCTGGATATAAAGGGAGGATTTTCTATTATTATGACACAACAATAAATCAGGAAACCCTTCTGGACTCCTTTATATAACGATGGACGGCCTGAAAAAGAAGAAAATTATTATCATTAGACAATGAAGGCTTACCATTTAATATATATTCAAGACTTTGAGGATGAAAGTCCCTTGTTTCTCTAAACAGGCGTATTCTTGCTGCTGTATAGTTTTCACATTAAAAGAAAAAGTGTGTTGCATTTTCAATCTATTTCCACAGGAACAATATCTATTTAGACTCAGGTGATTTTGATACAGGTCAGATTGTAGATCGCTGCAATTATTTCTTATTCTGGCATGAATTATGGACCATTTACGATTGCCTTTGAGAAAGTAATCAGGTACCTTACTGGGTGATAAACATTTACTTTTCATAGACCTACGAAAAGAAGCAAAAGAGTCTAGTTGTTTCATAGAGGCATCCAAGTTATTCCACAGGTTAACACCAGAAGGTATGCAAGATCTTAAAAAAATTTCCGTCCGTGTATAAATACTAGAAACGTTATTACGATTTCTTAAAGGATAATTTGAGACTTCGCGAACAAAAGGGGGTATGAAGTCCGAAATATAATCAGGGACAAGACTATTAGTACACTTATACATAAAACAAATCTTCTGAAATTGCCTTCTGTCACTTAATGACACACAGCCGCATTCTTTATATAAATTTACAAGAGATGTAGACCTGGTAAGACCAGTAACATTGCGAGCTGCCTCATTCTGGAGTTTTTCAAGGGCATTTCTGTTCTGAAGAGAAGTACCATCCCATAAAATAGAAGATGATTCTAGAATTGGCCTAATATAGGATATATATACATTTGGCTTAGTGCCTGTCTACTAAAAGAATACTTTAATTTTCTCATTATTCCCAGTATCTTGTACGCAGACTTAATAATGTTTTCGATATGCACATTCCATTGTCCATTACTCTCAAGAGTTACACCCAGATGTTTATGCGATTCGACAATTTTACAGATGTATTGTTGAATATGAGTTTTGGATTATCGATATCATGTCTAAGAGTAAACAAAATTGCTTCTGTTTTATTCGGATTAAAAACCACCAACCATGATGATGCCCATGCATGTATAATGGCTAAATCATGATTTATAACTCCCTCAATATCCTCAGTACTACTTGCGGAGAAGAAGAGAGAGCTGTCATCAGCAAACGAACGGGTCAAACAAACTTAAAAGGTTTTCTGAAATTTCATTAACATATACCGAAAATAATAGCGGCCATAAGACAGATCCTCGTGGAACACCTGTTCCAACTATAGTCTCATCAGAAGCAGAAGAGTTGATTAACACCCTTTGCTTTCTTGAGGATAGGTAATTTGAAATCCAGTGTAATACTTTTCCCTTAATACCATTTTGTCTTAATTTAAATAGTAAACCCCTGTGCCAAACTCGATCAAAGGCTTTTGAAATATCGCAATATACCATGCAAGAATATTGTTTCTCGTCAAAAGACTGGCAAATATGGTGATAAATGTCGATGAGTCGCAAAGTGGTAGAATGACCCGGTAAAAATCCAGACTGATACTTATATATCAAATTATTACTATACAAATGATTATAAATATGTTTAAAGACTACCCTTTCCAAAAGTTTCCCTACATTACTTAATAAAGACACGGGGCGACAATTAGACGGTATTGTTCTTTCTCCCTTTTGTAAATTGGAACTACTTGAGAATGTTTCCATGGTTCCCGAAAAATGCCCTCTTGAATGGATCTGTTATATATAATACTTAAAGGTTTACCTACTGAGGCTGAAGTGTATTTTAACATTTTATTACTAATCATATCGGGTCCTGAGGCTTTATTTACATTTAATATATCTAAAGCCTGATCCATTCATCTACCATCCTGCAGTTCTTGCTTGCTAAAAGCTTGAGATGCATGTTTTCTTTAACACTTATTTACTCTCCATTTGGCGTCGTAAGAATGTAAACAACATCGCTTTAAACCTGAGTCACGGCGATGACGTCAGATTACAAAGGCATGATGACGTCATATAGGCATACTTAGGTAGCGCACCACCAGTTTTTGTAATTCGACCAAAACCGGAGAGATAAAGTTGCATGGCGGATTTTTTTTAGTGGCTCGGCACAAGCATAATGAAAGTTCTGTCATCGTGCATCAACAGCGCGTGCCAAACCCTTGTTGAAACACGGCTTTTCGCCGGTTGATGCACGGCTGTTAATACCTCTAGGCACTGCTTTTTATGCAATAACGAGGGTCCACAATAAAAGTTTTTGATGAGAAATAAGAAAAATTATCTCAGAATTATCACAAATTAAAAGAAGCCATATCTGGAGGTCTCTGTATTTTGCGAATATATTACCTACTCAGGGAACAGTTTAAGGTTCTCCCTTCCCATTCCATCAGAAGAAGAAGAAGAAGAAGAAGACGAAAGAAGAAGAAGAAAAAGAGGAGGAGCAGGTTAAATGCCTGACACCCTTTGTTTGAAAATAGGCAGAAACCACATCAAATTGCTTCTTTGGGTGAATCTTTGTAAATGGATGGATGGATGGGTGGATGACTTGCGATTTTACGTCCTCTTTAACAGTATTTCTTTCATATCAGCACGATGGGTGGGTGATAAATGAAAGGCTGTATGCAATGGAACATTGTTTTCTATTTGAATGATTCCCGCGTACAACGGGGCTGGACCCGTCTTTGTAAATGTGGCTTAAGTTTCATTACACAATTCAAAAATGTACTTTCTTTTGGTGCCGCAACGTGACTTTTCTGCTATCCTGTTTCAGGTAGAAGAAGCTGTCTTGGAGAATCCTTGGCAAGGATGGAGCTGTTTCTGTTTTTGAGCGCCATTGTACAGAACTTCAAGATCTCGGCTCCTCCAGGAGCAGACTTTTCTCTGGACGCTCTTGATAGCTTTGGACTGACACATACACCAAAGCCTTACAGTGTTTTGGCCACATTGCGAGGAAAACTGCCTTGTTAGCCTATTCATGCATGGAGGCCCTTAAAAGGGACATTGGCAAATAGTTTAGTCCAAGAGAGAAACAAGATTTTCCTTGTCCCTAAAAATATAAGATAACACCGCTTTATGCTCGAATTGTCCCTGAATTTTTTCAGAGGGAGACATTGGTTGATATATATCTGATATCTTCTAAAGTATGGCCAAAATCGCCCCAAATGTCTCTTAAAATAACACGCTGGTCTGACATTCAACACAGACAACGAAGGCAACGTACTATAAAACTCGATTGTTTTCGCATACTTCTTACATTAATTTCAAACTATTATTCTTACGGACCCGGCAGTTTGTTAGACCTCTTAGTCAGACCAGATTTTCGAAGAAATTCCGTCTAGTATAAATACAGTGCTTGAATAAGGGTTTTCACCAATTCGTTGTCTGGTCGTTGTAGCCCAAAAATTGTTTTCAAGTATTTCTTGAATATGCATATCAATTCAGTAAAACTTTTGATTCCTATTTCAAGAGTCGGGGGTCGGATGGTCCGTGAGACTATAGTTCTGAAACAAACTTATCCTGATGAGCAGAACAAGCAGGTTCCTTGTACGTTGTCTTCGTTGCCTGTGTTGAATGCCAGACCAGTGTGAAAAAGTGACAATAGGTAATGCGTCCCATAAAATAAAATTCCCAGAGAAAACACGATAGAACAGGCGCAACAAATGTGGAATTTTATAGGGGTTTACACTGTTTGCCTTAAATATTAGATATTTTTCAAAATATAGAGTCGTAAGAATAAATTAAACTTGATTCCCCTGACACTGGAAATGGACCTGTCCAAAAGAGCCAGGAAGAAGAATACATTCGTCATCAATGGGTTAGGGTAAAGTCGGCCCGGGGTAAATTCGGACAGCGGCGAAATTCGGACAGTGACATTGTTTCCTTTATATGTCAGTAGTTTGGAATTAACACAAAATTAAATGGGCAAATAGTGAAAAGCCTGATGAGACGGCTCATCATGAGCCGTCTCATCTGTATTTTCACTGTTTGCAATGATATGTCCAAATTTACCCGCTGTCCGAAGTTACATGACTCGACCCTTGTTTGAATTTCAGACCATTTCCCAAGCTTGGATAATAAAGCAAGAACATTTGAGCCGCGACACGAGAACACCAACAATGTGGTTGTGCGCCCAGCGCAGACTCAGATCGGCCTGGGCATCCGCCCAGTCTGATCAGAGTCTTCGCTGTCCGCATGAAGGTAGCTCAGTTCCTTAGCTACCCTTTAAGCACTTAGCGAAGAGTCTGACCAGACTAGGTGGATGTCCAGGCTGATGCGCAGGGCGCACAACCACATTGTTGGTTTTCTCCCGTCGCGGCTCATTTGAAGTGAATGTATACACTTTGAGGGGAAGCAACTCTGCCTTCTTGTTTTACCTCCCTTCTGAAAAGGGATCAGCTCTTAAAAGGAATCAAAATGCTCCTTTTTGAGCAAATTCTTTCCTTAAAGAGAAGACACCATTAAATTTTGTGGACGGCTTTGTTGGCCAGAGAAGCCGTTGAGCCACTTGGGTAACGTCGATAAGAGAATTGAACTGAACTGAACTGAACTGAACAGTAAACAGGAAGTGACGAAGGTTGTTACCCTTTAAAGAAAAAAATAAACATGAATGTGTAGCCATACATCTATATAGGTGTGGTTCATCTGAAGATTCGCATGTTTGCTTTTATGTTTATATTTAGCTGTTATATAATAATAAATCCGATGCTTTTATACGTGGGCAGACTTGGTGTCAGACGGTGCAACTATGGAAACGTTCCGCTGAGGCTCCTGGAGAACCAATCGGAACACCGGTCGGCCAATTCCGTGAATCAATCTGAGAGCAACAACAACAACGTTTTTAGTTGATACTGACGGCCGCCAATAGTGGCCTTTTTCATTGAGGATTTAGAAATTCTTCAAAGAGTGTTGTAGCCCAAGCTTTTCGTCAGCATTAAAAGCTTCATTATGAATGACCTACATATGTGCCGCGACACGAGAAAACCAACAAAGTGGTTGTGCGCAAAGTGCAGGCTCAGATCAGCCAGGGCATCTGCCTAGTCTGATCAAACTCTTTGCTAAGCGCTTAAAGGATAGCTAAGGTTCTTATTTGAATGAAAAGAATACTTTGTCAGCGTTTTAAAGATCGAAATAGATCTAACAGCACACCTGGTTTACTGTGGTTCTAAGGCTGTTGAAAAACGAAAAAGAGGACGTTAAAAAACGAAAAAGAGACAAAGTTCCAAAACTACTTGGTAATCGTGACTAAACAAATTTGTTTAGCCACGATGACCAGGTCGTTTAGGAACTAGGACTTCATTCGTATGGTGACAGCCCTTGTATAAACATAGTTAACCAGGGATGAACATTGAATTGTTGAGTAATAGTTCACTGTTTCTCGGTCATTTGAAAGGAGATATATCACTCGCGCTTCGCGCTTGTGATATGCTTTACTTTCCAACTGTCCTCCAAGCAGTGAATTGTTACTCAAGAATTAACTGCTAGAGCTGATCTATTTCTTACACATTACAATCATACATGTACATACGTACATAGCATAGTCAAGGACGGGTTATCAAACAGTGTTGGATTTGTTGGTGTTGTATGTTTCAGTAAATTATTTTTCTTTTACTTTTTAAAGTAATCTCCAAATGGGTTAAGGTGACAGTCTAGTTAGGCTCGGTCCGTGGTTAAAACCTATAAGTAAACCCAACTGCAAAAAGGCTAAGATTATATATTAAACAAGAGCATGTATTAAGCCATAAGGAGCTCGTGTATTTCCCCGAGCAGCGCCACATCACAATGAAATTAAACTTAACACATAGCTGAATATAAATGTTAACTGTAACATGAATGGACAGACAGAAAAGAAAAGGACATGCGGTCTATATCAAGATTGGTTTTCCCCACATAATGATCTAGTGTATCCAAAGCTGTCAAATTAAATGGATACACTTTCAAGGAAAGCATCTCTGCCATTTATATTTTGCTTCAAGTGCTCTCTCTTTCTCTCTCTCTCTCGACGCCTAGGTAAATTGATACACTTTCAGAGAAAGAAACTATGTCATTTATATTTTACCTCTCATTAGAAATTAATTCTAAAGAAATTATTTTAGAATTTATTCCTTAAGAAAAAAATTATTCCCTTTACGTGAAGATCCCTTTTTGGAGGGTTTCAACCGGGGTTCAACTGGTGGTCTTCTTTTGCTGCAGTGCTCCAGTGGTGTTGCTGACGCCCCAGGGATCTCCAGGTGTCTCAACACGTTTTGGCTGTCGAGTCCTCATCCTTGCTTCATTACGGTCTTTTCTTGATCTTAATTGTTGACCGTGATGACTCTCTGATGAGTTAGGGGACCTCCATACGAACCGAACTACCAACTAATTGTGTGCACCGCAGCGGAGGGTGAGGGTGAAGGCTTGGGCCCAGTAAAATCGGTTTAAACCCCCCAGTAGTTATTACTGACCGTCCCAAGGCGGTACTTTCGTTGCGGTTGCATTTGTTTTATGTTCGGTGCTGTTTAATTTATTGTGTTCTCATTTTAACCCTTCTATAATAAAAATAGAAAATAGGTAAAATAATTGTTAAATGTTTTTCGTATAATTTGCTTAGTCTGTTGTAACCCTTCTGTTGGTCTAAATTATTTAGTTCAATAAAGATAGCTGAGTTGCCACCTATTTGGGAAAGAGCTGCTGACTCGGCTTATCACTTGTAATTTATTGTTTGTTGGGATGTCTTTGTCAATCTTTCCCTTTGATGTTGGGGATTGGGTTTTGGATCTGATTCAGTCAGTTCCTGAAGTGGGGTTACTCTTTAAATTTTCACCGCCAAGGGAAACAAAGAAGAAGTCATAAAAGTTGTATTCTTTTTTTTGGATGTAGTCATATATGGGATGCTGTTTGATTATTTATTCCTTATTTATAGATATCCATGATTATTTATGGAATATCAATAATACGAAATAGTGATATCCATAAGTCGAATAAGTGATATCCATAGTTATTTATTATTATTATTTAAAGAAATCCATTCGAGTTATTGATATTCATAATTCAGCCCTTTTATAAATATCCATAATTCGAATATTAATAGTAGAAAATAAATATTAAACGCACTCCACAGCTATATGCTTTATATTTGAGAAATTTCATTCCATATCCACTTGATATATTACAGATAATGGCATCACAGCTACAAGACAGTCTAGAAAACTTACGGTTGAGGGCAACTTGTTCCATATGCACGGAGCTGTACACAAAACCAAAGAAGTTGCCGAATTGCTCCCATGTGTTTTGTCTCTTGTGTATCAAAAGATACATACAAACAAAACTTCCGAATAACTTCCCTCCATGCCCAGTGTGCAGGAAGCCAATTACAAAGATGTTAAAGGAAGTTGACCTTCTAGAGCCAGCCAGAGCTGAAGAGGATATCATCGATTTCGTAAGACCATTTGAAAATTGCGATTTGTGCAAAAAGAGAGAACGACCATCAACGAAAGAGCAGCTTAATATGTGAGAACTGTGAGCCGGTTCATAGTAAACTTCAACCACTTCATTCTGTCATTTCGATCTTTGAGACAAATGTCATAAATCAACTACAGATAAAACACGAGTGTAAAACCCACAAGGATCAAACCTTGGACCTTTACTGTTTAATGTGTAATAGAATATTATGTATATACTGTGACAGGTACTCGCATGAATCGTGTAGGAGCACATATGATGATCCAAGCAAGTTCTTGAATACATTAAGGAACATTACCGATCTCCTCCTACAATTTGAAATGTCTAGCGAGGACAGAAAGAAATCTATCAGAGATCTGGAAAGAAACGAAGCACTTCAAAGATTTCCACGACCGGTGATGCCAGAACCAGTGGGCGTTCCAGCACAGACACTGGCAATACTGAGAAGATTTCCGGGACAAATGCCTTCTGCTAACCCCAATATGCCTTCTCCTAACCCAAATAAGCCACACTCCAATATGCCAACCCCTGTTGTATTAAGAGTGGTGCAGCTAAAAGAATTCTCTTCATTTGCTCGGCATTACCTGAGTTCTTTGAAAGACGAATTAAACAGTGAAGTAGAAATTTATAAAAGACACATTGAACATTTGGATGCTTTGGTAAAGCACCCAGGTACACATAATCTGGTCATAGACAGGATCAACTCAGCTAAAACATCAGTCAGCCATATATATAAACAGGGAAGTACGACAGTTTCTGATGTTGGTTTTCTGATTGAGAAGGCATCCGATGTAGAAGTAGCCGAGTCAGCTTTAAACGCCGAGAAAACATGTGCACAGTTCTTCAAATTAGGGAAAACGCATTCGCTGGAAAACATAACCAAGTGTCTAAAAGCTGTAAACCTGAACAATGAGAAGTTACTTCTGAAGCAGTTATCCATCTGTTCGGTACAAGAAGAACAAGATGGTGATATGCTTCTCTTTGCTGCACAAGTGGAAGTATCTAAGACTGATGCTCTTAGTTCTCGAATTTCAAGTCCAAAACCAGAAAACCATGCAGTTATTTCAGAAGACATAAATTATTCAAAGGAAATGCCTAAACTGATGCTAAATTCAATAAAAGGCTTTCGCGTGACAGTAAAAGACGATCAGGTGTGTCAGATGTTAGAAGTAAACATCGAAGATAATGCTTTACGTACCAACGATTTCCTGGATAAATTCGAGAAACGTTTGGGCGCCGATTATTGTTTTGCATCTAAGGCACAAACTATAGGTAATGGTTTCGTAGGAGATAGCTTTGCAGAAGTGATTGAAAGCCATTGTCTGGAGAAGTGCAGCTACGACAGAGAAGCTTCCTGTGTCACTGTCGTGAAGGCAGGTACATCTGGGATACTGAAGTATAAGACTTATTTTGTTTCCATGCTGGCAGCAGTTTCTTTTATCTACAAGAGAGAGAATATTTGCCGGCAATACGACGAGTCCTTACCACCATCAGTAATAGGTATTGTTGGAGCTAGGAGCCAGGATTCAGGTCTAGAAACCCTCTTTCTTGAAGTCGATCGGGAAAATCGTAGATTTACGTATGGTGTTGCAGTTTGTGCTAAAGTGGCTCGATTCAAAGAAAGCTCCTTTATTGAAGAGTTGCGTGGCTCAAGTTTCGTGTTCTTACAGGACAATAATGGAACATTTTCTTTCCTGAAGGCCAAACCACGTCAGCGACAGGCATTGATTACTTACCATTCAAAACTAGGAGAAACGAGGAAGACTAGAAACTTCGTTTACTTCTCTGAAGATGAGGTTGAGTTACCGATTCCAATCAGAGATTTCACGGCAGACCTGCTATGTGAAACGAGCGTAGGTATCATTTACGTGAAGTATGAAGACAACAGCAATGCCATAAACGTTGGAAGACTGAGAATGACTCGTATATTGAAAAGCGAAGACACAATGTTCTCGCTGAAACAAGATAATATTTCAGTACCACTTAAAAAATTAATACCTTATACAATAACTG
Organism: Ctena decussata; assembly: GCA_963989385.1. Taxonomy (NCBI): domain Eukaryota; kingdom Metazoa; phylum Mollusca; class Bivalvia; order Lucinida; family Lucinidae; genus Ctena; species Ctena decussata. The sequence continues at coordinate 58,606,926 of OZ022501.1, read as the reverse complement.
AAGGAAGAAATGGTGATCTTGTTGTTGTTTGTGCTGTTGAAGACGATATCAGCCAACTGGTGATGATCCTCCCAATGAAACAAAGTGCAGAAATACTAGAGTTACAGTACCCATCAAAAGAATATGGTGACATAACAGTCATTGATCTGGAGATGGATTGTGAAGGAAACATTATGTTTGTAGTGAGAAGCAATGCTGGAAAACTGTGGCGTGTAATGACAAAATACATCATGCCCTAATTTTGCTACTTGAACATCATTGTGCATAGGTTTGAGGTGCCTGACGGCGAATGTGGACCAGGAATACCACCTCTGTGTCTTTTATACCATTTGAGTCGCGACACGACAAAACCAACAAAGCGGCATGTGCGCCGAGTGAAGAATCAGATCAGCCTGGGCGCTCGCCCACGACAGCGAAGACTGATCAGACTGGGTAGTCTCGAGGCTGATCAGAGTCTTCGCGTGGCGCACATGCCACTTTGTTGGTTTTGTCGTGTCACGGCTCATTTATGTATTTGCATTAAATGACTCCATTGCCGACACGGCTCGCCCTTCTCTACGCAATGAGGCGTTTTCACCCCGCAAAATGTCATAAAAACGCAAAATGTTAGCAAAACGCATTTAATGTTATAAAATAAATAACAACGCAAACTATTATAAATTTATATGTCGCTGGCCGGGTTTGAACCCTCACGGATGCGGCGGCAGCGCCTAGCACTGCAACGTGCGTCACCTTTAACCATTACGCTACCGAGACGTCCCCCAAAAAAGAACGCTCAAATAACGTATATAAAGCTAACCGACGTTGCAGTACACTAGTTCAAACCCGGCCAGCGACATATAAAATATTTACAACGAATGATGTCTCCATTGTGGTTGAAAAGACAAGTGTCGCCTCCATTGATGAGGGAAATATCATAATTCGGTAGAAAAACAGAAGTTAATAATAAATAGAAACCCCTATATACGGAGTGTACTGCAACGTCGGTTAGCTTTATATACGTTATTTGAGCGTCCTTTTTTGGGGACGTCTCGGTAGCGTAATTGTTAAAGCTGACGCACATTGCAGTGATAGGCGCTGCTGCCGCATCCGTGAGAGTTCAAACCCGGACAGCGACATATAAAATATTTACAACGAATTATGTCTCCATTGTGGTTGAAAAAACAAGTGTCGCCTCCATTGATGAGGGAAATATCATAATTCGGTAGAAAAACAGAAGTTATTATAAATTTATAACATTTTGCGTCGAATTCGACGCAAAATGTTATTAAGTTATAACATTTTGCGTTCCTATAATTGTTAGAACATCTTACGTTGTTATTACATTTTTCGGGGTGAAGATGCGTTTTTATAACATTTTGCGGGGTGACAAGACTTATAGTTAATGGCTGCCTATAGAACGTCTTGCGCACGCAGCTAAAATCGTCTTACCCGACTTAGACGAGCTTTCACCGTATATGATGCAACGGACTTCTTGGAAACCCAGAGGACAAAAGCATCGAATCAAAGCATTAATAAGTATTAATCTCCAGATGTAATTTAGTGCTGAATTGAAGTTATATTCAAGGAAAATGACTAATGTGAAGTTTTCGAGAAAAATGCAAACATCAACCGGCTCAGCATCAGATATTTCTGTGAAGACTCTGATGTAAGCATTGTAATTCGAAAAGGTATCTACTGTCACTTCTTGTTGGGGTTCTATGGATCCGTTGCATAGCGGAAGTTAGAATCAAAGCACACCGACTTCCCAACAGTTTTAACTTCAGCTATTCAACGGATCCACAGAACCCAAATAATAAATTAAGAATAGGCTCAATTTTAAACATCCTCTATATCAGATTTTTCATAACTATGATTGTCTGGACAAATTTAGATCTCGGGGATAACACTATTTTTAACAGAAGATTAGATTGCCACCACAATATACAGGGACTGGATTTAGTTAGAGAGAGAAAGAGAGAGAAGCAAAAACAAGAGGGTCATGAGGCCCCGAATCGCTCACCTGAGTATGGTGGCCATGTAGGTCATGTGACCTATACCGCTTGAATAAATTTTCATTCCCTCAGCCCCTGGAGGCTGTGTATGAAATTTGGTTACAATTAGCCCAGTGGCTTATGAGGAGATGTCTTATATCGTCAAAATATGAGAGACATGGGTCTGAGGTCAAATAAGAACCTTGACCTCTTGTACCCACAAATCTTCCATGTATTAACTAGGAGCCTATATACACCAATTTTTAGGTCAAAATCTTCTTAACCTGCTTTGAAATCTTATGTTCTAGCATTTTCCCACACTTGACCTTGCCATAAAAAACCTGATGCTATATACCAAGTTTTAATGCCATCGATCGTTTGGTTCTTGAGAAGAAGATTTGTAAAGGTTTTTGCCATATATGGGCATGGCGGCCATGTTGGTCATGTGACCAAGACCGTTTGAACAAATTTTCGTTCCCTCAGCCCCTAGAGACTCTGTATGAAATTTGGTCACAACTGGCCCAATGGCTTTTGAAGAGATGTGATGAAATTGTCACATTATGAGATCAGGGTCAAAGATCAAAGAATGCCATTGACCTCCTTTTCGTTTTTATTTTCATGTACTCATTAAGATGACTATATACCAATTTTCAGGTCAAAATCTTCAAGAAATCTTATGTTCTAGCATTTTCCCATATAAAAGCTACAGAAAGCAAATTTGACCTTACCGATAAAAAGATCAAGGTCAACACAAGGTCATAATTTGAACAATCTTGGTAGTACTTGTGTACCTGATGCTACATACCAAATTTCAAGGTCATCCGCCTACTGGTTCTGGAAATGAAGATTTTTAAAGGGTTTTACCATATATGGGCGTGGCGGCCATGTTGGTCATGCGACTAGGACTGTTTGAACAAATTTTCGTTCCCCGCCCCCTAGAGCCTCTACATGAAATTTGGTCACAAATGGCCTAGTGGCTTTTGAGCAGATGTGTGAAATTGTCAAAATATGAGGGACCAGGGTTAAAGGTCAAAGAATGACCTTGACCTCTTTTATGTATAAATTTTCATGTACTCATTAAGATGACTGTATATACCAATTTTCAGATCAAAATCTTCAATAATTTCCAAGAAATCTTATGTTCTTGCATTTTCCCATACAGAAGCTACAGAAAGCAAATTTGACCTTACCGTAAAAAGGTCAAGGGCAACCTCACGTCAAAATTTTAACAATCTTGGTAGTTCTCGCCTACCCGATGATATATACACCAAGTTTCACGGCCATCGGCCTATTGGTTCTGGAGAAGATTTTTAAAGGTTTTTAACATATATGGGCATGGCGGCCATGTTGGTCATGTGACCAGGACCGTTTGAACTACTTTTCGTTCCCCCGCCCCCTAGAAGCTCAATATGACTTTTGTTACCATCGGCCTAGCGGTTTCAGAGGAGAAGTCGTTTGAAAATGTTAACGGACGGACAACGGACGGACGACAGAGCCTTCCCATCCTATAGGATCACCCGGAGCCGCTGGCTCAGGTGAGCTTAAATAAAAAGAAAACGGTTACCAGGACGGATACACAATGCTGCAACAACATTGATTTGGCAGTTAAGGTCTTGATTTTAAGTTTTTGTCCTCTGGGTCGTAAGTCTTATTTCCAAGAAGTCCGTTGCATCATCTTCTGTTGCATATTACAAAGCCCGTTGCATCATACACGGTGAAAGCCTCGTTTAAGTCGGGTGCATCCTTTAGAATCACATAATGAAGTCGGTTGCATCCATATGATGTGGCCCTAAGTTCAGGGAGAGCTATTGTTGTCACCCTAGCGTCGGCGTCCGGATTTAATGTTTTGGTTATAGTTTTTTAAAGACATATATCTCCTTAACCCATGGATGGATTCTTTTGATACTTTCACTGTAGTTAGATATTGGACCACAGTTTAAAAGGGTACCACCCTCACTACACTCAGTGACCCTGATGTCAAGGTCATGGACTTAGAAAATTGGGAGTCTTTTGGACTGAATGTTTTGGTTAAAGTTTTTTAAAGCCCAATATCTCATTAACTCCATGGATGGAATCCTTTGATACTTGCACTGTAGTTAGATATTGGTCCAAAATTTTCCAAGGTACAGCCCACACACCCCTCAATGACCTTTATGTCAAGGTCATGGTCTTAGAAAATTATCTTTATATTAATTGGATGATTTGGTTAAAGTTTTTAGCTCACCTGAACCAGCGGCTGCGGGGGAGCTTATAGGATGGTAAGGCTCCGGCAGCCGTCGTACGTCGTCCGTCCGTCCGCAATTTCAAACGACTTCTCCTCTGAAACCGCTGGGCCTATTGTAACCAAATTTCATATGTAGCCTCCAGGGGTCTTAGGAACAAAAAGTTGTTCAAATGCTCCAGGTCACCTGGCCAACATGGCCGCCATGCCCATATATGGTAGAAACCTTTAAAAATCTTCTTCTCCAGAACCAAACGGCCGATGGCCTTGAAACTTGGTATGTAGCATCGGTTAGGAGAGTAATACCAAGATTGTTCAAATTTTGACCTTTAGTTGACCTTTACTTTTTTTACGGCAAGGTCAAATTTGCTTTCTGGTGCTTTTATATGGGAAAACGTTAGAACATAAGATTTCTTGGAAACTGTTGAAGATTTTGACCTGAAAATTGGTATATACAGTCATCTTAATAAGTACATGAAAATTTATGGGTACAAGAGGTCAAGGTCATTCTTTGACTTTTGACCCTGGTCTCTCATAATTTGACAATTTCACATATCTCCTCAAAAGCCACAGGACCAATTCTAACTTAATTTCATGTAGAGGCTCTAGGGGGCGGGGGAACGAAAATTTGTTCAAATGGTCCTAGTCACAAGACCATCATGGCTGCCACGCCCATATATGGTTAAAACCTTACAAAAATCTTCTTCTCCAGAATCAAAAGACCAGTCTTGAAACTTGGTATGTATTATTGGGTACGCGAGTACTACCTAGACTATACAAATTACAACCTTTGGTCGTTTTTGACCTTTTTACGGCAGGGTCAAGTTTGTTTTCTGGTGCTTTTAAATGGGAAAACGCTAGAACATTAGATTTCTTGGAAACGACCTGAAAATTGGTTTATACAGTCATCTTAATGGGTACATGAAAATTTATGCGTACAATAGGTCAAGGTCATTCTTTGACCCTTGACCCTGGTCTCGCATATTTTGGCAATTTCACACATCTCCTCAAAAGCCACTGGGCCAATTGTAACCAAATTTCATATAGAGGCTCTAGGGGGCGGGGGAACGAAAATTTGTTCAATTGTTCCTAGTCACATGACCAACATGGCTGCCACGCGCATATATGGTAAAAACCTTTAAAAATCTTCTCCAGAACCAATAGGCCGATGGCCTTGAAACTTACTTGGTATGTAGCATCGGGTACACAAGTACTACCAACTTATTCAAATTATGGCCTTGGGTTGACCTTGACCTTTTTTATGGTTAGGTCAAATTTGCTTCTGTAGCTTTTATATGGGAAAATGCTAGAACATAAGATTTCTTGGAAACTGTTGAAGATTTTGACCTGAAAATTGGTATATACAGTCATCTTAATGAGTAAATGAAAATTCAGATGTACAAGAGGTCAAGGTCATTCTTTGACCCTGGTCTCTTATATTGTGACAATTTCACACATCTCCACAAAAGCCACTGGGCCAATTGTAACCAAATTTCATATAGAGCCTCTAGAGGCTGAGGGAATTAAAATTTGTTCAAACAGTCTGGGTCACATGACCAACATGGCCACCATGCCCATATATGGCAAAAACCTTTACAAACCTTCTTCTCAAGAACCAATAGGCCGATGGCGTTGAAACTGTGTAAATAGCATCAGGTACTTGAGTACTATCAAGATTGTTCAAATGATGACCTATGGCTGACCTTGACCTTTCCTAAGGCAGTCCAAGTATGGAAAAATGTTAGAACATAAGATTTCATGGCAAGTTTAGAAGATTTTAGCCTAAAATTGGTATATTCAGTCGTCTTAATTAGTGCATGGAAGGTTTGTGGGTACAAGAGGTCAATGTCATTCTTTGACCTCTGACCTATGTCTCTCATATTTTGACAATTTAAGACATCTCCTCAAAAGCCACTGGGCTAATTGTAACCAAATTTCATACACAGCCTCCAGGGGCTGAGGGAATGAAAATTTATTCAAGCGGTCTATGTCACATGACCACAATGGCCACCACACTCAGGTGAGCGATTCGGGGCCTCATGGCCCTCTTGTTTAAAGACCCATATCTCCTGAACTCATGGATTAATTCTTTTGATATTTGCACTGTTGTTAGATATTAGTCCAAAGTTTTGCAGAGTACTCCTCCAACCCCGCTCAGTGACCTTGCTGTCAAGGTCAGGGACTTAGGAAATTTTGGTCATTATTAAAGTTTTCTAATTGCACATTGATTCATTATGCTTGGCAGAGATTTAGTTTATACCTGAATTGATGTTAGACACTTTGAGTTTGTACAAAACACTGTATACTTACCCCACTGGATGACCTTGAAGTCAAGGTCATTGCCTTATAATTTTGTCTTAAAGATTTTGGTTAAAGTTTTATGTTTATGAAGACATAATTTCACAGTGCCACGATGAACTCAGTTGATACTAATACTTGGACTGATGTTAGATTAGGGAGGTTAAGATTTAGAACTTGTAGGCGTACGGCTACTGGTAGCCACATGTACACGTACAAGTTAGAATTGTGGTTATAAATGGTTAAGATAAATATAACTTGTACGTGTACTTGTAACCGAAAGAAATGCGGCGACTTAGCTTAGCCGGTTAAAATAATAATCGAAAATCTGTCAGCATGACCTTTCGTCCGCGTGTACGTTTTGGGTTAACATTTTCTTGTCATCCTATCTCCTCTGCATCAATTGTTTCGGTCGTTTTTTCGAATTTTTTTTTTGTCGAAACTTAACGTTCTAATTATTTAGTGTCACAACAAAGCGTACAGGCATGGCCTTCGCCCACTATCACAACCGGCGACAATCTTGTAAACAAATTTTCCCTGATAATTTCACTGTTACAAAGTCCCGTAGGTTTAACTGTAAAAGACCTGGCATTTGGCTGCAGGCAATTCTCTATCTGCGTGCACTCACTATTTCACAACCACATCGGATTTTTTTCGAAAGCTTTTATACATCGATCGACACAATCCTATGTGTTTCTTAGCCTTTTTTTATCGTTTATTGGTAATGTAACCCGTACCTACCCACCCCATAGTCCGATTTCTCCATTTTAATTAGGATAAAATTGATTCCGACCAGCTTCCCCAGCTCAGTCCCATTTATGATGCTTATATGTGGCCACATGATCTTTTAACTGTTGGCTGGGAGGTTGATGCTCTCATGATCCAGAGGTCGTGGGTTCGATTCCAGCTAAGGTCACGTTTCTTTTCTGCATCTGGTTTATTTTCAGCATCGTCCGTATCTCATATACTTGCTCATATGCCGTACATGACTAAAATACTGTTGAACGGTCCGTAAAACCCGGAATCATTCATCTAGCAATCTTTATAACTGCGGAGATATCTACAACAGATACTGCCTTATGCCTCGCACACGCCTACCAATCGCTCTCATGCGAAACCACGGTTCAGAACGCCAATCCATGAGAGGAGTTCCCGGTTTTGCAGGAGAGGAGCCAAAATCGTAAACAAATTTGACATCGGCACAAGGTTTGAGGTATTTATTTTCTCTGAAAACTATTTATGCAAAATATAGGAATGCTATTTTGTCACATATAGATTGTTTCTTCGGCACATGAAAGGATTAGGCACATGGTCTTGCTTTTTTCCAGATATACATTTAGTACGACGGAGCATGTGTTCAAGGTCAGTCTGAGCGATATATACATGTAGGGAAAAGTCGCATTTTCTTGCTTGATTTTGAGTCTCTGACCTTGGCAGTCGCAAAGAAGTAAACAGAACTACTATATGAGTGAATCCCAACGTTGGAAGTAAGCTTTCCGTGATGGACAGTTTAGAATTTAGAAAATATACGCAAAAACTTGGCATCGTCAGCCCGGTTCCGCATGAGATATTAGAAAATATAAGGAATTTTTATCAAACACAAAAACAGCTTCTGAACAAAAATTGGATCAAAACTAATATGAACTCTGTGATAAATCATTATTTTATACATTGCAGATGACTTTCTGGCTGTTTTTATTTCCCCGTTTGTCTTTTAAGGCCTTTTGCAAACCCTCTTTCAAACCCTCTTGCATGCCTCAGAAACAGACAAACGGGATTAAAACAGCCAGAGTCATCTGCAATGTATAAAATAATGATATATCACAGAGTTCATGTTAATTTTGATCCAATTATTGTTCAGAAGCTGTTTTTGTGTTTGATAAAAATTCCTTGTATTTTCTATTTATCTCATGCGGAACCGGGCTGACGATGCCAAGGTTTTGCGTATATTTTCTAAATTCTAAACTGTCCATCACGGAAAACTTAATTTCAACGTTTGGATTCACGTATACAGTAGTTCTGTTCACTTCTTTGCGACTGCCAAGGTCAGAGACTCAAAATCAAGCAAGAGAATGCGACTTTTCCCTACATATATATATCGCCGAGACTGACCTTGAATACATGCTCCGCCGTACTAAATGCATATCTGGAATAATGCATGACCATGTGCCTAATCCTTTCATATGCCGAAGAAACAATCTATATGTGACAAAATAGCATTCTTATATTTTGCATAAATAGTTTTCAGAGAAAATAAATACCTCAAACCTTGTGTCGATGTTAAATTTGTTTACGATTTTGGCTCCTCTCCTGCAAAACCGGGAACTCCTCTCATGGATTGGCGTTCTGAACCGTGGTTTCGCATGAGAGCGATTGGTAGGCGTGTCGCATATACCGCCCTCATTGTAAACATTGGTCTATGTTATTTACGCTTCACTGATTTTCAAGTGAGCGCTTTAAATAATTACTTAGATTTATATGCTCTCAACGTTGATGCCATATTTTCGTATTCAATCCGAAAAAATGTATTCAAAGTACACGTTTATTAAGCTACGTGTAAACGGCCTCCTAGAAGCAGTCAACGTCTAGAACTTACTTCTAACTGGTCGCGGGTATCCTATTTTTGATGACGTATACACACAAATCATGGCTAGACGTACACGTACACGTTCAAGTTAAAAATCATAATCTCCCTAATGTCAGGAATTCCTAACTTCACTAAAACATTTTTGCTGTATACAGTGCCGATGATGTGAGTGAGAAGCAGAAATGCGTAAGTCCGTCTATCTTTTTTATCAGACTCCTCTGCTGATGCATGTACAGTGTGCATGCAGTTCCAGTTTTTTTTTGTGCAGTTTACTATATAAAAATGCCATTTGAGGGTTATATTTACAACTTAAAAATCCCCAATTAAAATATTAACATAAAATTATGAAAATCTAGAATGTGTCCACAGGAACACGGATGCCCCCGCCTAGTGCCCTAAGTAAGATGGGGCCTTGTTTAAGGTACTGGCACTTGTAGGCTAAATAGGTTCTTAAATCAGACTTGTGTGGTACAGGTTTTATTGTTGTCCTTAGGCAGATGTATTGTGCTTCTCGGATCAAGAGAAGTGTGTGTGTGTGTGTGTGTGTGTGTGTGTGTGTGTGTGTGTGTGTGTGTGTGAGGAGAGGGGGGGGAGGGGGGACTTTGATTTGTGATAACATTCTGTATCTTATCACAGAAATGGATACCATGCAACTTTCCAAACGAAATAGCCCGGAAACGAGTAGCTTTTCAAAAACTAACAAACGGAAACCAGTTTTGTGTAAAATGAAGTTGAAAAAGGGTCATTACTCCAAAAGTGATTGGCGGATTTTACTCTAAATTGAACCTGACTTGTATTTTATAATAATATGTCTGTATATAAAATATGAATCCTATACATTAATCTTTTCAAAAGATAACGAACGGAAATCATTTTTTATGTAAAAAATAAAGTCGAAAAAGGGCCATAACTCCCATATAATTTGACGGAATTTACCCTAAATCAAACTCGACCTGTATTTTATGATTATATACCTGTGTATAAAGTATGAATCCAATATACTAATCTTTTCAAAAGATAAAGAACGGAAACCATTTTTTCATACAAAATGAAGTCAAAAAAGGGCCATAACTCCCACAATAATACACGGATTTTACCCTGAATCGAACTTGACCTGTATTTTATAATTATATATTTACATTCTTGGTGTATTTACTGAAAAGCCCTATAGTAAACCGTTGGAACGTAATGTAGTTTACATTCCAATAATTACATTGAGACACACGACGTCAGTGACGTAAAATAAACAATGGCATACAACCTGATTGGACGTCAGCAACGTCATGACGTCATGCATGCCGTTCTGCTGTTAGCAGAAAAACTGCGTTTACATGTTTTACTGCTTCAATTTTAGCGCTTATATAAGATTTTTCATGAAAGATTTAATTGAAATGGATGTAAATATAAGCAATGAACCTATTTTTTCTGATGTTTATCGAAATGTAAACTATATTGGGTCACTAGCAAAGTTTACATGAACCCCTTCGGGATTCGTTCACTTTGCACGTGACCCAATGTAGTTAACACTTCGATAAACCTCAGAAAAATGAAATTCATTCCTTAAATACCTGTGTGTAAAATATGAATTAAATACACCAATGCTTTCAAAGATATCGAACGGAAACCATTTTTTCATACAACATGAAGTTGAAAAAGGGCCATTACTCCCACAATAATAGACGTTATTATATACCTATCAATGATACATCCTTTGAACTGCCTGTTTTCTGGCCTTCTGATACAGAGAGCCATATCAAACTGACGTTTTCTGAATCCGTATCACTATCCTTTAAAACGAGGCTATTTCTGAGTTCCAGTTTCGGGCGCGTCATTTGTTAACGTGCATCGTAGAAACGAGAACCAGAGAAACGGGACTGGTGACGTAACGTCAACAAACACGTCAAATGGCGCGCTACGACAGCTGAGTCGGTAGCGTTTGTCTCACAACTAGCTTCAAATCTCTGCCGCGCCGGTTCAAATCCGGGTCGATGCATTAGCGCTGGCAAGTATGAATGGTTGACTCTTCTATAAGGTATATAATAAACAAATTATTATAACAGTAACTTGATCTGGCGTACTGTATCACGTCTCGTGGATGAGCTCATACCATCGGATCACCCTCGACGCAAGCGTCTCGGGTGATCCGTTGGTATGAGCTCATCCACTCGACGTGATACATTACGCCAGATCATGTTACTATTATAATAATGTGTATATATTTACCCTAAATCAAACTCGACCTGTATTTTATGATTATTAATTAACTAAGTAATATATAGCACTTTTACTGGGAAATCGGTCTGTATCATACTGGTGACGTTTCTCTTTTCATACAGTATGACCTCCGCTTAATACAGCTTGACCTCCTACCTATACGGTTGACCTCGTGTCATATTGATTAAAACCTTCGACCTATACGGAAATCCACGCATCCGATTGGTTCAAAGTTTTGGTCACGCGAGGGCGCTCTCCTGGCTGGATGACAGCGGCGTAAACATCAATGGCGGCGGCCAGTTAACTGTGTAATTGTGCAGACTGTTAGAATTTTTATTTGACAGAGCTAATGAGAGTTTCCTCATATTAAGGCGCCTTATACTGGCCTCCTCACAAGGTCGAATACCTGTGACGGTATTGACCGTCAGCTATAAGTTAATTAATAAAAATGTCATTAATCAAGTGATTTCGTATTGGCCCAGTTACAGGTCCTCGGTCAGCTGTATTGGCCCTCGGCCTTCGGCCTCGGGCCAATACAGCTAACCTTGGACCTGTAACTGGGCCAATACGAAATCACTTAATTAATAACATTATATTATATAGCTGTGTATAAAATATGAATCCAATACACTAATCTTTGCAAAAGATAATGAACGGAAACCATTTTTTTCATACAAAATGAAGTAAAAAAAAAGCCATAACTCCCACAATAATAGATCGATTTTACCCTCAATCGAACTTGACCTGTATTTTATTATATACCTGTGTATAAAATATGAATTCAATACACCAATGTTTTCAAAAGATATCGAACGGAAACCATTTTCGTACGGGACGGGACAGGACATGACAGGACAGGACATGACAGGACATGACAGGACAGGACATGACAGGACAGGACATGACAGGACATGACAGGACAGGACATGACAGGACAGGACATGACAGGACATGACAGGACAGGACATGACAGGACAGGACATGACGGGACAGGACATGACAGGACAGGACATGACAGGACAGGACAGGACAGGACAGGACGTACGTACGTACGTACGGACAGTGGTGATACTATATCCCCCCATTAAAAATGGCGGGGCATAAAAACAATCAAAACACTGAAGATAAATTGAATTTAAAGAATCCGTATGCATAAAAACTCGGTGTTAATGGATGCTTTGATAATATCGTTTGAAACGTGGCTGTCGTATACAATTCAATGCTATTCTATTCTATTCTATCTTTGGGGCACCACAGACGACTTCGAAACAATCCCTTTCCACCTTGTCCTGTTTTCGGCTGCCCTAGTTAAGCTGGCAAAGTCCATCCCTGTCCACTCTTTAATATTGTCTTCCCACCTCTTCTTCTGTCTACTTTTCTTCTTTTTCCTTTCACTGTGCCCTGTAGAATTGTCTTTGCTAAACCAGAAGACCTTGAGACGTGGCCAAACCACCTTAGTTTCCGTTTCTTGACCAGCGTCAGGAGTTTATCATGCTCTCCAATGGCTGCTTGAATCTTTCTGCGAACCTCCTCATTGGTTATATGGTCCTTGTACGAAATATTCAGTAACCTTCGGTAGCATCTCATCTCAAAAGCCTGCGTTCTTTTCTCTAACTCTGCCGTAAAGGTCCACGATTCACAGGCATACAGAAATATGGAAATGACAAGGGAGCGCATAAGTTTCACCTTTGATCCAAGAGATATGTTGTTATCTCTCCAAATTTGTTTCAGCTTGGTAAGAGCTGAAGTGGCTTGTGCAATCCTTCAGAGAACCTCCTGTTTTGAGCCATCAGCTGAGACAATTGCTCCAAGACGTTTGAAGCTTGTTACGGTACCCAGCTTCTGCCCTTGTACCTTGATCTCCCTCTGGATGATATCTGCACTCTTTGTCATCAGTTTGGTTTTCTCAGCACTGATCTCCATCTTATGCTTTGTGCAGGTTTGGTCTAGACTTTCAACTAGAGCTTCTAGTTCCTGCTCTTCTTCAGCTAGAGCGTCTAGCCATCGGCAAACCGCAGATTAGTAATGTTTCTGCCGCCTATGCTAACCTTTCCGTCATGTTCTTCCAGAGCATCAGACATGATCCGTTCGAGGAAAATGTTGAAGAGGGTGGGTGACAAAAGACATCCTTGTCTTACTCCAACTGCTGTTCTGAACCATTCTCCTGTGCTGCCATTTATCAGGACTGCACTTGTAGCCTTGTCGTATAGATGCTCATTGGCGCGAACTAGATTTGCATTGATATTGTACTTCCGCATGGTGGCCCATAAGGCTGCATGCCATATCTTGTCAATGGCTTTTTTTGAAATCAATGACGACATGGTACAGATTCTGCTGATGTTGGAGATACTTTTCACACGTGAGTGCACCTTTCTATTAATACCCGCCTTCCGGTTTTTAGCGATATTTAAAAAGCGACTAACGGATCTATGGGATGGCGGAATAATTATCGTGGCCCGGATCGTGAATATTGAAATTCGCAAAGCAGGTCGTTAACAGCACCTGAATTGCCTTATTAATGCGTGGTTTTGTGTCCGTTAAGTCACGCCTGTTAATAGCATGTGGCACCGATATATATTGTAAAAATACAAGACACAGCTGTTCAATAACTGCACACTGTAAGGCGAGGAGAGGAACTTTATAAGTACTTGTGCTTTCGTTCCAACCCTGTGATTTTATTATTTGTATTGTTTCAATGTATATATGTATTGAAAAAAATATATGTCTAAACCAATGTAATTAAGGCAAAGTGTCTCATTCATTGTCCCGCTTTTGTTTATATTTCATCGCCCAACGGGGAATCATAAATAAAATAATATCTTAATCATGGAGAGACTGGGACTTACGTCATGTTGTTTTTCAAAAGAGCCTGTTCTCTACTATTTGCCCCTGAAACGTTAGCACACACACCGAAAAAAATGAAACTTGAGAGACAATACAGTAGTTATATGAGAGAATGAGCGTAGTTTAAAACCTGCAAAAGAAGGGGCTGGAATGGAATTGAGTGAATGAGTATTTATAAGTAAGTGAGTGAGTGGGCTCGGGTTTAACGTCCTATCAACATAAAGGTCATACAGAGACGGAACCGTCGGTTTAATAAAGTCACATCCGAAAGACGGGAGGAGCGGTTAATCGAACCTGCGACCCTATTGGTAGTTTAGCGCGTAAACACTACACTCCAGTCCTCCTATTTGGGTTGGTATTCTTACAGGAAATAATTTGCTCTTCCAGAGTTAGCAAATACTTTCCTGTATGTAGGAGTGCACCCCCGAATCAAAGAAATAAATAGAGGATCTTACATGAGTGCTCATGTATTATTGAATTTATTAAACGAGTTGGGGAAAAGATAAGATGCGAGGCTCTGCCGAGCATCTTATCGTTTTCACCAACGAGCTTAATGAATTCAATAATACAGGAGCACGAATGCAAGATTCTATTTATCATATGACGTTAAAATCTCATTTTATTAGCAAATTTTGCAAAAAAACGTCAAAATTTCGCCATTAGAAAATGCGACGTTTTTATGGACGTCAACGCATATAACGTTACGACGTAATTTGCATATTTAATCCACTAGTGGATTATCGTTTTTAATGCATGGCTTTATTACACTCTCAGATGCGACGTCATAAACTGAATTATCCCTGCAAGTCCAATCCATTCCAGCTTATGTTTTAAACTATGCCTTTAAAGGGAAGAGACAGCTTTGGTTGGAATCGGATCATCTACATTCCACAGGCTACCATTCGTTGAGGTCAGGTAAATTCGAACATCATGTTAATTCGGACAGTGACATGGTTTCCGTTATATATCAGTTTTGTAAAGAACAAATATAACTTGGCAAACAGTGAAAATGCTGATGAGACGGCTCATCTGGATTTTCACTGTTTGCAATGGTATGACCGAATTTACCCGCTGTCCGAAGTTACCCGGCTCGACCCTACTACTAGAGTGAGATGTACTCTTTAATACAAGAAAGAATTTGCTCCCTTCATGGGTTATGGATTTTGGATTTCTTGCCTGTAAAAGTGCTGTAAGAAGTGCTAATGAACTATATATAGCGTCCTAGATCTTAACCTTAAAATGCACTGACAAAGTTCACTTATTTGTTTCCTCTAAAAAAAGCGTAATTTATTCGTGTTAATTTGCTGTGTGTGCTGTATTCAAAAGTGCTTTTTCTCGTCTATCTAGGCAGCTAGCGCTCGTCCTTGAAATTTTAAAGGATTACCAAATACCTTCGTTACGTTGCATGAGTGTTTTGCATTTATCGCTGATGTAAAGTTTTAATGCCTTGCATAATAATCATAAAAATGCAAATACTAATATTTTCTTATTTCCGAAACACACAGTTTGGGAGATAAGATGGAGCTGTTGGCTGCTTTGTGGGGAATATTGGCTAACTCGACACTTTTACTCGGATTTCTAATATTCACACTGTTTGTTGTGCTACGGTATGTGCTGGTTGACAGGAGCAATGGCTTACCACCTGGACCGCGGTTTCGTTTTCCACTTGTGGGTAATATGTACGCGGTAGAACCGGACATGAGGAAATTTCTACGCAGATTCAGGAAAAGATATGGTGATATCTACAGTTTGTACTTCGGACACAAGCTTGTGATTATTATAGCAGGCTATGACAATCTGAGAGAGGCGTTCGTCAAAAACGCAGATTCTTTTTCGGACAGACCTAAAGGAACCGATATGATGAGTGCTATCACCAAAGGACTAGGTAAATAACTTTTCTTGTATTCCTATGTAAACTCCCAATTTATATATATTACCCACACTGCATAATTAAACCGATTTGTATAAACAAAACTTTACACCGACCTCACCCCTTTCCCGCAAACTGAGGAAAAGTACAATAGAACTCTTTAAATAGCCACTTATATTAGTGAAATATATCAGGTTACCCTTTAATAAAAATCTTAGGCTGACAAACCATGGTATAACCATTACATTATTTTCAATTTCAACCAACAGTGTTAATAACTTTTCCTTCACAGTCAAGATGCTTGCGAATTTTAAAAAAAGGGGTACATGTGGTGGTTCTATTGCCAAATTGTACCGGCTCAAACTTCCCGCAAACTGAGGAAAAGTACAGAACTCTTTAAATAGCCACTTATATTAGTGAAATAAATCAGGTTACACTTTAATAAAAATCTTAGGCTGACAAACCATGGTATAACCATTACATTATTTGCAATTTCAACCAACAGTGTTAATAACTTTTCCTTCACAGTCAAGATGCTTGCGAATTTTAAAAAAGGGGTACATGTGGTGGTTCTATTGCCAAATTGTACCGGCTCAAACTTCCAGGAATGACCCTGCTTAAGAATTTACTTTTAAGGATAGAAAATATTATGACTTTCGTCCTTTTTTCATCTGGTCTTGATGGTGGCAAATGGTCGCTGTTCCAGACTGGCTCCGAGGTTATAAAACACTTTTCGTACTCAACTCAGCTGAGAATGAAATTTTCTCTGCTGATAAATATGAAAATGCCAACTAATGTTGGCATTTTCAAATTCAGAAGCAGTGAAAATTTCATACTCAGCTAAACTCAGCAAGAAAACAATTGTACTTATTTGCTATTTATTAGCAGGTAAAATTTCATTCTCAGCTCAGCTTGGCGGGAAAAAGTTTTATAACCTTGGGGCCTGATTTCATTTTAGGCGTGGCGACTGTGGATGGCGATCTTTGGAGGGAGCATCGCAAGTTTAGCCTGACTACACTTAGAAATTTTGGAATGGGTAGATCTATCCTTGAAGACAGAATCCACATCGAAGTGCAACTATTATTGAAAGCGTTCCAATTGAAGGGGAATAACTCATTCGATCCACAACAACTTCTTTATATGAGTGTCTCTAACGTAATGTGCTCGCTTTCATTCGGTGGCCATTTTAAGCACGACGATATACGCTTCGGAGAAATGCTGAGGCGACTCGAAGAAAACTTTTATAACATCAGAATGTCAGGCGTTGGCTCATTTATCCCTCAGTTGGCTTATCTACCTGGGGATATGTTCAAAATCAAGAAAACTTTGCATAATGCAGATGTTGTTTACGGCTGGTTGCGTGAATTTGTCAATGAGCATCTTATGAATTTTGATGAAAACAATATCAACAATTTTGCAAGTGCCTTTATAAAGGAGATGAAACATCAAGAAGCATGTGAGAAGGAAACTACCTTTACAGGTGAGTAAATATCTTCACTTAAAAACAACTGTGTGAAAGTGCCAGAATCATTAAGAATAATAAATATTGTCTCCTTCAGACCCAAGGAGTGGTAGGGTAGGTGCTCCCAGAATTCTACCGGTATTAAGCTATGTGATATAGTTTCCATTCAACTTTGATTTTTTTAGTTTGCGAGAAATATCACTACTGCAGAGCTGAGCCATTAAAATCCCATTAAACTATCATGCCAAACCCATGAATATCCCATGAAAATCATGAAACCTATCAAAGGCAGCCATTATTCTTTGTAGGAAAATATGATGGTGTTCATTTTCAGTCCATTAAACTCTATATCTATGGCCCTTATTAGAAGCTGAAATCATGAAAATGGCATGAAATAATTATTGTGCCATTAAACTAATGGCATTAAAATTCCATTGGCCACTACATCTTGGTTTAGTTTTTCCATGCCAATCATTGCTCAAAAACGCCTTTTAATGGCCATTACAGATTGAGCAGCAAACTAATGATGGTCAATAAGTGGATCTTAAAATCCATGACATTTTTTAAATGTCAAAAAGAAACTTATAACCTTGTACCATTTAAACTAGATAATGGTCATTAATTGTGCATCTAATGAGCATTAGCAAAGACAAGGCCGCTTGAAACATATAAGATTTTATTTCATGCCCATGATAAACATCATGCAAACGTTTTAACCATTAATCTTAAGAAGAAAACATCAATGTAAAAAGTAATCGCGATTAGCATTGCATCTAATGTTCTTTAACAAAACAAGTACCACTTACAACTGATGTGATTTTATTTCATGCCCATAATAAACATGGTGTAAAATACATGGTCATAAATAAAACCATTTATACATAAATCCAAATTTTATTGCCGTATTTGTAAACATTGAAACATCAATATTCAGATCAATTACCATTAACATTGCATCTAATGGGCGGCTTCTACAAGACAAGTACCGCTGAAAATTTCATACCCATGATAAACTAGGTGTTAAAGCTTTGTCCATTAATACATAAATAATATTAGTTTTGGTCATGAAATGTGTATCTGATCCTAACAAGAAGAAACTATCACTTAAAACCGGTGCGATTTGATTCATGGCTATGATAAAGATGATGTAAAATTAATATTCATAATTTATATATTAATGGCCATTAAAATAAAAGTAAATTAAGCTGAGCATTTCACTGCCATTGATTTTTCCTTTACATCTCATATAAAGTTTTAGATTCATGGCCAGTTTCTAGACAACCAATATTCATATTTTTGTTTCAAATAATTTTTACAGACAATAATTCTGTCAGGTGTGCAGTAAACTTGATTCTTAGGCTTTCTATCATGAATAATACAAGTCTTGTTAGTCGTCTGCCTTTTTGTACTTTGATTATTATGATTCTAAACTTCAGTAAATACTTCCATACTTTTATGATATCGCGTTAATTCAGTTTATTTTAATGCAATGAAGTGTCGTACATTATTATTTTTTTCTACTGAAAAGCAAAATTCTATTTATTGTTAGATCTTGCTTTTTTAAGGGTTTGTGTCCTCAGAGGGAAGAGATTCGGCCAATTACACATAAGTGTGCAAGTCCTATAGATGTTTTTTTATTTTTCTTTCTATTTTAAATGTCTAACAAAATATAGATTTTTTTTAAATTTTTAAAGTTGTTTAGCTTATAGGCCTTATCTTTTTAATAGTTATAAATTCAAATACGTTATTTAAGTACACTGTAAAAATGTGTTTAGAATCAATGCAAAAAATGCAGTCCGATTTCTAGCTCACCTGAGCCTTTAGGCTCATAGGTGAGCTTATAGTATAGCCAGGCATCCGTCGTCCGTCCGTCCGTCGTCCGTCGTCCGTCCGTCGTCAACATTTTCAAACATCTTCTCCTCTGAAACCACTGGGCCGATTGAAGCCATATTTCATATGGAGCCTACCTAGGACGGGGACACGAAAGTTTGTTCATATATGGTAAAAACCCTTCAAAAATCTTCTTCTCCAGAACCAAAAGGCCTATGACCTTGAAACTTGGTATGTAGCATTGAGCATGCGGGCTTGTCATAGTTTGTACAAATGATGACCTTGCGATGACGACCTAATTTATGACACGGTCAACTTTGGTACGTTAGACTTTTATATAGGAAAATGCTTAAACAGTGGATTTCTCAGACACTGTTCAAGTCCAAGGTACAATACTTGGTATACATGGTCAACTAAATAAGCGAATGAAGATATTATGTCACTAAAGGTCAAGGTCATTCCGTCGGACCATCCATCGTCAAGATTTTAAAACATCTTCTTCTCTGAAATCACTAGGCCGATTGAAGTCAAATTTCATATGGAGTCTCAGTGGGGTGGGGGAACGAAAGTTTATACGCCGGGTCTGGGTCACATGACCAAGATGGCCGCTAGCCCATATATGGTAAAACCCTTCAAAAATCTTCTTCTCCAGAAGCAAAAGGCCTATGACCTTGAAACTTGGTACGTAGCATCGGGCATTCGGGCCCATCATAGTTTGTACAAATGATGACCGTGCGGTGACCTTGACCTAATTTATGACACGGTCAACTTCGGTACCTTAGGCTTTTATATGGGAAAACGCCTAAACAGTGGATTTCTCAGACACTGTTTAAGTCTAAGGTTCAATATTTGGCATTTATGGTCAACTGAATGAACAGCTGAAGATATTACGTCACTTAAGGTCAAGGTCATTCTGTCAGCCCGTCAGTCGTCAAGATTTTCAAACATCTTCTCCTCTGAAACCACTAGGCCGATTGAAGTCAAATTTCATATGGAGCCTATCTAGGTTGCGGGAAAGAAAGTTTGTTCTGGGTATCCAGGTCACATCTATTAATGGCCATTAATAAAGAGATGTCTGCTCATCATGAAAAGTACCTATGCCTGTTTATCAAATTCAGTGGTAGTCTCTCTCTACCATGATAAGGCATTTAATGGCAATGGGTAATGGACATTAATTGTCGATTAAAATGGTAGTTTTGTAAGTTAATGGGTATGAATAATTTATGGTTCAAGCATATTTGCACTTTTTATGGGCAGCTGCCCATTTGATACTACCGTGTTCATGGGTCTTAGTGGCCATTAAAAGAAATGGGCGAAACCTTTAAAATTATTAATGATCACGTTTTTCGTTTTTATGCCCATTATTTGGCAATCACAGCAAAGTAATGAACTATTAATGGTTATTAATTATGACGTTTTTTGCATGTGTGGCATTTCATGGGTCGTTCATGGCTCATCCATGACACGTATGACCATTTTAGCAGTACGTTCCAGTTTGCTTTCAAATGATTAATGCGAAACCATATTTCATTATTTTAACTCTCTCTCTCTCTCTCTCTCTCTCTCTCTCTCTCTCTCTCTCTCTGAAAAACTCTCCTTCTCAACCCAGCAGTAAATGGGTACCGTTTTCGAACCAGGGAAGGATAAGGCAGTGAAAGGTGAGGGGTGGGCTCTGCCTTTCATATGCTGTGCCCAAGATAGAGTGGGCCTCTAACCCCCACTGCCCCTTCGCCATGCGGTCACTAGACTATGGGAAACCTTCACCTTTTACCTTTTATTTTATAACTACCTTTTTTTTGTAAGTTTGATTTAATTCTATTTTATATTCCAAGGGGGAATGCAGGGGCATAACTACGGGTGAGTACAGGTTACGCAGAATTCTGTGTTATAACCATTGAAAGCAAAAAAAAAAAAAAATAATAAAAAAAAAAATAAAAAAAAAAAAAATAAATAAATAAAAACATAGCTCGAAAGATATTTTATGTAGTGGCACTATTGAAATCTTGTCCAAATACAAAATTTCAGCATCATCAAATATGCAGATGCGTGTTGAAATTTTGTCAATTCGACAAAATTTTATTACGCATCTGCGTATTTGCGAAAAAGCCGTTACGCCTTTGGGAATGGAATTGTTTACTAGGAGTTATTGAAATTTTTACTCTTATACAGTGGAACAATTGGTTCGTGTCCTTGGAGATTTCTTTGTGGCTGGTACAGAGACGACAACAAATATGTTGCGTTGGATGCTTGTCTATCTTGTTAATTACCCGGATATTCAAGAACAGCTCTTCAATGATATAAGCGATTCAGTAGGAACAGAACGCCTTCCATCTCTTCACGACAAAACCAAACTGCCACTTGTTGATGCATTCACGGAGGAATGTCTCAGGTAAGGTTGTAGAGATTGAAATTGTATTTGAATGCTTTACCTAATAATGCATAGCGCCCCAGGCGCATTTATATAGGCAGACCTAAGACTTTGTTGAAGCAAACATTGTTACGAGAAATATAGGGAGATCACTTCAATCACTCCAATACGCAAAACTCTGCCCCCACCCCCGCACCTCTAACACACCTTCCGCCGTGTTTTTTTTAACTTCCTCTTTGCTTGCCTGGATAGGGAAACCTTTCATAAATAGGGTCTACTCTTAAAGAACAGTAGGAGCAAATTCTTACCTTTAAGAGTTGACTCTCATTGAGAAGGGAAGCAAAATATGGAGTTGCTTCCCTTGAAAGCGTACCCATTTAACTTAAGCACAGATGAAAACATGTTGAAGCCTGTGGTTCCAGGCCTCCTTCTAGCTACGCCCCTGGCCCCTATAAAACTTACATGATAGGCAAAGAGTGCAGGCCCAAATCAGACGCCGCAGTGACTGTTTGCGTAAAATTTACAGTATAGTATCTATATAAATGAAAGAAATCAGAGACCACACACCCCTAAAATGATGTACGGACTTGTCCATATTTAAAAGGTAGAATAATCCACCAGGCCGTAGTGGGTTAAACAAGAATATCGTTTCAAAAGAACCAGTCACCTTGAGATTACTGTAGGGGCCCGCACTGAATTCCGGACCACTTAAAACATTTTACTGCAAACTGTGTCATGGCGGAGTTTCAATCGTTTCTCGCATCCATCGCTATATTACACCCCCCCCCCCTCCACCCACCCTTTTCGTCCCCTAACTTGAAATGATTAACATTGTTTGTATACACACAAACACGCACGCACACTCGCATGCACGCACGCACTGATATTGTAAACCTGGCATGCAGCGTATTTCAAATGCATATGCTTTTTACTTGCCTGTACGAAAGTACTGGCAGGCGTAGGAGCTTGGATAATTCCCCCCCCCCCCTTTTTTATTTTTATACGGTATAGCATATAAAGATTATTAATACATACAGCTGTATGTATTTTTTACCCAAATCAATATGAATTAGATCAGGTAAATTCGGACAGCATGGTAAATTCGGACAGTGACATTGTTTCCTTTATACGCCAGTTGTTCGGAAGTAAAACAAAATTAACTGAACGAACAAGTAAAAAACCTGATGAGACGGCTCATTGTGAGCCGTCTCATCTGGATTTTCACTGTTTGCAATGGTATGTCCGAATTTACCTGCTGTCCAAAATTACCCGACTCGACCCTAAGCCACTATGATTGAAGTCACACCGGCGACCGCTTCCGAATGTGTCGGCACAGTTGTGAGGAGTGATAGGAGTTACTATATCTTGTTACGTCACAGAATAGGTCATACGCTAATGTCTCTTACAAATTAAGCGATTGTTTAAAGAAATGTTCCACGGAAGCCAGGAACACATGAAAGTCCTAAACGAAAATAACAGAGTTGGTTTAATTGAGTCTGTTCACGTGCAGCTATGTGATGTTTTAAAACTGCCCACTCTACCCGAGCACTGGCTTCAGCGGAACTCTTCTCATTTTCACACTGACTCCGAATGAGCCCCCCCCCCCCCACACACACACCGGATCCCAAGGACCAGAAAATCTTTTTATTTCATACTTAGCAGTGAATTCAATGCATATCTAGAATAAAAATTGAGCCGCGACGTGAGAAAACCAACAATGTGGTTGTGCGCCCAGCGCAGACTCAGATCAGCCTGGGCATCCGCCCAGTCTGATCAGAGTCTTCGCTGTCCGCATGAAGGTAGCTTAGACCCTTAGCTACCCTTTGAGCTCTCAACGAAGAGTCTGATCAAACTAGGCAGATGTCCAGGCTGATCTGAGTCTGCACTGGGCGCACAACCACATTGTTGGTTTTCTCGTGTCGCGGCTCAAATAAAAATGATATTGTCAACAAAAGCATCGCATTAATTCACTTGTGACTGATACTCGTACGATTTATATTTTTTTCACTGTAGCAAACCGCGACTGTTTTTGACAATTTTGGGCTAAATTTCTTTTCGAAAGGGTCTGAACTGTAGCATTTTTGTCTGACATTATGCTACGGGAGTTAACACGTTAAATCAAGCAACTGACGTCACACTTTGACGTCACTTTTTGAGCCGTCGTATCGCTTATATGCACGCGACATCAGTCCGACGGTAGCTGCAAGCGGATTTCTTAAATCGTCTGTTTTTTTTAATCATTTATTAAAATGATATTACAAACCACTTTCTAGGTTCAAACTGCGTTTACACCAAAATATATACCCACTAAACGCGCTGAGCCAAGCAAAATTAACAAGCAATAACAAAGAAAAAATGTTTTTGATGCTATCTATTTTCTGTTATTCTGCTTAACAGAAAATAAGAATAAAATCAAAAACAAAAAGAACACTTTTTTTTCGGTAATTACATAACTATTTTAATTCATGTGTTGAAAATATCAGCAATTTCACTCGTGCTATGCACTCGTGACATTGCTGATATTTTCAACACAGGCGATGAAATATATTTGGTCTTCACGTAAAAAAGTAAATATCCTCTATAACTTTTACCTTTTCACATGGCCCGGAGGTTATAAAACTCGAGTATATTCTCAAACTCAAAATGAAGCACACTGCTTGGCTGCTTCCGAGCACATACTCGGAAGCAGCCAAGCAGTGTACTTTATTTTGAGTTTGAGATTATAATCAAGTTTTATAACCTCGGATCATGATCTTTCCATACATATATTTTCCAGACATGCAAACTTAACTTTGACAAGTCTCGGTCACGCAACCTCTCGAGATGTCACCTTCCATGGATATCTTATAGCAACCAACCAACGAGTTGTTTGCCGCCGAAGGCGGCAAACAACGAGAGTTGGTTGCTTTACGATTAAGGCGTATTTCTGTTCTATTCTATTCTGTCTCGTACCACTAAGGCTTCGAAAATTTTGTGTCACTGAATTTCCGGTCGGCGTTTTTCTTTCTATGGAGAAACGAGACGCTGGCATTTTTATTGGACGAAAATAAATTCCTGAACTTCCGCCGACACTTCCCTGGCAACACGCGTCTGAATTCCAAAAAAAAATCCTATGATGGCCGTCAGAATATTCGGCTAGAAGGCCGTACAGCTCGAAAAATAAAAAAACCCTTACCTACCTTTCAGCTGCGGCTTCTCGGCATCTGTTTATTGGTGACACGCATTATATTTCTAGGTCGGCAGCAGGCAGGCGCACACGTGATGTAGCTAGAAAGCTTTACAGCTGTCTAGAAACTGTCTAGAAACGACAAAGGCTGACGGAGAGATGCAAAACAGCTTTTGACTTCCACTAGGCCTATCGGTTTTCCCTCAGTTATATAAATAATCTAGTAATTGATTGGATGAAGCACCAGTGTGACGTTGCATCTTTTATGTGTGACGTCAAAACCAATACTGGTTGCGTTCGGGTTTTTGCCAATGTCACTATTGACATGCCAATGACGCTCTGAGTTTCAATATTGGCACCATTGGCTCTACCATTGAAAACAGCATTGCCGACCATTGGCTGCTAATACTGCAGACAACTAAGGGCGTGGGAAAATTACCGTGGTGGTAAATTTGCGTCATTCAATACGGCAATTTATTGAACCCATCATAAACACTCGAGTTGACAAAAGAGAATTTTTCCCCACAATAATGAAAGAAAATTAGAAAAACTAAAGCAATGGTGCTATAGGCGCCATCGGCTCTACCAATGGTACCTTTGGCGCCATTGGCTCTACCAAAGCACTGCCAGTGGTGACATTGGCAATTTTGCCAGTGGTGCCAACGGTTGCCAATGGCACCATTGGCTGCCGATACTGTGCAGGGTTTTACGGTTGCCAGTGGTACCATTCTCTCTCTCTCTCTGTCTGTCTCTTCAAAACACCTGTCCCCTGTTCTGTCTCTTGCATAGGCCTACTTTTTTATTCTCATTTCATTATCATTTATTTGACATCTCGTGATACGAATGTGTTGTTCAGATGTCGACCGAAAATGGTAAAATCAGTCAATAAATCAATCAATAAATCAATCAATAAATCAATCAATCAATCAATTAACCAATCTCATAAAGGAGCTATCCATGCAGCTGTGCTAAAATTTTCTTGTTTCAGTTTTTTACTGGAGTCATAATGTAGGTTGGTTGCAATTTAGGTGGCGCCTATTTCATATTACCAAAGGAAGCCACCATACTAGCCGACATAGATTCTGTTAACATCGACACATCAGTCTGGGAGGACCCAGAAGTGTTTCGACCACAGAGGTTCATAGATGAAAATGGGTCACTACAAAAACCGGAAGAATTTATGCCATTCTTTATTGGTAAGCTTCATTAAATGAGCCACATCATGTGATTTCCAACCATGTAGCATTGGTGACATGCAAAAACTTTGATCAGATTGCACCAGGTGCAGTCTGATCAGAGCCTCATTTGTCACCACAGCCTGCTATGGATGTGGCACAAGCCACTCAGCGGTGAGGTTTCTGATTACCTTATGTTACGTGAGATAATCAGAAACCTCACCGCTGAGTGGTAGTATATGAGAAAAGATGATCTGAATATCACATGACAAAATTGCGTCATTGTTGGAAGTCACATGACACGGCTCAAAATTTTGTTGGAAGTCACGTGACACGGCTCAAAATTTGGTTAGAAGTCACGTGACACGGCTCAAAATTTTGTCATACTCACATGAAGTCCTATGAGTTGATTAAATGAAACAGCATTCTGTGCATTTAGGGATAATTTCCATATTTCTCCATTATAAAACTTATGCTCTCTCGCCGAGACGGTTTCAGTATAGGGATCAAACATGGTTTTTCATGCATTAACGTTTGCCAGGTCCCGAGGGAGATGTTGGAAACCGAGGCCGAAGGCCGAGGTTTTCAACATCTCCCTCGGGACCTGGCAAATGTTAATGCATTGGAAACAAATGTTTGATCGCTGTTATTGCATAAATTCAACGAATTATTCGTTAAAATTTGAGAAAAAAACTTGGCAATATATTTTGTCACCGTTTGACAGCCACCGCGCTGGTACATCGTTTTACTAATATTCGTCTTCCGGGCCCAAGACATTCAGCCATTAAAATGGCCGCCATCATCCTCAATATTTCGAAAAATTGTCCAAGATGGTCGTTGTAGTTGATGCAAAATAGATTGCAAATTAATCAACAAAAAGCAGATACCTTGAGCAATAATTTCCATGCAGAACAAGCCTGATCAAGTTTAGTTTAAACAAATTTTATTGCCTAAATAGCATAGCAAAGGGGTCGGGCTACAAGTTCTCACAACATTAGTTACAGCCCACCCCCTACAACAGTAGTATGCATATCAACATGGCAGGTAATTTTCTAATAACAGAATCATAATGACAATGTAAACCATGTTGCTGAGGAGCTCCAAAATGCCACCTATGCCTCCATACGTACAGCCAACCAACTACAGCCCCGCTCCGACGGCCGAACAGAGAAAACCGCAAAATACGAACAACTTAATCATAGCAACATATTCAATGACCACACTGAGATTGGATTTAGCACATGCTGTCGGAACCTGGCTGCAATCGATCACTACAAGGTAAAACAAACAGCTACATTCAGCGCTTTCAAGCCTCTCAGCTGACATATGCTTACAATATCATATCTGAGAAAATCAACCAAATAAAAAAAAATAAAATAACAAACGTAAAACAAACAAAAGAAAGATAGAAAGTACTTTGTGTGAGTTGCGAACACCTTAGTGGGTTTCGTATCCTGCTATAGCTGGATATAAAGGGAGGATTTTCTGTTATTATGACTCAACAATAACTCAGGAAAACCTTCTGGACTCCTTTATATAACGATGGACGGCCTGAAAAAGAAGAAAATTAATATTATTAGACAATGAAGGCTTACCATTTCATATATATTCAAGACTTAGAGATTGAAAGTCCCTTGTTTCTCTAAACAGGCGTATTCTTGCTGCTGTATAGTTTTCACAGTCAAAGAAAAAGTGTGTTGCATTTTCAATACTATTTCCACAGGAACAATATCTATTTAGACTTAGGTGATTTTGATACAGGTCAGACTGTAGATAGCTGCAATTATTTCTTATTCTGACATGAATTATGGACCATTTACGATTGCCTTTGAGAAAGTAATCAGGTACCTTACTGGGTGATAAACATTTACTTTTCATAGACCTACGAAAAGAAGCAAAAGAGTCTAGTTGTTTCATAGAGGCATCCAAGTTATTCCACAGGTTAACACCAGAAGGTATGCAAGATCTTGAAAAAAGTTCCGTCCGTGTACAAATACTAGAAACGTTATTACGATTTCTTAAGGTGGTGATTATCACTGATTTGGGGCAAAGACAAAAATCTGCATAAAATGCTGAAAATACAACAGATCTTCCCAAAACTTAGCAGATGCCTTCTTTTTGTTGTTTCTCACAATTCAGAATCCCCAAATGCAGGACTTATTGGTGTTAAAAGGAATTTATATAAGGAAAGATCAAAGGGTAATTTTGTGCGAATAAATCTAAAAAATGACCATCATTATTGAAAATGTAACTAGGTCTGAACTTAAATTAATGTATTATGAAGAGCGTCCTAGCAATTTTTTTTTCCATTTTTGCTGCGCGTTATCAGGCTGCGCAGATAAAAAAAAAGGTGTGGCCTGTGTTCAAATTATTTGTCTTAAAATACACAGTAGAGTCTATTTTCATGATTTTCGAGGTTGAATTATTACAATAACACACCTGGTTTGGTCATTGTAATGTAATATTTATACTGTGAGTATGATATAGGTATAACTGACCTACCTGTATTAATGAATGCAATCACTATACATGCACTTATATACATGGTCAGACATTTGAGAAAAAGCTACTGTTTTTATCTGGCCTACCTTACAATTTGAGAAAGAGTTGGAACAAATAATTGCTAGGACGCTCTTTTTAATGGATTAATTTAAGTTCAGACCTAGTTACGTTTTCAATAATGATGGTCATTTTTTAGATTTATTCGCACAAAATTACCCTTTGATCTTTTCATATAAAAACACTTTTCTAAACAGCATGTCCCTCTATTTTGTATTCTAAACTGTAGAGAACAACAAAAATAAGAAGTCTGGTAACTTTCAGGGAGATACGATAATTTTTTATGGTTTTGTTGAGATTTTTGTATATACCACAAATCACCACCTTAAAGGATAATTTGAGACTTCGCGAACAAAAGGGGGTATGAGGTCCGAAATATAATCAGGAACAAGACTATTAGTACACTTATACATAAAACAAATCTTCTGATATTGCCTTCTGTCACTTAATGACACACAACCGCATTCTTTATATAAATTTACAAGAGATGTAGACCTGGTAAGACCAGTAACAATGCGAGCTTCCTCATTCTGGAGTTTTTCAAGGGCATTTCTGTTCTGAAGAGAAGTACCATCCCATAAAATAGAAGAATATTCTAGAATTGGCCTAATTTAGGATAAATACATTTTGGTTTAGTGCCTGTCTACTAAAAGAATACTTTAATTTTCTCATTATTCCCAGTAACTTGTACGCAGACTTAATAATGTTTTCGATATGCACATTCCATTGTCGATGACTCTCAAGAGTTACACCCAGATGTTTATGCGATTCGACAAATTTTACAGATGTGTTAATGAATATGAGTTTTGGATTATCGATATCATGTCTAAGAGTAAACAAAATTGCTTCTGTTTTATTCGGATAACAAGACACCAACCATGATGATGCCCATGCATGTATAATGGCTAAATCATGATTTATAATTCCCTCAATATCCTCAATACTACTTGTGGAGAAGAAGAGAGAGCTGTCATCAGCAAACGAACGGGTCAAACAAACTTAAAAGGTTTTCTGAAATGTCATTAACATATACTAAAAATAATAGCGGCCCTAAGACAGATCCTTGTGGAACACCTGCTCCAGCTATAGTCTCATCAGAAGCAGAAGAGTTGATTAACACCCTTTGCTGTCTTGAGGATAGGTAATTTGAAATCCAGTCTAATACTTTTCCCTTAATACCATTTTGTCTTAATTTAAATAGTAAACCCCTGTGCCAAACTCGATCAAAGGCTTTTGAAATATCGCAATATACCATGCAAGAATATTGTTTCTCGTCAAAAGACTGGCAAATATGGTGATAAATGTCGATGAGTTGCAAAGTGGTAGCATGACCCGGTAAAAATCTAGACTGATACTACTTATATATCAAATAATTACTATACAAATGATTATAAATATGTTTGAAGACTACCCTTTCCAAAATTTTCCCTACATTACTTAATAAAGACACGGGGCGATAATAAGACGGTATTGTTCTTTTTCCCTTTTTGTAAATTGGAACTACTTGAGAATGTTTCCATGGTTCCGGAAAAATGCGCTTTTGAATGCATCTGTTATGTATAATACTTAAAGGTTTACTTACTGAGGCTGAAGTGTATTTTAACATTTTATTACTAATCATATCGGGTCCTGAGGCTTTATTTACATTTAATATATCTAAAGCCTGATCCATTCATATACCATCCTGCAGTTCTTGCTTGTTAAAAGCTTGAGATGCATGTTTTCTTTAACACTTATTTACTCTCCATTTGGCATCGTAAGAATGTAAACATCATCGCTTTAAACCTGGGTCACGGCGATGACGTCATATTACAAAGGCCAAAGGCATGCTGACGTCATATAGGCATACTTAGGTAGCGCACCACCAATTTTTGTAATTTGACCAAAACCGGAGAGATAAAGTTGCATGGCGGATTTTTTAGTGGCCCGGCACAAGCATAATGAAAGTTCTGTCATCGTGCATCAACAGCGCGTGCCAAACCCTTGTTGAAACACGGCCCAGTTTTCGCCGGTTGATGCACGGCTGTTTATACCTCTCGGCACTGCTTTTTATGCAATAACGAGGGTCCAAAATAAAAGTTTTGTTGAGAAATAAGAAAACTTATCTCAGAATTATCACAAATTAGAAGAAGCCATATCTGGAGGTCTGGTTTTTTTTTTGCGAATATATTACCTACTCAGGGAAAGTTTAAGGGTCTCCCTTCCCATTCCATCAGAAGAAGAAGAAGAAGAAGAAAAAAAAAGAGGAGGAGCAGGTTAAATGCCTGACACCCTTTGTTTGAAAATAGGCAGAAACCACATCAAATTGCTTCTTTGGGTGAATAAGAAGAAGAAGAAAAGAAGAAGAAGAAAAAGAGGAGGAGCAGGTTAAATGCCTGACACCCTTTGTTTGAAAATAGGCAGAAACCACATCAAATTGCTTCTTTGGGTGAATCTTTGTAATGGATGGATGGATGGATGGATGGATGACTTGCGATTTTACGTCCTCTGTAACAGTATTTCTTTCATATCAGCACGAAGGGTGGGTGATAAATGAAAGGCTGTATGCAATGGAACATTGGTTTCTATTTAAATGATTCCCGCGTACAACGGGGCTGGACCCGTCTTTGTAAATGTGGCTTAAGTTCCATTACACAATTCAAATATGTACTTTCTTTTGGTGCCGCCACGTGACTTTTCTGCTATCCTGTTTCAGGTAGAAGAAGCTGTCTTGGAGAATCCTTGGCAAGGATGGAGCTGTTTCTGTTTTTGAGCGCAATTGTACAGAACTTCAAGATCTCGGCTCCTCCTGGAGCAGACTTTTCTCTTGACGCTCTTGATAGCTTTGGACTGACACATACACCAAAGCCTTACAGTGTTTTGGCCACATTGCGAGGAAAACTGCCTTGTTAGCCTATTCATGCATGGAGGCCCTTAAAAGGGACATTGGCAAATAGTTTAGTCCAAGGGAGAAACAAGATTTTCCTTGTCCCTAAAAATATAAAATAACACCGCTTTATGTTCGAATTGTCCCTGAATTTTTTCAGAGGGAGACATTGGTTGATATATATCTGATATCTTCTAAATTATGGCCAAAATCGCCCCAAATGTCTCTTAAAATAACACGCTGGTCTGACATTCAACACAGACAACGAAGGCAACGTACTATAAAACTCGGTTGTTTTCGCATACTTCTTACATTAATTTCAAACTATCATTCTTACGGACCCGGCAGTTTGTTAGACCTCTTAGTCAGACCAGATTTTCGAAGAAATTCCGTCTAGTATAAATACAGTGCTTGAATAAGGGTTTTCACCAATTCGTTGTCTGGTCGTTGTAGCCCAAAAATTGTTTTCAAGTATTTCTTGAATATGCATATCAATTCAGTAAAACCTTTGATTCCTATTTCAAGAGTAGGGGGTCGGATGGTCCGTGAGACTATACTTCTGAAACAAACTTATCCTGATGAGCAGAACAAGCAGGTTCCTTGTACGTTGTCTTCGTTGCCTGTGTTGAATGCCAGACCAGTGTGAAAAAGTGACAATAGGTTATGCGTCGCATAAAACAAAATTCCCCGAGAAAACACTATAGTACAGGCGCCACAAATGTGGAATTTTATAGGGGTTTACACTGTTTGCCTTAAATATTAGATATTTTTAAAATATAGAGTCGTAAGAATAAATTAAACTTGACTCCCCTGACACTGGAAATGGACCTGTCCAAAAGAGCCAGGTAGAAGAATACATTCGTCATCAATGGGTTAGGGTAAAGTCAGCGGCGAAATTCGGACAGTGACATTGTTTCCTTTATATGTCAGTTGTTTGGAATTAAATTAAATGGGCAAATAGTGAAAAGCCTGATGAGACGGCTCATCATGAGCCGTCTCATCTGTATTTTCACTGTTTGCAATGATATGTCCGAATTTACCCGCTGTCCGAAGTTACATGACTCGACCCTAGTTTGAATTTCAGACCCTTTCCCAAGCTTGGATAATAAAGCAAGAACATTTGAGCCGCGACACGAGAAAACCAACAATGTGGTTGTGCGCCCAGCGCAGACTCAGATCGGCCTGGGCATCCGCCCAGTCTGATCAGTCTTCGCTGTCCGCATGAAGGTAGCTCAGTTCCTTAGCTACCCTTTAAGCAATTAGCGAATAGTCTGACCAGACTGGGTGGATGTCCAGGCTGATCTGAGTATGCGCAGAGCGCACAACCACATTGTTGGTTTTCTCGTGTCGCGGCTCAATTTTGAAGTGAATGAATACACTTTGAGGGGAAGCAACTCTGCCCTCTTGTTTTGCCTCCCTTCTGAATAGGGATCAGCTCTTAAAAGGAATCAAAATGCTCCTTTTTGAGCAAATTCTTTCCTTAAAGAGAAGACACCATTAAATTTTGTGGACGGCTTTGTCAAACAGGAAGTGACGAAGGTTGTTACCCTTTAAAGAAAAAAATAAACATGAATGTGTACCCATACATCTATATAGGTGTGGTTCATCTGAGGATTCGCATGTTTGCTTTTATGTTTATATTTAGCTGTTATATAATAATAAATCCGATGCTTTTATACGTGGGCAGACTTGGCGTAAGACGATGCAACTATGGAAACGTTCCGCTGAGGCTCCTGGA
Source organism: Ctena decussata (assembly GCA_963989385.1). Classification (NCBI taxonomy): domain Eukaryota; kingdom Metazoa; phylum Mollusca; class Bivalvia; order Lucinida; family Lucinidae; genus Ctena; species Ctena decussata. The sequence continues at coordinate 58,573,755 of OZ022501.1, read as the reverse complement.
GAACCAATCGGAACACCGCTCGGCCAATTCCGTGAATCAATCTGAGAGCAACAACAACAACGTTTATATACCCCGCCACACGTTAGTGGCGGGTTATTATGTTTTCCCGCTGGCTGTCCGTGTGTCCGTCCGTCCGTCGTACGTACGTTCGTCCGTCCGGTCGGCCGTCCGTCCGTGAGCACTTCGTTTACGTTCGATAACCTGAGTATTTATTAATGGATTTTATTCATACATGGCATGTGCATTGGTCTTGGGAAGATCTCGGTTGGGATTGTTAATGGGCAAATTTCAATGTCTTCTTATGGAGTTATTGCCCTTGGCATGGTCTTAAAAACAGTTTTTGGTCTGTAGTTCTTTTACACTTTGAAATATCTTGATGAAATTTCACAGAAATGATCGAAGTAACATAAGCTTTCAGTTATAAGCAGAATTTTGTCCACCTGGATTATCTTCCCCTGCCATAGGGCTATATACATGTATGAAATAATGAAAAAAAATGTATAAAATTAGAGTCGAAAGGGATTTTTCTGAAACTTGTAACAAATTGTCATATTGATATAAGCTTTATGTCTTGATCAAATTTTGTCCCCCAGTTGTTATCTGCCCCTGACACATGCTGTATACATGTATGAAATCATGAAAAAATCAATATAAAAATCAGATTTTTGGTATATCTTGATGAAATTTCATAGAAATGATTAAAATAACATAAGCTTTCTGTTACAAGTAGTATTAAGTCCACATAGGTTACCTGCCCCTGCCCCAGAGCTATATACATGTATAAAATTATGAAAAAAATCTGTATGAAATCAAAGATTAACAGGATTTTCCTGAAACTTGCAACACACTATCTAGGTAATATGAGGTTCATGTCATGATAAAAAATGTATAAAAGATAGAAGACGGGGTATTGGTTTGCAGTGGCGGGGTATTACGCAGTCGTTTACGATGCTTTTATTTAGTTGATACTGACGGCCGCCAATAGTGGCCTTTTTCATTGAGGAATTAGAAATTCTTCAAAGAGTGTTGTAGCCCAAGCTTTTCGTCAGCATTAAAAGCTTCATAATGAATGACCTACATATGTGCCGCGACACGAGAAAACCAACAAAGTGGTTGTGCGCAAAGCGCAGACTCCAATCAGCCAGGGCATCTGCCTAGTCTGATCAAACTCTTTGCTAAGCGCCTAAAGGATAGCTAAGGGTCTAATTTGAATGAAAAGAATACTTTGTCAGCGTTTTAAAGATCAAAATAGATCTAACAGCACACCTGGCTAACTGAGGCACTAAGGCTGTTATAAAACGAAAAAGAGGACGTTAAAAAACGAAAAAGAGACAAAGTTCCAAAACTACTTGGTAATCGTGACTAAAAAAATTGTTTAGCCACGATGACCAGGTCGTTTAGGAACTAGGACTTCATTCGTATGGTGACAGCCCTTGTATAAACATAGTTAACCAGGGATGAACATTGAATTGTTGGGTAATAGTTCACTGTTTCTCGGTCATTTGAAAGGAGATATATCCCTGGCGCTTCGCGCTTGTGATATGCTTTACTTTCCAACTGTCCTCAAAGAAGTGAATTGTTACTCAAAAATTAACTGCTAGAGCTGATCTATTTCTTACACATTACAATCATACATGTACATACGTACATAGCATAGTCAAGGACGGGTTATCAAACAGTGTTGGATTTGTTGGTGTTGTATGTTTCAGTAAGTTATTTTTTTACTTTTTAAAGTAATCTCCAAATGGGTTAAGGTGACAGTCTAGTTAGGCTCGGTCCGTGGTTAAAACCTATACGTAAACCCAACTGCAAAAGGGCTAAGATTATATATTAAACTAGAGCATGCATTAAGCCATAAGGAGCTCGTGTATTTCCCCGAGCAGCGCCAGATCACAATGAAATTAAACTTAACACATAGTTGAATATAAATGTTAACTGAAACATGAATGGACAGACAGAAAAGAAAAGGACATGCGGTCTATATCAAGATTGGTTTTACCCACATAATGATCTAGTGTATCCAAAGCTGTCAAATTAAATGGATACACTTTCAAGGAAAGCATCTTTGCCATTTATATTTTGCTTCAAGTGCTCTCTCTCCTCTCTCTCTCTCTCTATCGACGCCTAGGTAAATTGATACACTTTCAGAGAAAGAAACTATGTCATTTATATTTTACCTCTTATTAGAAATTAGTTCTAAAGAAATTATTTTAGAATTTATCCCTTAAGAAATAAATTATTCCCTTTACGTGAAGATCCCTTTTTGGAGGGTTTCAACCGGGGTTCAACTTCTTCTTTTGCTCCAGTGCTCCAGTGGTGTTGCTGACGCCCCAGGGATCTCCAGGTGTCTCAACACGTTTTGGCTGTCGAGTCCTCATCCTTGCTTCATTACGGTATTTTCTTGATCTTAATTGTTGACCGTGATGACTCTCTGATGAGTTAGGGGACCTCCATACGAACCGAACTACCAACTAATTGTGTGCACCGCAGCGGAGGGTGAGGGTGAAGGTTTGGCCAAGTAAAACCGGTTTAAACCCCCCAGTAGTTATTACTGACCGTCCCAAGGCGGTACTTTCCTTGCGGTTGCATTTGTTTTATGTTCGGTGCTGTTTAATTTATTGTGTTTTCATTTTAACCCTTCTATAATAAAAATGGAAAATAGGTAAAAATAATTGTGAAATGTTTTTCGTATAATTTGCTTAGTCTGTTGTAACCCTTCTGTTGGTCTAAATTATTTAGTTCAATAAAGATAGCTGAGTTGCCACCTATTTGGGAAAGAGCTGCTGACTCGGCTTATCACTTGTAATTTATTGTTTGTTGGGATGTCTTTGTCAATCTTTCCCTTTGATGTTGGGGATAGGGTTTGGGATCTGATTCAGTCAGTTCCTGAAGTGGGGTTACTCTTTAAATTTTCACCGCCCAGGGAAACAAAGAAGAAGTCATAAAAGTTGTACTCTTTTTTTTGGATGTAGTCATATATGGGATGCTGTTTGATTATTTATTCCTTATTTATAGATATCCATGATTATTTATGGAATATCAATAATACGAAATAGTAATATCCATAAGTCGAATTAGAGATATCCATAGTTGTTTATGGATATCCATGATTATTTAAAGAAATCCATTCGAGTTATTGATATTCATAATTCAGCCCTTTTATAGATATCCATAATTCGAATATTAATAGTAGAGAATAAATATTAAACGGCACTCCACAGCTATATGCTTTATATTTGAGAAATTTCATTCCATATCCACTTGATATATTACAGATAATGGCATCACAGCTAGAAGACAGTCTAGAAAACTTACGGTTGAGGGCAACTTGTTCCATATGCACGGAGCTGTACACAAAACCAAAGAAATTGCCGAACTGCTCCCACGTGTTTTGTCTCTTGTGTATCAAAAGATACATACAAACAAAACTTTCGAATAACTTCCCTCCATTCCCAAATGTGCAGAAAGCCAATTACAAAGATGTTAAAGGAAGTTGACCTTCTAGAGCCAGCCAGAGCTGAAGAGGATATCATCGATTTCGTAAGACCATTTGAAAATTGCGATTTGTGCAAAAAGAGAGAACGACCATCAGCGAAATGTCTTGAATGCAGCAGCTTAATATGTGAGAACTGTGAGCCGGTTCATAGTAAACTTCAACCACTTCATTCTGTCATTTCGATCTTTGAGACACATGTCATAAATTAACTACAGATAAAACGCGAGAGTAAAACCCACAAGAATCAAACCTTGGACCTTTACTGTTTAATGTGTAATAGAATATATGTGTATATTGTGACAAATACTCGCATGAATCGTGTAGGAGCACATATGATGATCCAAGCAAGTTCTTGAATACATTAAGGAACATTACCGATCTCCTACAGCAATTTATAATATCTAGCGAGGACAGAAAGAAATCTATCAGAGATCTGGAAAGAAACGAAGCACTTCAAAGATTTCCACGACCGGTGATGCCAGAACCAGTGGGCGTTCCAGCACAGACACTAGCAATACGGAGAAGATTTTCGGGACAAATGCCTTCTGCTTACCCCAATATGCCTTCTCCTAACCCAAATAAGCCACAGTCCAATATGCCAACCCCTGTTGTATTAAGAGTGATGCAGTTAAAAGAATTCTCTTCATTTGTTCGGCATTACCTGAGTTCTTTGAAAGACGAATTAAACAGTGAAGTAGAAATTTATAAAAGACACATTGATCATTTTGATGCTTTGGTAAAGCACCCAGGTACACATAATCTGTTCATTGACAGGATCAACATCAGTCAGCCATATATGTAAACAGGGAAGTAAGACAGTTTCTCATGTTGGTTTTCTGATTGAGAAGGCATCAGATGTAGAAGTAACCGAGTCAGCTTTAAACGCCGAGAAAACATGTGCACAGTTCTTCAAATTAGGGAAAACGTATTCGCTGGAAAACATAACCAAGTGTCTAAAAGCTGTCAACCTGAACGATGAGAAGTTACTTCTGAAGCAGTTATCCATCTGTTCGGTACTAGAAGAACAAGATGGTGATATGCTTCTCTTTGCTGCACAAGTGGAAGTATCTAAGACTGATGCTCTTAGTTCTCGAATTTCAAGTCCAAAACCAGAAAAACATGCAGTTATTTCAGAAGACATAAATTATTCAAAGGAAATGCCTAAACTGATGCTAAATTCAATAAAAGGCTTTCGTGTGACAGTAAAAGACGATCAGGTGTGTCAGATATTAGAAGTAAACATCGAAGATAATGCCTTACATACCAACGATGTCCTGGATAAATTCAAGAGACGTTTGGGCGTGGATCATTGTTTTGCATCTAAGGCACAAACTATAGGGAATGGTTTCGTAGGAGATAGCTTTGCAGAAGTGATTGAAAGCCATTGTCTGGAGAAGTGCAGCTACGACAGAGAAGCTTCCCGTGTCACTGTCGTAAAGGCAGGTACATCTGGGATACGGAAGTATAAGACTTATTTTGTTTCCATGCTGTCAGCAGTTCCTTTTATCTACGAGAGAGAGAATATTTGCCGGCAATATGACGAGTCCTTACCGGCATCAGTAATAGGTATTATTGGAGCCAAGAACGACGAATCAGGGCTGGAAACTCTCTTTCTTGAAGCCGATCGGGAAAATCAGGGATTTACATATGGTGTTGCAGTTTGTGCTAAAGTTGCTCGATTCAAAGAAAGCTCCTTTATTGAAGGATTGCATGGCTCAAGTTTCGTGTTCTTACAGGACAACAATGGAACATTTTCTTTCCTGAAGGTCATTCCATGTCAGCGGCAGGCGTTGATTACTTACCATTCAAAACTAGGAGAAACGAGGAAGACAAGAAACTTCGTTTACGTCTCTGAAGATGAGGCTGAGTTACAAATTCCAATCAGTGATTTCACGGCAGACCTGCTATGTGAAACGAGCGTAGGTATGACTTACGTGAAGTATGAAGACAACAGCATTGTCATAAACGTTGGAAGACTGAGAATGACTCGTATATTGAAAAGCGAAGACACAATGTTCTCGCTGACACAAGACAATATTTCAGTACCACTTAAAAATTTAATACCTTTTACAATAACTGAAGGAAGAAATGGTGATCTTGTTGTTGTTTGTGCTGTTGAAGACGATATCAGCCAACTGGTGATGATCCTCCCAATGAAACAAAGTGCAGAAATACTAGAGTTACAGTACCCATCAAAAGAATATGGTGACATATCAATCATTGATCTGGATATGGATTGTGAAGGAAACATTATGTTTGTAGTGAGAAGCAGTACTGGAAAACTGCGGCGTGTAATGACAAAATACATCATGCCATAATGTTGCTGCTTTAACATCATTGTGCATAGGTTTGAGTGGCTTGACGGCGAATGTGGACCAGGAATACAACCTCTGTGTCTTTTCTACTATTTGAGCCGCGACACGACAAAACCAACAAAGTGACATGTGCGCCGAGTGAAGAATCAGATCAGCCTGGGCGTGCGCAAGTTCCCAGAAATAAAAATATTGCAAAATGCATTTTGCTTCTTCCAGTGGAATAATGATTTTTAATGTCGGTAATTCTTAATTACACTAAAACATTTTTGCTGTATACAGTGCATGTTATTAGTGAGAAGCATAAGTGCGAAAGTCCATGTATCTTTTTCTTCTGCTGATACTTGTACATGTAGTTCCAGGTTCAGGATAGTTTACTATACATGTAAAAGTATGCCATTTTAGGGGTTATATTTACAACTTAAAATCCCCCAATTAAATAGTAACATAAAATTATGAAAAAAAAAATGAAAAAAAAAAACAATCAAAACACTTAAGATGCATAAAAAGTCGGTGTTTTAAAATTGATGTTTTTTATAATATTGTATGAAACGTGGCTGTCATATACAATTCAATGCATTTTCCGCTATTGATTCTGTCGCTATGTGTTAAAGCGAATGATCATAAAAGTTGCGACTGCATATGAATGTGATTGACGGATTTAAACCATTAAAATATCTTTGAGTTCTCATTAAAAGCGTTTAAAGAATATTTGGCCACTAAACTGATCTACTTACCATTATAAACTTTTATTAGGGTTCAAACAGGTTCTTCTCATCTCCAGGTGCAGAAGCAGATGTTGAAAACCGAGGGAGAAGTCAAAGGTTTTCACAAGCTCCCGAGGGACCCGGCGAACGTTACTGCATGGAAAAAGAAAATATTTGTCGCTATTACTGCATAAAATTCAAAAAAAAAAAATCGTTTAAATTTGCGAAAAAAATGGTACTATATTTTGTCACCGTTTGACAGTCAACACGAGAGTGCACCTTTCTATTATTATATATCCGATTTCCGGTTGTTAGCAATATTTGAAAAGCATTTAATAGATTTATGGGGTGGCGGAATAATTATCATGGCCCGGATCGGGGATCATTAAACTTCGCAAAGCAGATTTTCAGCAGCACGTGAATTGCCTTATTAATACATGGTTTTGTGTCCGTTAAGTCACGCCTGTTAATAGCATGTGCCACCGATATGCATTGTAAAAATGCAAGGCACAGCTGTTTAATACATGTAGATGGTAACCGCACGATGTAAGGCAAAGTGTCCCATTTATTGTCTCGCTTTGCGTATAGTTCATTGCCCAACGGGGAATCATAAATAAGATAATATCTTAAAACGGAGAGACTGAGACTCATACGTCATTTTGTTTTTCAAAAATAACCTGTTCTTTCTATTTTTATGCCCCTGAAACATAAACACCCCTCCCCCCCCCCCCCCCCGCCCCCTCCCCTCACACACTCAAAAAAATGAAAAGAGACAATAGTTACATGGGCATAGTTAAAAACCTAGGAACAGAATGGGCTGGAATGGAATACAGTGAGTGAGTGAGTGAGTGAGTGGACTCGGGTTTAATGTTCCAACAACACAAAGGTCATACAGAGACGGAACCGTCGGTTTAATAAAGTCTCATCCGAAAGACGAGAGGAGCCGTTAATCGAACCTGCGGCCCTATTGGTAGTTTAGCGCGTAAACACTAACGTTACACCACAGTCGCTCCTGCCTGGGTTGGTATTCTTAATTAAAGGAAATAATTTGCCCCTTCAGAGTAAGCAAATTCTTTCCTGTAATAGTGCACTCCCAAATCAAAGGAATAAACTGAATTATCCCTGCAAGTCCAGTCTATTCCTATCCATTCCAGCCCAGGTTTTAAACTATGTCTATGTAGGAGATCATTCATTGTGCTTACCGTCAGATCCTACATTGAAATGATTTGTATTTGTATATATGTATGTAGCTTAACTCAATAAAATACTGTTTAAACCAAACTATGTCTTTAAGGAAACAGACGGCTTTAGTTGGAAGTGGATCATCACCAGTCCATTCGTTAAGGCCAAGTCAGGTAAATTCGGACAGCATGTTAATTCGGACAGTGACATTGTTTCCTTTATATGTCAGTTTTGTAAGGAATTAAAACAAAAATAACTTGGCAAACAGTGAAAATGCTGATGAGACGGCTCATCTGGATTTTCACTGTTTGCAATGGTATGACCGAATTTACCCGCTGTCCGAAGTTACCCGACTCGACCCAACTACTAGAGTGAGATGTACTCTTACAAGAAAGAATTTGCTCCCTTTATGGATTATGGATTTCTGGCATGTAAGAGTGCCGAAAGAAGTGCAAACGAACTATATAGCGTCCTAGATCTTAAACCTTAAAAAATCATGCACCGACAAAGTTCACTTATTTGAAGCGTAATTTGCTTTCAAAAGTATGTTATTTCTCGTCTAACTAGGTCATTGAAGCTTTAAAGAATTACCAAATACCTGCATTACGTTGCATGAGTATTTTGCAGTTATCGCTGATGTAAAGTTTTAATACCTTGCATAATAATCCCAAAAATGCAAATACTAATATTTTGTTATCTCCAAAACACACAGTTTGGGTGAAAAAATGGAGCTGTTAGCGGCTTTATGGGGAATATTGGCTAACTCGACACTTTTACTCGGATTTCTAATATTCACACTGTTTGTTGTGCTACGGTATGTGCTGGTCGACAGGAGCAATGGCTTACCACCTGGACCACGGTTTCGTTTTCCACTTGTGGGTAATATGTACGCGGTGGAACCGGACATGAGGAAATTTCTTCGCAGATTCAGGAAAAGATATGGTGATATCTACAGTTTGTTCTTAGGACACAAGCTTGTGATTATTATAGCAGGCTATGACAATCTGAGAGAAGCGTTCGTCAAAAACGCAGATTCTTTTTCGGACAGACCTAAAGGAACCGATATAGTGAGTGCTATCACTAAAGGACTAGGTAAATAACTTTTCTTGTATTCCTATGTAAACTCCCAATTTACCCACACTGCATAATTAAACCGATTATAGACTAAACAGCTTTACACCGACCTTAGCCCCTTTTCCACAAAAGAACTCTTTAAATAGCCACTTATATTAGTGAAATAAATCAGGTTACACGTTAATAAAATCTTAGACTGACAAGCCATGGTATAACTATTACATAATTTGCAGTTTGAACCAAAAGTGTTAATAACTTTGCCACTACTGTCCAAATGATTGTGAATTTTAAAACAGGGGTACATGTAGTGGTTCTGTTGCCAGATTGTACCGGTCTCAAACTTTGCTTAAAACGTCCAGGACTGAACCTGATTAAGAAATTACTTTTCAAGATACTACACTCAAACCTGTCTTAAGGGGTCACCCAAGAGAAATACAAAACTTTGCTGCGTAAGACAGGTGGCCCCTTAATACAGGTTCACCTTTACACTGTATCTTGGTTCAGGGGATCTCGGAAGGTGGCTGTTTAAGACAGGTGAAACCTTGATAGAGGTGACCACATAAGCAGGTTTAACTGTATCTTCTCCTCAAAAGATAATGTAATGAAATGTCATCCTTTTCTTCATGTAATACTCGTAGTGGTAAATAGTCGCTGTTCTAGACAGATTTATTTGTAGGTGTGGTTAACGTAGATGGTGACCTATGGAGGGAGCATCGAAAGTTCAGCCTGACTACACTCAGAAATTTTGGAATGGGTAGATCTATCCTTGAGGACAGAATCCACAACGAAGTGCAACTATTACTGAAAGCGTTCCAGTTGAAGGGGAATAACTCATTCGATCCACGACAACTTCTTTATATGAGTGTCTCTAACGTAATGTGCTCGCTTTCATTCGGTGGCCATTTTAAGCACGACGATATACGCTTCGGAGAAATGCTGAGGCAAATCGAAGAAAACTTTAATAACATCAGAATGGCAGGCGTTGGCTCATTTATTCCTCAACTGGCTTATCTGCCTGGGGATATGTTCAAAATCAAGAAAACTTTGCATAATGCAGATGCTGTTCATGGCTGGTTGCGTGAATTTGTTAATGAACATCTTATAAATTTTGATGAAAACAATATCAACAATTTTGCAAGTGCGTTTATAAAGGAGATGAAACACCAAGAAGCATGTGAGAAGGAAACTACCTTTACAGGTGAGTAAATATCTTCATTTAAAAACAACCGTGTGTGTGTGCCAGAATCATTAAGAATAATAAAACGTGTCTCCTTCAGATCCAAGGAGTAGTAGGGTAGGTGCACCCAGAATTTTACTGGTATTAAACTATGTGATACAGTTTTCATTCAACTTTGAGATTTGTTAGTTTGTGATAAAATATCACCACTGCAGAGATGAACCATTAAAATCCCATTAAACTACCATGCCAAACTCATGAATAACCCATGAAAATCATGAAACCCATTATAGGCAGCCATTATTCTTTGTAGGAAAATATGATGGTGTTCATTTTCAGCCCATTAAACTCTATATTTATGGCCCTTATTAGAAGCTAAAACCATGAAAAGGCATGAAACACAGTTGGAATTATTATTGTGCCATTAAACTAATGACATTAAAATTTCATTGGCCATTACGTTTTTTTTTAGGTTTTTTCATGCTAATCATTGCTCAAAGAAACCTTCTAATGGCCAATACAGACTGAGCAGCAAAATAAGAATGGTCATTAAGTAGATCTTAAAATCCACGACCTTTAAATATAAAAAAAATGTAACCTTGTACAATTTAAACTGGATAATGGCCATTAATTGTGCGTCTAATGAGCATTGACAAAGACAAGGCCGCTTGAAATAGATAATGTTTTATTTCATGCCCATGATAAACATCATGCAAACGTTTTCAACTATTAATCACACCAAGAAAACATCAAATATAAAAAGTTATTGCCTTTAGCATTGCAGCCAATGTTCATTAACAAAACAAGTACCACTTACAACTGATATGATTTTATAGCATGCCCATGATTAACGCGGTGTGAAAATGCGTGGCCATTAATGTAACCATTTATTCATAAATCCAAATTTTATTACTTTTAATGTAAACATTGAAACATCAATATTAAGATCAATGACCATTAACATTGCATCTAATGGGCGGCTTCTACAAGACAAGTACCGCTGAAAATTTCATACCCATGATAAACTAGGTGCTAAAGCTTTGTCCATTAAGACATAAAGAATATTAGTTTTGGTCATGAAATGTGTATCTGATCCTAACAAGAAGAAACTATCACTTAAAACCGATGCGATTTGATTCATGGCTATGATAAAGATGATGTAAAAATTAATAGTCATAATTTATATATTAATGGCCATTAAAATAAAAGTAAATTAAGTTGAGCATTTCACTGCCATTGATTTTTCCTTTACATCTCATATAAGGTTTTAGAGCCATGGCCAGTTTCTAGACAACAATATTCATATTTTTGTTTCAAATAATTTTTACAGACAATAATTCTGTCAGGTGTGCAGTAAACTTGATTCTTAGGCTTTCTTTAAATAACGCTTTATCATGAATGATACAAGTCTTGTTAGTCGTTTGCCTTTTTGTACTTTGATTATTATGATTCTAAACTTCAGTAAATACTTCCATACTTTTATGATATCGCGTTAATTCAGTTTATTTTAATGCAATGAAGTGTTGTACATTATAATTTTTTTTCTACTGAAAAGCAAGATTCTTTTTATTGTTAGAGCTTGCTTTTTTAAGGGTTCGTGTCCTCAGAGGGAAGAGATATGGCCAATTACACATAGCTATGCAAGTCCTATAGATGTTTTTTTTTTCTTTCTATTTAAAATGTTTTACAAAATACAGAAATATTTTTATATTCTTAAATGGTTTAACTTATAGGCCTTATCTTTTTAATAACTATAAATTCAAATACGTCATTTAAGTAATTAGGTACTGTCCATTAAATTTTCATCCCTTCATAGGGGCAGCTATGTCAAGTATTAAGTTTACAAAATGAAATGATAAGCTTCAAACCATACTTAAGCTTGAACTGAAATAGAGTTTGATATTTAACATGATTAGTATGAGGTTTCTTCATAGGGGCAGCTATGTCAAAATATTAAGTTTACAAAATGAAATGATAAGCTTTCAAACCAGCCACCGAAGTTTGAAACGTTTACAAAAATGTAAAATTAATGTTCATTAAAGCTAATTTATAAATGCCCTTTCAGATAAGTAATGACCATTTATTTGGAATCTTTCCTTAAATAATTGGCCATGTAAATTTTATATTCTGATAAGGCAATGCCTAATAGAATTAGTGGTTATTAGTTCTTCACCTATTAATGGCCATTAATAAAGAGATATCTGCTTATCATGAAAAGTACCTATGCCTATTTATCAAATCCAGTTGTAGTCTCTCTCTACCATGATAAGGCATTTAATGGCAATGAGTAATGGGTATTAATTGTCGATTAAAATGGTAATTTTGTAAGTTAATATGTAAGAATAATTTATGGTCCAAGCATATTGGCACTTTTTATGGGCAGCTGCCCATTTGATACTACCATGAAACGTGTTCATGGGTCTTAATGGCCATTAAAGGAATGGGCGAAACCTTTAAAATTATTAATGATCACGTTTTCGTTTTTCTGGCCATCATTTGACAGTCACAGCAAAGTAATAGGAACTATTAATGGTTAGTAAATATGTCGTTTTTGCATGCGTGGCATTTCATGGGTCGTTCATGGCTCATCCATGACACGTATGACCATTTTGCAGTACGGTTCCGTTTACTTTCAAATGATTGAGGCGAAACCATATTTCATTATTTTGACTCTCTCTCTCTCTCTCTCTCTCTCTCTCTCTCTCTCTCTCTCTCTCTCGAAAACTCTCCTTCTCAACCCAGCAGTAAATGGGTACCGTTTTCGAACCAGGGAAGGATAAGGCAGTGAAACGTGAGGGATAGGCTCTGTCTTTCATATGCTGTGCCCAAGATACATGTACAGTGGGCCTCTAACCCCCACTTTCCCTTCGCCATGCGGCCACTAGGCTATGGGAAACCTTCACCTTTTACCTTTTACTTCTTTTTGTAAGTTTGATTTAATTCTATTTTATATTCAAAGTGGGAATACGGGTGAGTGCAGGTTACGCAGAATTCTGTGTTATAACCATTGAGGGCAAAAATAAAATAAAATAAAATAATAAAAAAGAACATAGCTCGAAAGATATTTTACGTAATGGCGTCTGTTTGCAGTCACTATTGAAATCTTGTCCTAATACAAAATTTCAGCATCATCAATTTGACAAAATTTCATTGCGCATCTGCGTATTTGCAAACAGGCCGTTACGCCTTTGGGAACGGAATTGTTTACTAGGCGACTTCAGAGCTCTAGATAAGAGGGGTATTTGATGATTATTGAGGGATAATTATTTTTATTTCTCATTGAAACCATATGTTGTGACCCCTCATCTGAACCGTCTCATCGAGACATGTTTTTATACAGTGTTATGAATATGGTGTTTAATTTGGTGTAAATATTTTCTTTTACCATGATTTTGCAGTTTTTAGATGTTGACTAGGTTTGAAATAAACAAGTTGTTTACATTGTACTTTAGAACATTCTGGAATAACTATTTTTAGTACTGACAAAATAATAGGACTTTCTGTTGTAAACATTAAGAATTTTCTGGTATGAAATTATGTCAGAATTGAGTACTTTTTGGTAAGATCTATTTTTGGTTAGTTCCGGAATGTTCCTAGATATTATATAAAGAGGACAGATTTTCATTTAGATCATCTTTGTATGAAAACTTTCACCAGTCTATAGTAAAATAAGTTATACTGGAATTTAAATATATTGGATTTGGAAATATTCATGTGCTCATACATACTTTATCTTCTGGGATCAGAAATTATTAAAGGACTTGTGTTTTAAATTCTGAGGGACATTCAGACTAAAATAAGGTATCATTAATTACATATTTTCTTGATTAATTAATGACTGTTTTATTTTGATGTACAAGTAAATAAATTTTGTTAAGTTTAAAAACAGGCTTGTTGCTGGTTTACTTCCATTTTTTGTTACCTCCGCCAGGTCGTAACAAATTGGGGGCTCGAGTCCGGGATTGAAATTTCTAGTGCATCAAATAATTCTGAATTAAAAAAAAGAAAAAAAAGAAAAGTTTTCACTGTTATTCAAACAAGTAAAGCCAGCAAAAAGCAACCATGTCTTTTGATCTCAATGAATTCATTGCTGCGCCTTCTCAGGAGCTGTTGAACTTGGCCAAAAAGACAGACTTATTGGATATTGCAGCACATTATGAATTATCTTCAGTCAAAAGGTCTATGTTAAAACATGAAATTAAGAATATTTTGATTCAGTTCTTTGTTGATGAAGAAATTTTTGATTCCTCTGCAGCCTCTCACATTCTTGTCACTCAGACAGATTTGCAGATGAGAGAATTAGAAATTCAGAGACAACTTGAAATAGAAAAATTAAGATTAGAGCATGAGGAAAGAATTAGGCTTGAAACATTAGAAAGAGAAGAAAGGTTGCAGAGGCAAAAATTAGAGCAAGAAAAAGAAAGACTAGAACATGAAAAACTGAAGTTAGAAAAGGAGGAACGAGTTGAAATAGAAAAAGAGAAATTAAAATTTGAAACAGAAGAAAAAGAAAGAGAAAGACAATTTCAGATTAGAATGAAAGAAATGGAAATGCAAGAAAAGACCACATCAAAGTCTTTGCCTTTGGACTCTAAAAAAGTTTTTGATGTTACAAAACACATCAGACTCGTTCCTCCATTTCAAGAAAAAGAAGTTGATAAATATTTTCTTCACTTTGAAAAAGTAGCTGAAAATTTGAAATGGCCAAAAGAGCATTGGACTTTGCTTCTTCAGAGCGTTGTGATCGGCAAGGCTCGCGAAATTTATACTCAACTTTCTCTTGAGCAGAGCTCAGATTATGACAAAGTAAAAGAAGTTATTCTTAAGGCTTATGAGTTGGTCCCTGAGGCTTACAGGCAAAAATTTAGGAACTGTAGAAAAGAAAATGACAAAACTTATGTTGAATTTGCTAGGACAAAAGAGCAGTTATTTGATAGGTGGAGCTCATCAAAGAAAGTGGGCTCTGATCATGGTAAACTTAGACAGCTCATGCTTGTTGAGGAGTTTAAAAGGTGCATTAATTCTGACATTAAATCATTTTTAGATGAAAAGGAAGTCGAAACGTTAGAGGGAGCAGCTCGTTTGGCTGATGATTATGCTTTAACTCATAAGACTTCTTTTGTGCACAAGCCTTTTCCTAAAAAGACCTTTTTCCCTCAGTCAGGTCCAAAATTCAGTCCCAGTAATCCATCTGGCAATTCCAGTCCCTCATATACTCCAAAACCAAAACCCCCTGGTGAAAACAAAGGTCAAAATCCCTTATCTCAGCCTATTTGTAATTATTGTAAGCAAACGGGACATATAATTTCTGAATGCTTACTTTTAAAGAGGAAGAGAGAAAAACAAAAGGGTCCAAAACCCACAGGTCTTACCTCTTTACGGTCAATGCCACAGTCTTGTGTTCAGGATCAAATTCCTATTCAGGCCAAAATTTCTGAGACTGATTCTGTTATGGAGATTTATGAACCATTCTTATCAGAAGGTTTTGTGTCACTAAATTGTGACTTTGCCCAGTCTACCCCTATTACAATCTTAAGAGATACTGGAGCTTCTCAATCCCTTATTTTGGCAGATACCCTGCCATTTTCCGAGAAGACTTCTTCTGGGACAAGTGTCCTTATTCAGGGTGTAGAATGTGGATTTGTTAGTGTACCGCTTCATAACATTTATTTGTCCTCAGACTTAATTTCTGGTCCAGTGGCTGTTGGTATTAGACCTTCATTACCTTTTAAAGGTGTTCACTTATTGTTAGGCAATGACCTAGCAGGAGATAAGGTTGTGGTTAATCCACTTTTGACCAACACACCTTGTGTTGATCAACCACCTGACCCCATTGAGGAGGAAATTCCTGACCTTTACCCCTCGTGTGCTGTCACTAGGGCTATGGCAAAGAAAGCCATGTTATATGATGGGAAGCAGGGCATAGATTTAACTGATACTTTTATAGGTCAGTCTTTTAATGATGAGATTTCAAAATCTCTTTCACCCAGCCTGTCTGACATGCAGACAGACTTTACTCACACCTCATCTGTGTCCAACCCAGATCACTCTCCTTCATTTTCAAATGACCAAGGTAATGACCTGCTGTCAAGGTCACAGCTTTGCAAAGAACAACACAGTGATCCTGAGATCTCACCTTTATTTGAAAGGGTCTTAGATGAAAATGACATGTCCCAGGTTCCTGTTTGCTATTATGTCAAAAATTACATTTTGATGAGAAAATGGCGTCCTTCTGATGTCTCAGCAGAAGACGAGTGGACTGTTAACCACCAAATTGTGGTTCCAAGGGTTTATCGCCCTGAAATTTTAAACTTAGCCCATGAAACTCCCTTGTCAGGCCACTTAGGTGTAAACAAGACCTACCACAAGATTCTTAATCATTTCTACTGGCCAGGGTTAAAATCTGATGTTTCTATACATTGCAAATCTTGCCATACATGTCAAATGGTAGGAAAACCTAATCAAACTATCCCTAAAGCCCATCTGCAGCCCATTCCTGCATTTGAGGAACCTTTTAGCAGAATAATCATTGATTGTGTAGGTCCTTTACCCAGAACAAAGTCAGGTTCTGAATATCTTTTGACCATAATGTGTGCTTCCACACGTTTCCCTGAAGCCATTCCACTTAGGAATATCAAGACAAAGACCATAGTTAAGGCTCTTGTGAAGTTTTTCACATTTGTAGGTCTCCCTAAATCTGTCCAGTCAGATCAAGGATCTAATTTTATGTCAGGAATATTTCAGCAAGTGATGCATGAATTAGGTATTAAGCAATATCGGTCATCAGCATATCATCCTGAAAGTCAAGGTGCCTTAGAACGATTTCATCAAACACTGAAAAACATGATCAGATCTTACTGCTTTGACACTGAAAAGGATTGGGATGAAGGCATTCATTTCCTGTTATTTGCTGCTAGGGAATCTGTACAAGAATCTCTTGGTTTCAGCCCATTTGAGCTTGTATTTGGTCACACAGTTCGTGGACCACTGAAACTTTTGAAAGAGAAATTTCTTTCTGATGATAACAGTTCTTTGAATTTGCTTCAGTATGTTTCTGACTTCAATAACAGATTGTCAAAAGCCTGTGAAGCTGCTCGGTCCACTCTCAAATCAGCTCAAAACAAAATGAAATTTCATTATGATGAAAATGCCAGGGAAAGAAATTTTAAACCTGGAGAGAAGGTACTTGCTCTTTTGCCAATTCCTGGCAGACCTCTGCAGGCCAGATATTACGGCCCTTACACTGTTGACAAAAAGCTCAGTGATGTAAATTATATTATCAACACACCTGGGAGGCGCAAGGAAAAACAGTTATGTCGTATTAATATGTTGAAAAAGTACATTGATAGGGATAATTCAGTTGTTTCACCAATAAGTGTAGTAAATTCTGTCCCTCAAGAGCAATCTGAAATGGACCCTGAGGATATGAACTTTATAAAATCTGATCCCTCATTATCAAAACTCCAGAATTCTGACATCTTAAAGGATCTCGACCAGAAACTGTCACACCTGGATCCAGTCAAGAGACTTGAACTGAAACAGTTAATTCTTGAATATGAGCACTTATTTCCGGACATTCCAACCAGGACTGACAAAATCTTTCATGATGTTGGCATTGATGGCGCAAAGCCTGTGAAGCAACATCCATATAGAATGAACCCTGTGAAGCAACAGTATCTCAGGGAAGAGATTCAATATTTGCTGAACAATGACTTTATTGAACCAAGTCAAAGTGACTGGAGTTCTCCATGTATTCTTGTGCCAAAACCTGATGGAACTTTTCGCATGTGTACAGACTATCGAAAAGTTAATTCTGTGACTAAAACGGATACATTTCCAATCCCACGTATTGATGACTGTATTGATCAAATTGGACAAGCCAAATATGTTACTAAATTTGATCTTCTGAAAGGATTTTGGCAAATTCCTTTGACAGACAGAGCTAAGGAGATTTCGGCATTTGTTACACCAGATGGACTCTATCAGTATAAGGTTATGCCATTTGGTATGAAAAACTCTCCAGCAACGTTTCAGAGACTTATAAATAGCTTGACATCTGATCTGGGTGGTTGTAAAGTATACATCGACGATGCAATCATCTTCAACGATGAATGGAAACTACATCTACAGACTATCAGAGAATTCTTTCAAAGACTTAGTGATGCAAAATTGACAATCAATTTAGCAAAAAGTGAATTCTGTCATGCAAATTTGACATTTTTAGGACATGTTGTAGGTCAAGGTCAGGTAAAACCTGTAGAAGCTAAAGTAGAGGCTATCTCAGATTTTCCTGTACCTACATGCAAAAGACAACTGATGCGCTTTCTTGGTATGGCAGGATATTATAGGAAGTTCTGTAATAACTTCTCTGTAATTGCAGAACCCTTGACAAATTTGCTAGGTAAAGGAAAGAAATATATTTGGAATGAAGACTGTCAAAAGTCCTTTGATAAGCTTAAGGCCATACTTAAGAGTGCTCCGGTTCTCTTAGCACCAGACTTCAACAAAGCATTTAAAATGGCGGTAGATGCTAGTGACGTTGGTGCAGGCAGTGTTTTGATTCAGGAAGATAATGATTGTGTGGATCACCCTGTTTGTTACTTTTCCAAGAAGTTTAACAAACATCAGAGAAATTACTCTACTATTGAAAAAGAGTGTTTATCTCTCATCCTTGCTCTTCAGCAGTTTGAAGTGTACTTATCTTCTTCAGCCACACCGATTGTTGTCTTCAGTGATCACAATCCACTGACCTTCATTCATAAAATGAAGAACAAGAATCAGCGGTTAGTCAGGTGGAGTCTCATGTTGCAGGAGTACAATCTTGACGTCAGACATATCAGAGGAAAAGATAATATTATCCCAGATGCACTTTCAAGAGCCTAAATTTGGCTATTACTACATGATGTCTTGATTGGTACTGATATATATACAGTGTATATGCATTAAACTTAATTTTGTTTCATAATTGGTCATATGGCAAAAGAAAGCTTTATTTCATAAAACTTTCTTTTCCTTGAAGAGGGGAAGTGTTATGAATATGGTGTTTAATTTGGTGTAAATATTTTCTTTAACCATGATTTTGCAGTTTTTAGATGTTGACTAGGTTTGAAATAAACAAGTTGTTTACATTGTACTTTAGAACATTCTGGAATAACTATTTTTAGTACTGACAAAATAATAGGACTTTCTGTTGTAAACATTAAGAATTTTCTGGTATGAAATTATGTCAGAATTGAGTACTTTTTGGTAAGATCTATTTTTGGTTAGTTCCGGAATGTTCCTAGATATTATATAAAGAGGACAGATTTTCATTTAGATCATCTTTGTATGAAAACTTTCACCAGTCTATAGTAAAATAAGTTATACTGGAATTTAAATATATTGGATTTGGAAATATTCATGTGCTCATACATACTTTATCTTCTGGGATCAGAAATTATTAAAGGACTTGTGTTTTAAATTCTGAGGGACATTCAGACTAAAATAAGGTATCATTAATTACATATTTTCTTGATTAATTAATGACTGTTTTATTTTGATGTACAAGTAAATAAATTTTGTTAAGTTTAAAAACAGGCTTGTTGCTGGTTTACTTCCATCTTTTTGTTACCTCCGCCAGGTCGTAACAACAGTATTAACAAAAATTATCCCTAATTATCACCAAATACTCCCTCTTATCTAGAGCTCTGGGAGTTATTGAAAATTTTACTTTTATACAGTGGAACAATTGGTTCGTGTCCTTGGAGATTTCTTTGTGGCTGGTACAGAGACGACAACAAATATGTTGCGTTGGATGCTTGTCTATCTTGTTAATTACACGGATATTCAAGAACAGCTTTTCAATGATATAAGCGGTTCAGTGGGAACGGAACGCCTTCCATCTCTTCACGACAAAACCAAACTGCCGCTTGTTGATGCATTCACTGAAGAATGTCTCAGGTAAAGTTGTAGAGATTGAAATTGTATTTGAATGCTTAACCCATTAATGCCTAGCGCCCCAGGTAGCTGCAAGCGGCTTTCTTAACACGCTTGGTTCTAATGATACCACCAACCACTTTCTAGGTTCAAACTGCGTTTACACCAAAATCATACCCACTAAACCGTGACGCTGAGCCAAGCCAAATTAACAAGAAATGACAAGAAAAAAGTTATTGTGGATGTGGACTATTTTTCGTTATTCTCATAAATAGTAGAAAAGATAAAACAAAAAGAAAACTTACTTTTTCGGTAAATACAAAACTACCTTATCTCATGTGTTGAAAATACCAGCAATTTCACTCGTGCTACGCACTCGTGGAATAGCTGCTATTTTCAACACAGTCGATGAAATATAATAGGTCTTCACCTAAAAAAAAGTATATAGCCTCTATAAATTTTACCTTTTTACATCTGAGCCGCGACACGAGAAAACCAACAATGTGCGTCCAGCGCAGACTCAGATCAGCCTGGGCATTCGCCCAGTCTGATCAGAGTCTTCGCTGTCCGCATGAAGGTAGCTTAGTCCCTTGGCTACCAATTAAGCGCTTAGCGAAGAGTCTGATCAGAATGGGCGGATGCCAAGGCTGATCAGTGTCTGCGCTGGGCGCACAACCACTTTGTTGGTTTTCTCATGTCATGGCTCAATTATTTTTCAGACATGCAAACTTATTTTTGACAAGTCTCGGTCATGCAACCTCTCGAGATGTCACCTTCCATGGGTATCTGATACCAAAAGAGGCCACCATACTAGCCGACATAGATTCTGTTAACATCGACACTTCAGTCTGGGAGGATCCAGAAGTGTTTCGACCACAGAGGTTCATAGATGAAAATGGGTCATTACAAAAACCGGAAGAATTTATGCCATTCTTTATTGGTAATGTCCCTTTGTCTTTATCACATGAAGTCCTATGAGTTGATTGAATGAAACGGCAGTCTGCTTATTTAGGGATAATTTTCCATAAAACATACTCCATGATCCCCTCATTAGAAACGTCTCGCTGGGACAGTTCTTATGAGGGATCACAACAAGTTTTCGTTGAGAAATATAAACAATTATCTCAGAATTGTCATCAAATCTCCATCTTATTGGAAGATCGGAGTATTTTGCGAATTTATTACCTACTTTGGGAACAGAATAAGGGTCTTCCTTCCCATTCCATCAGAAGAAGAAGAAGAAGAAGAAGAAGAAGAAGAACTAGAAAAAGAAATCCAGGCCCCAAGGTTATTAAACTTTTTTCATGCTCAACTCAGCTGAACTGAAATTTTATCCGGTTATACATGTAAATAGCAAATTTCTGATAAGTACAGTTTTTTTTTTTTTTTAGCTATGGATTTTTCTCTGCTTATGAATGTGAAAATGCCAACATAGTTGGCATTTTATTTAATATTTATCAGCAGAGAAAATTTTATGCTCAGCTGAGTTGAGCATGAAAATAGTTTATAAACTCGGATCCAGGATAAATGCTTGGAAGTAGACAGAACTCACATGAAATTGCTTCTTTGGGTGAATCTTTGTAGATTCAGCTTAACTTTGGTGTCTTCATTATAAAAGTCCACAATGCAGTTTTTCTCTTTTGCACGGGAGGAGCCCCGGTATCTCAGTAGTTTAAGCGCTGGCCTGCTGATCTTGAGGACCAGGTTCGAAACCCGCTGTAGGCGGAAATATTTTAAACGAAAAATGGGGTACCATTGCACACGGTCTTTCATCAATACCCTCCAATCGTCTTGGTATGACTGAAATACTATTAAAATGACTGAAATACCGTTAATAAAGGACATAAAATTGCAAGTCATCCATCATTCATCCATCTCTTGGTGCGGCCGTATGACTGTTCTGGGGCCGTATTCATAAAGCTACTTAAGTCGTTGCTATGCGGTTGCTAAGGCTAAATATCTATCAAGGAGATTCCCTACAACTATGAAACTTGGTCTGGAGGAACAGTCTTACAAAGACTGTTCCTCCAGACCAAATTTCATAGTTGTAGGGAATCTCCTTCAAAGAAATTTAGCCTTAGCAACAGCATAGTAACCACTTAAATCGTTTTATGAATACGGCCCCTGTTTTCCTGTTTCAGGTAGAAGAAGCTGTCTTGGAGAATCCTTGGCAAGAATGGAGCTGTTTCTGTTTTTGAGCGCCATTGTACAGAACTTCAAGATCTCGGCTCCTCCTGGAGCAGACTTTTCTCTGGACGCGCTTGATAGCTTTGGACTGACACATACTCCAAAGCCTTACAGTATTTTAGCCACATTGCGAGGAAAACTGCCCTGTTAGTCTATTCATGCATGGAGACCCTTAAAAGGGACATTGGCAAATAGTTTAGTCCAAGAGAGAAACAAGATTTTCCTTGTCCCTAAAAAATATAAGATAACTCCGCTTTTTGCTCCAATTGTCCCAAATTTTTTCAGAGGGAGACATTGGTTGATATATATCTGATATCTTCTAAGGAAAGATCAAAATCACTCCATCTTTCTTTTAAAATAAGTGGCCATAGGTAATGCGTCCCATAAAATAAAATTTCCAGAGAAAACACTATAGTACAGGCGCCACAAATGTGGAATTTTATCGGGGTTTACATTGTTTGCCTTAGATATTAAATATTTTTAAAATATAGAGTCGTAAGAATAAATTAAACCTGACTCCACTGACACTGGAAATGGACCTGTCCAAAAGAGCCAGGTGGAAGAATACATTCGTCATCAATGGGTTAGGGTAAAGTCGGGTAAACTCGGACAGCAGGTAAATTCGGACAGTGACATTGTTTCCTTTACATGTCAGTTGTTTGGAATTAAAACAAAATTGAGCAAACAGTGAAAATCATGATGACACGGCTCATCCTGAGCCGTCTCATCTGGATTTTCACTGTTTGCAATGGTATGTCCGAATTTGCCCGCTGTCCGAAGTTACCTGACTCGACCCTAGTTTGAATTTCAGACTATTTCCCAAGCTTTGATATTTAAGTAGAATATTTGAGGTGTGTAGCAACCTCTAATGTAACACGTTGCTACATAGTGTATGGGTAGACTTTCAGGGGAAGCAACTCTGCCATTTTATTTTACCTCCCTTCTGAAAGGGGTCAACTCTTGAAGGGAAGACTTCGCTCTTTACTGAGCAAATTCTTTCCTTTAAGGCCGGGCCGCGTAGCGCAATCGTTAGGGCACCTGACTCATTAGTCTGAGGTCCTGGGTTCGAAACCCGGTCTGGTCACATACTTTCGTTTCTCCTTCCGCTGATTCAAGAAGGACAGTTGTCAGTTACTGGCGAAAGTATGTGCACTTAGTACTGGTTAACCACTTAGGAGGTCTAAGCCTGCCCAGGAATAGTGTGGTCAGGTTAACTGACCATCCCGACATGACCATAGCTGTTTACTGTGGACGTTAAGCATAAAATCAAATCAAATCAAACTTTCCTTTAAGAGTAGACACCATTTGAGAACAGCTTTGTCGGCCAGAGAAGCAAACAGGAAGTGACGAAAGTTGTTACCCTTTAAAGAAAAAAAAACAAAAAAAAAACATGAATGAGTACCCATACATCTATATAGGTGTGGTTCGCATGTATATGTAGCTGTTAGTATTTCAATTCTCATATCGACGTTGCCCCCGCACCTCAGCGGAACGAATCCATAGCCGCAGTAACGGGGCATATGTAGCTGTTATACTATACGTATACGTGGGCAGACTTGGTTGGAACACCGCTCTGCCAATTCCGTGAATCATGGAATTGGCCGAGCGATGCTCCGATTAGGGTGCAACTATTGGAAACGTTCCGCTCAGCCTCCTGGAGAAACAGTCATGAGAATAAGAGCAACAACAACAACGTGCTTTTATACACAAGTGCGTACTAAATATTTCTTGTTGTACTGATGGCCGCATTGAGGATTTAGAAATTCTTCAAAGAGTGTTGTAGCCCAAGCTTGTCGTCAGCATTAAAGCTTCATTATTTATGAAGTACATATGAGCCACGACACGAGAAAACCGACAAAGTGGTTGCCTAGTCTGATCAAACTCTTTGCTAAGCGCTTAAAGGATAGCTAAGGGTCTAAGCTACCTCCATGCGGACAGCGAAGACTCTGATCTAAGTCTGCGCTGGCCGCACAACCACTTTGTTGGTGTTCTCATGTCGCGGCTCAATTGTATCTACTATTGCTTTGGCAGCTTGGAAATATTTGCAGTCGTCCCTATATATGACGTGGACCTGCCTAAGTATCTATATATCTGTATTTACCTAAATCTCTGAATATGTACATTTTATTCACTTTCAAAAGGCAACTTTTTCTTTCAAAACCAGTACTTTGTAACGTCTCTTCTTATTTCTAAAATCACCAGCCACCAAAAAAAACGTATATCTGTCTGCGATTGGTGGGAGCATGAACGTGCTGGCAGGAAGGTTGGGAGAAGTTTAATAAAAGATTACATTGTCAGCGTTTCAAGATCGAAATATATAGATCTAATAGCATACCTGGTTAACTATGGTTCTAAGGCTGTTACAAAACGAAAAAGAGGACGTTAAAAAACGAAAAGGAGTCATAGTTCCAAAACTACTGGGTAATCGTGGCTAAACAAATTTGTTTAGCCACGATGACCAGGTTGTTAGGGAACTAGGACATTTTCCGTTTGGTGACAGCCCTTGTATAAACATAGCTAACCAGGGATGAACATTGAATTGTTGATTAATATACTGGGCAAAATAAGTTAGGGATCAAATATTTGCCTGAAGCGTAAATCATGAAAAGTAAATTATCCAAAAATAATTTTCTTCTATTAAATACAGCTATCAAAGCGACACAGAACTGCATGAACAATATTGGAATCGGATCACGTGACACACCAGTAGAAACGAATAAACATATATACCCCTAAAACTGAAGGGAAAATTGGCATCATCACGGAATTGAATGTCCGTAATTCTCGGCTTTATCCATGCAAAACCAATGCCAGTGCTCATCGATATCTCTGGGGGTCTAAATAACTGCATGGCAGCTACTCGGTGTTCTTTAGGTAAAGCGCTAGAGGCTCATTTGGGGACTCGTTTGCCATTTTTCATGAAAGGCATGAATTAGCTCTCCAGGAGTTTCCTGAAGCCTCTGGTGATTAGAATTGGTGTTTTGTAACATCTGTCAAGCATGTTCAATCAGATTTAAAACTTGCGATTCATTAGACTTGTCCATACGGACGATAGCCTCTGTCCCAAGCTACTGGTTCATCACAATAACACTGTGAGGACGCGCATTATTTGTCCATTAAATGATTTAATCTGCCAATTTCAACAAAAACGGTTAGAAACAGACTTTACACAGCGAATTTGCTCACTTGCATGCTGGTAATGAGGCCAGGATTGGTGCGATTTCATAGAAATGCGAGGCGACAGTCGGCAAAAAGTGACACAAATTGGCAGCTGGGCCATTTGACCCGTGTCCTTTTCACAGATGAGTCCAGCTTTGAATGTAGATATCCACCATGATGGGAGAAGGATGTGACGGCTGCCAGGTACACATCATGTACACTATGAATTAAATCGTGTCGCGGAATATGACATGTCTCGAGGAGGGTGGGTGATGGCATGGTGCGGCATCTGAATTGGCAACTGTGTGGACTTGCGCATGTCAGACAGAGGCGCTCTGATTGGTGTTCGAGTTAGGAATGACATGTTTAATGCAATTACGAGATTATTTGCTGAAGTTTTTGGCGATGACATCATCGAATCACAGGGCAAATGTGGTGGACCAGTACCTAGCGAAAGAGACAATCGCCCGCATTGACATGTCGATTTGATCACAAGTTTTAAATCCGATTGGGCATTCTTTGGACATGTTACACCGCCAGTCCTGTTCACGAAAAGCTCCCTAAAACTCAACGAGAGCACATTCACGCATTTCGTGAAAACATGGCAAAGAGTCCCTAAATGGGCCTCTCGGAATTTACCAGAAGCGTACCGAGTAGCTGTCATGAAGTTTGTTAGGTCCTTAGAGGTCAGACTTAGAACTGAAAATGATATTGCATGAATAAAGCCAAAAATAATGAACATTCAGTTTTGTGTTCATGCCAGTTTTCACTTTAATTTTAGGGGTATGCCTGATTATTCATTTCTGCTGGTGTGTCACGTGATCAGAATCCAATATCTGTCATGCACTCTTGTGCAGCATTGTTCGATGTATTCAACAGAAGAAAACGCTTTTTTGAAACTTACTTTTTTCAATATAAAAATTTCAGTCAAATGTTTGATCCTTAACTTTTTTTGTCCAGTATAGTTCACTGTTTCTCGGTCATTTGAAAGGAGATATATCACTCGCGCTTCGCGCTTGTGATATGTTTTACTTTCCAGCTATCCTCCAAGCAGTTAATTATTACTTAAACATTAACTGCTAGAGCTGATCTATTTCATACATATTACAATCATACATATACATACGTTCATAGCATGCGAACAAAGGATCAGAACGAATGCTAATGTTTACCTGGTTCATATCCTTGTAAGCAGTTTTGTCACATCACCTTCAACTAAACACACAGTGAATTGAATAAATTGATTAAACAATATGTCCACGTAAAATAACCTGCAATACTTTCGTTGCTTGCATCCACCCACCAACATTGAAAGTTAGGAAGTCTAATAAACAGTTTGAAAAAATCCATTCAACATCGCTTAAATTTTATTTAGACTTTCTATGCCCATTGGGTGTTGTTTGCGTTCTTGTGTGCGTTTTCTATCTTCCCCAAAGTTACCGTAAAATATCCTAAAACTGGTACACCTATAAAAGAGAGCCGCGACACGACAAAACCAACAAAGTGGCATGTGCGCTCAGCGAAGACTCAGATCAGCCTGGGCATCCGCTCAGTCTGATCAAACTCTTTGCTAAGCGCCTAAAGGGTAGCTAAGGGTCTAAGCTACCTCCTTGTGGACAGCGGAGATTCTGATTAGACTGAGCGGGTTCTCAGGCTGATCTGAGTCTTCGCTGGGCGCACAACCACTTTGTTGGTTTTGTGGCGTCGCAGCTCAATTTTTTTATAAGAACCATTAAAGGCCTAAAAATTAACAGTTTGGTTTTCAATGTAGTAGTTAATGTGTCTTGAATATGCAGATAGAATGGCAAACATGGTACACCCTGATCTGGATCTGCACTATCTGTCCCATTGATTAGAACTTATACATGTTATACGGAAACACATGACTTAGAATCTTTGATGCTCAACTTGTTTGGTCTTGATTTCCGTCAGACATAATTGTTGAGCCGCGACACGAGAAAACCAACAATGTGGTTGTGCGCTCAGCGAAGACTCAGATCAGCCTGGGCATCTGCCCAGTCTGAGCAGACTCTTTGCTAAGCGCTTAAAGGGTAGCTAAGGGTCTAAGCTAGCTCCATGCGGACAGCGAAGACTCTGATCAGACTGGGCGGAAGCCCAGGCTGATCTGAGTCTGCGCTGGCCGCACAACCACTTTGTTGGTTTTCTCGTGCCGCGGCTCAATTATATTTTTTGCATATTATAACCTCCCGGTGACCTGTTAACCACAAATAGAGTTTCTAATACTGTATAATTCCTTTTTACAACTGGGCAGGCCTTTGCACCTCGAAATATTGGTGCGTTTTCATTATCGCCAGTCTTTGTTCATTTGATGCTCCTGTAGCTTTTTAATTAGTCTAGTAGTGTTGGCGTCGATCAAGCAAAGTTCAAATATACCGATAATGGACTCTTTGCCCAAATTAAAATCACTCTAATAATATACATGCACAGACCATTGGCGTTTGACCGTTCATTTTCGACCTCAAAGAGTGTTTTGTTTTGTGTTTGATTTTATCCGTCTTTGACATTATTTTTTTTTCTCATTACCGTATCGTATAGCTTCGTGTTTTAACCGGCAGCTGAACTATGAATTTGATTCCTTGGACCTAATCACCGTTCCCAGCGGGCAGATATTTAAATCATACTAATAATGCATGCACAGGCCACTAGCTTTTGACTGTTCATTTTCGGTCTTCAAAGAGTGTATTTTTTTTCTTTGCGTCTTTGCATGTATTTTTTTCTCTTTATGGTAGGTATTGTATTTTTAGTGTTCTAACCGGCATCTGGGGCCGTATTCATAAAACGACTTAAGTCGTTGCTATGCTGTTGCTAAGGCTAAATTTCTTTGGAGGAGATTCCCTACAACTATGAAATTTGCTCTGGAGGAACAGTCTTACAAAGACTGTTCCTCCAGACCAAATTTCATAGTTATAGGGAATCTCCTTTATAGATATTCAGCCTTAGCAACAGCATAGCAACGACTTAAGT
Source organism: Ctena decussata (assembly GCA_963989385.1). NCBI lineage: Eukaryota > Metazoa > Mollusca > Bivalvia > Lucinida > Lucinidae > Ctena > Ctena decussata. The sequence continues at coordinate 58,545,561 of OZ022501.1, read as the reverse complement.
GGCTTTATGAATACGGCCCCTGAACTCATACTAGTGATTTTTTTTTTCATTAGACCTAATCAGCACTCCCAGAGGGCAAATGACGTTAGTGCGACGTCATTTGCCAGCTGGGGATTATTTCGTTTAAAGTATATGAGTACGCGCACAAGCAGAAGGAGTTCCCAGCCGGCACATGAAATCAAATAACGTCGTATTGACGTCAATGCGACGTCACCTTGTTTGAGTTAAGGCCTCACAACCAGATCGAGTCCGAGTCTTCCTTGATGTTATCCTGGTTTATCCTTATTTTCAAAATAAAGAAACGCCGCTAAAACGTTGGAGAAGGCTCGAGCTAATCCATAGGGAAAATTGGGGTAACTGGGACACAGGGGTAAGTGGGACATACAGTCAACTCTCGATATCTCAGTCAAATTTTTATTCCAAACTACTGATATCTCAAAGTAAATTCCAGAAAATTTACTTTATGATATCAGTAGTTTGACATAAGAATATTTGATACGTGAGGAAAAAATGGAATTGTGTTCAACCTTTTATCTTTTGTTGCATCTTCAAACCACAAAATGGTTGTCTTACATCTGTTAAAATTCGAAATGAGCCGCGACACGACAAAACAAACAAATTGGCATGTGCGCTTACCATAGACTTAGATCAGCCTGGGCACCCGCCCATCTGATCAGTCTTTGCTGTCCACATGGAGATGGTAAAGACCCTCAGCTAGCCTTAAAAGACACTGCAAAAATTGATCAGACTAGGTGGCTGATCGGCTCGGTAAAGTTAGCAGAATAGCAGAATGAAATGGTAAAGTTAGCAGAATGGCAGAATAGCAGAACGAAATGGTAAAGTTAGCAGAATAGCAGAATGTAATGGTAAAGTTGGCAGAATAGCAGAATAGAAGAATGAAATGGTAAAGTTAGCAGAATGGCAGAATAGCAGAACGAAATGGTAAAATTAGCAAAATAGCAGAATAGCAGAACGAAATTTTTTGTTCTGCCCATTCTGCTCATTCTGCTAGCAGAATAGCAGAACGAAATGGTAAAGTTAGCAAAATAGCAGAATAGCAGAACGAAATTTTTCAAATTTCGTTCTGCCCATTCTGCTCATTCTGCTAGCAGAACAGCAGAACGAAATGGTAAAGTAAGCAGAATAGCAGAATAGCAGAACGAAATCTTTTGTTCTGCCCATTCTGCTCATTCTGCTAGCAGAACAGCAGAATGAAAAAGGTTGTCAGAATTATGTTCTAAGGCAACCAGCAGAAGGGCACACTCAAGCCATACACAGAAAACATTTCCCTCCTGGTCAGGCTTCAACTAGTAAGGAAAAAATCGACAAATTTGTTGAAGAAAATAATCATTTATCGTCAAATCCTGGTGTGACCAGCAGGTGGGCAGACTCATGGTATGCATGGAAATCATGTTTATCGCCGCCCGAGTTTATCTAGTGAAAATAAACTTGGAATTTTTCGTTCTGCCCATTCTGCTTATTCTGCTAGCAGAATAGCAGAATGAAAAAGTTTGTCGGAATTATGTTCTAAGGCAACCAGCAGTTGGGTACACTCAAGCCATGCATGGAAAACATTTCCCTCTAGGTCAGGCTTCAACTAGTAAGGATTCGCTGGAGAGAAAAAAATATTTATCATCAAATCCTGGTGTGACCAGCAGGTGGATAGACTCATGGTATGCATGGAAATCATGTTTATCGCCGTCCGAGTTTATCTAGTAAAAATAAACTTCGAATTTTTCGTTCTGCCCATTCTGCTCATTCTGCTAGCAGAATAGCAGAATGAAAAAGTTTGTCGGAATTATGTTCTAAGGCAACCAGCAGATGGGTACACTCAAGCCATGCATGGAAAACATTTCCCTCCTGGTCAGGCTTCAACTAGAAAGGAATAAATCGACAAACTACCTGGAGAGAAAAAAAAATTATCATCAAATCCTGGTGTGACCATGAAGTGGGCAGACTCATGTCATGCATGGAAATCATGTTTATCGCCGCCCGAGTTTATCTAGTAAAAAATAAACTTGAGATTTTTCGTTCTGTCCATTCTGCTCATTCTGCTAGCAGAATAGCAGAATGAAAAAGGTTGTCGGAATTATGTTCTAAGGCAACCAGCTGATAGGCACACTCAAGCCATGCATAGAAAACATTTCCCTCCTGGTCAGGCTTCAACTAGCAAGGAAAATATCGAAAAAATTGCTGGAGAAAAAAATATTTATCATTAAATCTTGGTGTGACCAGCAGGTGGGCAGACTCATGTCATGCATGGAAATCATGTTTATCGCCGCCCGAGTTTATCTTGTAAAAAATAAACTTGGAATTTTTCGTTCTGCCCATTCTGCTAGCAGAACAGCAGAATGAAAAAGTTTGTCGAAAGTTTCATCTAAGGCAACCAGCAGATGGGCACACTCAAGCCATGGATGGAAAACATTTCCCGCCTGGTCAGGCTTCAACTAGCAAGGAAAAAATCCACAAATTCGCTGGAGAAAAAAAATATTTATCATTAAATCCTGGTGTTATCAGCAGGTGGGCAGACTCATGCCATGCATGGAAATCATGTTTACCGCCGCCCGAGTTTATCTAGTATAAAATCAAGTTGGAATTTTTCGTTCTGCCCATTCTGCTCATTCTGCTTGCAGAATAGCAGAATGAAAAACTTTCTCGGAATTTTGTTCGAAGGCAACCAGCAGAAGGGCACACTCAAGCCATGCATAGAAAACATTTCCCTCCTGGTCAGGCTTCAACTAGTAAGGAATAAATCGACACATTTGTTAAAGAAAATAATCATTTATCATCAAATCCTGATGTGACCAGCTTGTGGGCAGACTCATGTCATGCATGGAAATCATGTTTATCGCCGCCCGAATTTATCTAGTAAAAAATAAACTTGGATTTCTCGTTCTGCCCATTCTGATCATTCTGCCAGCAGAACAGCAGAAGGATAAAGTTTGTCGAAATTATGTTCTAAGGCAACCAGCAGAAGGGCACACTCAAGCCATGTATGGAAAAGATTTCCCTCCTTGTCAGGCTTCAACTAGCAAGGAAAAAATCCTCACATTTGTTGAAGAAGATTAACATTTATCATATATTCTGGTGTGACCATGAAGTGGGCAGACTCATGTCATGCATGGAAATTATGTTAATCGCCGTCCGTGTTTATCTAGTAAAAACTAAACTTAGAAATTTCCGTTTAGCCCATTCTGCTCATTCTGCTAGCAGAATAGCAGAATGAAAAAGTTTGTCGGAATTATGCTCTAAGGCATCCAGCAGAGGGCACACTCAAGCCATGCATGGAAAACATTTCCCTCCTGGTCAGGCTTCAACTAGCAAGGAAAAAATCGACAAATTTGTTGAAGAAAATAATCATTTATCATGAAATCCTGATGTGACCAGCAGAGGGGCAGACTTGGATTTTTCGTTTTGCCCATTCTGTTCATTCTGCTAGCAGAACAGCAGAATGAATAAGTTTGTTGAAATTATGTTCTAACGCAATCAGCAGGAGGGCACACTTAAGCCAGGCATTTAAGGATTAACATGATATATAAGCAATCATCAATATAATTCAAAGGTTTGACAAAATGTCAACAGTATTTATAATCAAGAGTTCAGTATGTTCTACGAATTTCGGAATTCAGAATTCGGAATTCAGAATTTGGAATTTGGAATGGTGAAGGATATGGTATAGGGGCAAGTGGTAATAGTTGATTTACTTTATACTGTATTTTAAACCCACATGACTTAAAATGACAAAAAATAAACGTTTTTTATAGAAAAGATATGACACATGGTGTAATATCAATAGACTCGACGAGTCTATTGATGTTACACAATTTGTCATATCTTTTCTTGTTTAATATTTAGGCAGTTCTCATGGAAGATAGAGCAAGGTTTATCAGCTTGTTCGGAAAGATGATTTATCTAGTGGATTATCAACTGATGGATGGATGACTTGCGATTTTACATCCTTTTAACAGTATTTCAGTCATATCAGGACGACGGGAGGGTGGGAATGAAAGGCTTTGTGCAGTGGAACCCCGTTTACGATTGAGAAGATTCCCACCTCAAACGGGTCTCGAACCAAGAACCGCTAGATCAGCAGGCCATCGCTTAAACGACTGAGCTACCGGAACTCCTTATTATCAACTGAACAGTCGGAGATAACATAGCTTACATATACCCAAGGATTGTTGGATGAATTGTGATTTTACGTTATTTTTAACCATATCAGTAGGATGGATGGGTGATAATGAAAGGCTGTGTGCAATGGAATCCCGTTTATTATCGGAAAGATTCCGCGAAGCTCGAACTCGGGACCGCTTGATCAACAGGCCATCGTTTAACCTACAGAGCTACCGGGTCTCCTATATACTACAGGCATCAGTTGTGGAGGTCTTTTTATAAATAACAAGTAGTAATTAGTTTTTGCCTTCTCTGTGCGTGTGTGTGTGAGTGTGTGTGTGTGTGTGTGTGTGTGTGTGTGTGTGTGTGTGTGTGTGTGTGTGTGTGTGTGTGTGTACTTTTTTATGTAAAAGATTTCTCAGGAACCACTATAGCTAGGATAACGAATTTTTGTACAAACGTTGGGTATGACTAGTTGTACCGTGTAAGACAGTATTAACCAAGTCCTGATTATCAATCACTTTGTCCATTTTTTCTTTCCTCTAATTTAATTTCTGTCACAGATCCAGGTTCGGCAGACTCGGAGTTCGGACTTAAGATTGGGTCCAACATGAGTTCGGCAGACTCGGAGTTCGGACTAAGGACCGAGTTCAACCTAGGTTCGGCAGACTCGGAGTTCGGACTAAGGGCCGAGTCCAACTTAGGTTCGGCAGACTCGGAGTTCGGACTAAGGACCGAGTCCAACTTAGGTTCGACAGACTCGGAGTTCGGACTAAGGACCGAGTCCAACCTAGGTTCGGCAGACTCGGAGTTCGGACTTAAGATTGGGTCCGACATGACTTGGGCAGACTCAGAGTTCGGACTAAGGACCGAGTCCAACCTAGGTAAGGCAGACTCGTAGTTCGGACTAAGGACCGCGTACCTATGTTCAGCTGACCCGGAGTTAGGACTAAAGACTGGGAACAATATCGATCATATACTTAGACTAGTATTGCCCTTGATATACCTAATTTCGACCACTGTATTTTCCGCACTGTGAGGTATGATCCAGCCCTGCGCTCCAAAATTCTATGTCAAAAGCCGAGACGGATATCCGTCCCGCCCTTGGTAGAGGCTGAGACTGATATTCGTCTCGCCCTTGATACAACCTGTTGGCCCTCTTGAATCTGCATTTGAAAATTGTCAAAATAAAGGGGTAAATTGCATCTGTCACTACTTTATCACAACAAATGCGTTTTGACAGCATTGTTCCCCTAAAATCATATATGGAAAGGTTTAAAAATCATCATTGTTGACCCTAAATGCAGTAGATAAAAGCTAGTGTAGTTGAAAAACAAGACCTGTCAGTGGAACAGGATAGCTACCCTGACAGTGCCTTGCCCATTACACAAAAAACTTTAATGTTTCTCCATCCAGAAAAGATTTCTGTGGTGTTTTGTCATAGTCACTCGTGTCAAAACAGTTTTCTGTAAACATTTGCCATGAAAACAGCCTCGTTTCTCAAATTTCTATTACTTTCTTGTGAATGTTGTGAAATAAATACGCTGGGAAGTTAAAGACGACTCTTGCTGTATCAGACTGCTATAACTGCAACTGCAACTCTCACATTACAGGTCCAGCGGAATACCGAAGAGTTTCCTTCGGAACTAGAACTTAGCATTCATTTTTATACACATAAGTATATGATAAAAAGATCATAACACGGTTGTTTTGATCCCAGCCCTGATGTCAGCCCTCGGACCATATCAGCCCTCGCCCTTTGGGCTCGGACCGATATGGTCAACTCGGGCTGAGATCAGGGTTAGTATCAACCGTGTAATCATCTCTATAGGTTTGGCAGACTGGGAGTTCGGACTAAAGACCGATTCAAACCTGGGTTTGGCAAACCTGGAGTTTGGACTGAAGATTGGGTCCAACTTGAGTTCGGCCCATCGGGAGTTTGGACTTAGATTGGTTCCAACATGAGTTCGGCAGACTCCGAGTTCGCACGAAGGACTGAGTCCAACCTGGGATCGGCAAACCCAGAGTTGGGACTAAAGACTGGGAACAATAAAGGTCAACTCTGGACTGCGACCCATTCAAAGTATGAAAAGTGCCCCATGCTGAAATCATTGTAAGTCCGAAGTCCGAACCTGCCCAACCCAACATGGACCCACAGTTAGTCCGAACTCCGAACCTACCGAACTGACAAACAACCCATTCTTAGTCCAAACTCCGAACATGCCAAACACATAATGGAACAACTTTTTTTGTCCGAACTCCGAACCAGCCGAACCCAACATGGACCCACAGTTAGTCCGAACTCCGAACCTACCAAACCTACCTAACAACCCATTCTTAGTCTGAACTCCGAACCTGCCGAACTCATGAAAGCCCCGTTTCTTTATTCCGAACTCCGAATCTTTTCGCCGAACTCAGAAACATGGACCCACAGTTAGTCCGAACTCCGAACCTACCGAACCAACAAACAACCCATCTTAGTCCGAACTCCGAACCTGCCGAACTCATTAAAGCCCCGTTTCTTTATTCCGAACTCCGAATCTTTATTCCGAACTCCGAACCTACCGAACCGACAAACAACCCATTCTTAGTCCGAACTCCGAACCTGCCGAACTCATGAAAGCCCCGTTTCTTTATTCCGAACTCCGAATCTTTACGCCGAACTCTGGGTCAAAACACAATCCTGGACCATCTTGAGTTTTTCTTTCTCTCCGATAGCTCAACAATTAAATTTCTGTCGAAGATTTCTCAGCAACCACTACAGGTAGGATTTTAAAATTTTATAGGACGTTAGGTATGACTAGTTGTACAGTGTAAGAGAGAATGAACTTGCTCCAGGTTATAATTCCCTTTGTTTGTCCAGTTTTTCTTTCTCTCCAATATCTCTCCAATTATTTCTGTCAAAGATTTCTCAGCAACCACTAGAGCTAGGATTTTGAAATTTGGTACAAACATTGGGTATGTCTAGTTGTACCATGTAAAAGAGCATCAGCCTCCTGCTGCTTATTTTTACCTTTTGTGACCGTTTTTCTTTCTCTCCAATTAAATTGCTGTCAAACATTCTCATGAACCATTACAGCTAAGATTTTGAAATTAAGTATAAACATTGGACATGTCTAGTTGTATTGTGTAAGAGAGAATCAACCGCCTCCTGCTTATCTTTCCCTTATCTTGTCCAGTGTTTCTTTCTCTCCAATTAACTTTTTTTGTCACAGATTTCTTGGCTTCTGTCAGAAAGTGTGTATACATCTTGAAAATAGACATGTATATTGTGGGAAAGAGAAACGAGATGATGAGATTTATTTTGGCTTTCTTTTTTCATTTTTCCCCTTTTCCATCTCTCACTCCAATGTGATAATGGAAAAATTTAGGTCAAAGACTTCTCAGATTGCTATATATATGTTACTAGGTTCGGGTAAAGTTTGAAACTGATTAGTTAACTCTGATTAGTTATCTGGATGCTGCTGCTGACTTTAGGTCAAAGTCACAGACATACAAGTTTATATAAATTGTGTTAAACATACATATTATTTTGCTTATTGCAAATAGGCCTTTCACTGGGTTTGTTATAGATTGTCCATTTGTCTCTCTTATTTGACATTTGGTTAAAAGGTATGTATTTATGTTTTTTATTAGGCGGTGGAGCTCACATGCTTTTGTTCTTTAGTATGTATTTCTTGCTAAAACAGGGGGCGGGGGTATCTATGGACTGTGATTTAAGATTATTTATGTTAAGAATAACAGTTTTCTATTGAACTTTATTTTGGGATAAATTTTCTTTTGTTTCTAGACTTTCATGACCCTTTAATTGAATGTAAGTTCCAAAGAGTCATTTTGTGTGTTGAATCTCATTTTTAAGTGCTGTATACATCAGTCATTTCATTTGAAGGGTTGACAATTTGATGATAAATATTTTTTTTCTCCAGCGAATTTGTGGATTTTTTCCTGGCTAGTTGAAGCCTGACCAGGAGGGAAATGTTTTCCATGCATGGCTTGAGTGTGCCCTTCTGCTGGTTGCCTAAGATGAAACTTTCGACAAACTTTTTCATTCTGCTGTTCTGCTGTTCTGCTGCAGAATGAGCAGAGTGGGCAGAACGAAAAATTCCAAGTTTATTTTTTACTAGATAAACTCGGGCGGCGATAAACATGATTGCCATGCATGACATGAGTCTGCCCACCTGCTGGTCACACCAGGATTTGATGATAAATATTTTTTTCTCCAGCGAATTTGTGAATTTTTTCCGTACTAGTTGAAAGCTGACCAGGAGGGAAATGTTGTTCATGCATGGCTTGAGTGTGCCCTTCTGCTGGTTGCCTTAGAACAAAATTCCGAGAAAATTTTTCATTCAGCTATTCTGCTAGCAGAATGAGCATAATGGGCAGAACGAAAAATTCCAAGTCTATTTTTTAACTAGATAAACTCGGGCGGCGATAAACATGATTTCCATGCATGCCATGAGTCTGCCCACCTGCTGGTCACCCCAAGATTTGATGATAAATATTTTTTTTCTCCTGCGAATCTGTGGAATTTTTCCTTGCTAGTCGAGGCCTGACCAGGAGGGAAATGTTTCCCATGCATGGCTTGAGTGTGCTCTTCTGCTGGTTGCCTTAGATGAAACTTTCGACAAACTTTTTCATTCTGCAGTTCTGCTAGCAGAATGAGCAGAATGGGCAGAACGAAAAATTCCAAGTTCATTTTTTTACTAGATAAACTCGGGCGGCGATAAACATGATTTCCATGCATGGCATGAGTCTGCCCACCTGCTGGTCTCACCAGATTTTGATGATCTTTTTTTTTTCTCCAGCGAATTTGTGGATTTTTTCCTTGCTAGTTGAAACCTGACCAGGCGGGAAATGTTTTCCATGCATGGCTTGAGTGTGCCCATCTGCTGGTTGCCTTAGAACATAATTCTGACAAACTTTTTCATTCTCTGTTCTGCTAGCAGAATGAGCAGAATGGGCAGAACGAAAAATTCCAAGTTTATTTTTTAATGAGATAAACTCGGGCGGCGGTAAACATGATTTCCATGCATGGCATGAGTCTGCTCACCTGCTGGTAACACCAGGATTTGATGATAAATATTTTTTTCTCCAGCGAATTTGTGGTTATTTTCCTTGCTAGTTGAAGCCTGACCCGGAGGGAAATGTTTTCCATGCATGACTTGCGTGTGCCCATCTGCTGGTTGCCTTAGATGATACTTTCGACAAACTTTTTCATTGTGCTGTTCTGCTAGCAGAATGAGCAGAATGGGCAAAACGAAAAATTCCAAGTTTATTTTTTACAAGATGAACTCGGGCGGCGATAAACATGATTTCCATGCATGACATGAGTCTGCCCACTTGCTGGTCACACCAGGATTTGATGATAAATGATTCTTTTCTTCAACAAACTTGTCGATTTACTCCTTTCAAGTTGAAGCCTGACCAGGAGGGAAATGTTGTTCATGCATGACTTGAGTGTACCCTTCTGCTGGTTGCCTTAGAACATAATTCCGACAAACTTTTTCATTCTGCTATTCTGCTAGCAGAATGAGCAGAATGGGCAGAACGAAAAATTCCAAGTTTATTTTTACAAGATAAACTCGGGCGGCGATAAACATGATTTCCATGCATACCATGAGTCTGCCCACCTGCTGGTCACACCAGGATTTGACGATAAATGATTATTTTCTTCAACAAATTTGTCGATTTTTTTCTTTACTAGTTGAAGCCTGACCAGGAGGGAAATGTTTTCTATGTATGGCTTGAGTGTGCCCTTCTGCTCGTTGCCTTAGAACATAATTCTGACAACCTTTTTCATTCTGCTGTTGTGCTAGCAGAATGAGCAGAATGGGCAGAACGAAAAATTTCGTTCTGCTATTCTGCTATTCTGCTAACTTTACCATTTCGTTCTGCTATTCTGCTAGCAGAATGAGCAGAATGGGCAGAACGAAAAATTTCGTTCTGCTATTCTGCTATTTTGCTAACTTTACCATTTCGTTCTGCTATTCTGCTAGCAGAATGAGCAGAATGGGCAGAACAAAAAATTTCGTTCTGCTATTCTGCTATTTTGCTAACTTTACCATTTCGTTCTGCTATTCTGCCATTCTGCTAACTTTACCATTTCATTCTGCTATTCTGCTAACTTTACCGAGTTCGGCTTATCTGAGTCTTCGCTGGAGCACATGCCACTTTGTTGGTTTTGTCATGATGCGACTCAAATAATGTAATGTAGTTAGCTGTAAGTGTTTAAGGTCAAGAATACGTAAATGTCTGGCGCAATTAATTACGTACGTCGCGAAGGACGTTATGTCACGAAATACTTCCTTGTCAATGCTATTTTCAATATGGCGGCCCCCATCGGACATTTAATAAAAGAGTCAAACATGGAAACAACGGAGTTGTTGTCATTTTTTATCTAGCCCTCTGGTGGTATTGCAGTGTTCTTCTTTTCCTGTATTTATGAAGTTATTTCATCAACATAAATGTATTCTTACAAAATTAATGAGAGCGAGAGACAGAGGGAGAGAGAGAGAGACAGACAGACAGAGAGTGTTTCGTGTGTGTATTACTTTAAGGTTGGCCGCGATACATGTTCCTTCCCTACTTTCAGAGCTCTCGGGACTTTTTAGACACACATATGAAAGTATGAAAGACGGAGCACATCCTTCTTTTTTCGCTGCATTATCCTTCCCTGATTCGAAAAAGTTACCCATTTAGCCTACTGCTGGCTTGACAAAGAGGTTTTTCCAGTCGCTGGCTGGCCGAACCCGGATTCGAACCCGCAACCTTCTGCGTTATAACCGAACGTCTCCAATCACTCTTCCGCGGCGCTGGTGGGATTGCGTATCCGTAATAATAAATGTACCAAGTAAATTAGCCTTGCCTTAGTCGAATCTGTATGTTACTCTGGTGGTCAGATCCTATGTTCCTTTGCAGAGGATTTATTGAACATAGGGTCTGTAGCCAGACTACAAGTAAAGGTGTGACAGCTGATTTTAGAGCTTGATGGGATCGGATTATAATATTTATTATAATGCCGCTTTTTGCGATTTTAATTATGTATATCCTCTCACAAATACGAATGAATATTTCTTCCACTTGTTGTATGGCTTTGCCAAAGATACAGCGGGCCTCTTACCCACACGGCCACTAGGATACAAGAAGCCTTCCGCCGACGGTGGAATTTTGCCTTGTAACTTTTTAAATATGATCCCATCATCATCTCGATATGAATGAAATACAGTTCAAAAGGGCGTAAAAGTCAATGTTATCGGATTGCCATGAGCCACACCGAAAGATTTTTTGGTTGGTTGATTTGATGCTTAACGTCCACGGTAAACAACTAAGGTCATGTCGGGACGGTCAGTTAACCTAACCACACTATTCCTGCGCAGGCTTAGACCTCCTAAGCGGTTAACCAGTACTAAGTGCACATACTTTCGCCAGTAACTGACAACTACCCTTCTTGAATCAGCGGAAGGAGAAACGAAAGTATGTGGCCAGACCGGGAGTCGAACCCAGGACCTCTGACTTACGAGTCAGGTGCCCTACCGATTGCGCTACCCGGCCCGGCTCACACCGAAAGAACACGAGTCGGCAGTAAATATACATGCACAGAGATCAGCCTGCGCATACGCGTAGTTTGATAAATCTCTTCGCTGTTCCTCATTGTATCATTGTACCAGAGGACAACAAAGGCCAGTTTGGGCGGATGCGCAGACTGTTCCGCTGACCGTACATGCCTCAAGGACCCACTTTATCATGTCACGACTGCGGCATTTTGTGATTTGGTATTACAATGTTAGTGTAGCGCAGTTTTAAAAAAAGAAGTTTGGGTTTACTCAGGGCTTTTCCTTTTTCGTTGCGCGGCTCATTTTGTGTCGGCTGTAGTAACCATATTACTGTTTTCGAATTTTATTAATTTTTGTTATCAAAAAGCATTCATCATGAGAAACCTATTAGTCGCCATCTTTCCGGCCGTATTCTCATAACGGTCTTAGCATGCCTTATAACGTCGCCCGTAAACGATTGCAACGTCGCTTATAAATGACGTCAACGAATGGTGAAAATTTATATATATCTATGTTTGCGTATCAAGCGCTACTTGAAAAACGAGCTCGGTAGTCAATGACTTTCTTTACCTCATTTTAATCGACAGATGCTATGACATAAAATGTCAGTTTTTGAAAAAAATCTATGTAGTGGTAAGCAAGCTGTGTACGTCTAAGTTTTAAAATCTGAGTATTTTCATCGCTTTCCCATTGCCGTCAGTGGAAACGGCCTCAAAATTTCACGTTTTTCAATCTGATCTAGCGACTAAACGAGCTCGGTGACCTATCTTTTTTATTGCACATTTCGATGTAACACATGAAAATGCACTCCTGTGCAAAATTAAAAAAAATTCTATGTATGAGCCATTTACGTATTCTTGACCTTAAGTTTCAAAGTCTGAGGTTCCAATACAGCCCCTAACCACAACGCTATTAACTCTTTATGCCTAGCATCCCTTAAAAGGGATCGAGACAAAACAGTGTAGATCCAAAACAGATGCTGCAGAACACCGAGGGTAATACCTAGAGTATAACCATCTTTTGTCACCGTTGTGGGCCGGGATTATTTCCCGGTATCGGCACGTAGCAAGGTAAGGGTTACCCGTCCATCCGAGGTTGGAAGTTTTCTCTGGGTACTCCAGTTTCTTTCACTATGTAAGACAATAGAAGGCCAAAATCCACGTTTATCATATGACGTTGCTGTCATTCAGTTGCTAAAGTTATGTCATGAAAAGCGTTTGACCACATGTTACATAACACTTTGTTACTGGCGCGTAAAGTTATGATGCCGTCCGTGACATATGTTTTCTATTGAAAAAATGCCGACTTTTAAGGCGATAAAATCCCATTTAACACAGTCATATGAAAAACAGGATTTTACACTCATGGTCATTTTATATAAAAAAAATTAAACTCGCCAAAGGCTCGTTCCATACATTTCAAATGACCACGAGTGTAAGGTTCTCTTTAACTTTTTTAGCTTTTTATGTAATCGAAAACTGTCCATGACTGTATCTTAAGTCCTCAGAAAGTAGTCCAGACTTGTTTGCCAGAATATTATGTAGCTGAATTTACCTTGTGCAAAGGCACTATGCAGGTCCTCTATATGCATACGATGTGATTCCAGTGAGATGGACTATAAAATCCTTGGACGTTTAATAAATTCCAAAGAGCAACTAAGCAGAATCTGGACTAAAATAACTAAAATGACTGGAAGAGACGTCTTGACCACTGCAGTCCGCCACACATTTCAATTTGCATAGTCCATCGCAAATATCAATGTCCATATGACACATCAGCCGCGACACGAGACAACCAACAAAGTGGTTGTGGGTCCCGCGCAGACTCAGATCAGCCTGTGCATCCGCCCAGTGTTATCAGATTCTTCGCAAAGCGGTTAAAGGGCAGCTAAGGATCTAAGGTACATCCATGCGGACAGCGAAGACTCTGATCATACTGGGCAGATGCCCAGGCTGATCTGAGTCTGCACTGGGCACACAACCACATTGTTGGTTTTCTCGTGTCGTGGCTCATATACATTTTACGTCCAGCAATGTGGCAGTCATTCTGTGCAATAACGATTATGAAATCATGACTACGCATCTAATGTAAGGGTGGAAGTCTTTAGTACATTCGAGACTAACACAATTTTGTTTTTATACATCAAACATATAAAACTATCAATGTGAATATATTTTCAAGAATATTCTACTTAGCTATCGACCGTACACTAGTAATGATATTTTTACTATACAGCGTACACTTTACTCCTATCGACTGTACACCTGTCGACTAAATTAATATGAGGAATCAAGCAAAAAGCACAATTTTCATTGAATGTTCGGACTGCTTATAACTACTAGTTATGTTTTAAGATTTTCCCTGTATTTATACTATGAATATTTAGCTAGATACCTTGAAAGTATGGATTTTCGTTATAGACAGGTGCACGTGCCTGTAATTAGGCGTCACAATGTTGTCCATCATAACCAAAATGGGGTTTTCCTGATTATTTATTGTAGTCATAAATATAAACCAATATATCTGCGAAGTCACTGACACATGCTTTAACTGAAAAACTCACAAAACGAGAGAAAATGGGAGAAATACTGACCAGGTATTTTTACCTACACCTTCCACTTCAGTAATTGCTATATCCGGTGTACGTTGGTATACGGTGTTAGCAGTGCCATTTTTTTTTTAATTTTAAGTTTACGGAAGTTCTAAGTTGCCATGGCAACCAAACTAAGGAGCTGATTTTCATTAAAAAAATCTGTAAAGACTTATATGATTGGTATTTCTTTACAGTCTTGGTGTCATAGATTTTATGGTTTCAGAGAAGATAATTTTTAAGTATATTTTTATACGCCCGTTTTAAAAAACGAGAAGTATATTGTTATGGCGCTGGCGTTCGTCCGTCCGTCCGTCGTAAACTTTTCGTTTCCGGACAACTCCTACAGTTTACATCCGATCAAGCGGAAACTTGGTATATAGTTACACTATGAGGTGGACCAGCGCATATCGTTTCAAGGTTACGCTCCAATGATTTTTAGCGGAGTTACAGCCCTTTACTTAGAATTTTCGGGGTGTTCGTTTCCGGATAACTCCTTCCACAGTTTTCATCCAATTAAGCTGAAACTTTGTAAATAATAAGATTACGATGTGGAGTAGCGCATATTATTTGGATGGTACGCTCCAATGATTTTTAGCACAGTTACAGCCCTTTGAAAAAAACTCGACTATTGGAGTTTGTATGGCAATTCTTTAGCATTCCATAACTTGGTTACTCTTTGGAATATCATGATGAAACTTAATAGCAATGTATATGAGGTGTATACGTGTCTCATACAAGAATGGTTACTCCCCTTTACTTAGTCTTTTTAGTTACCTCCCTTTGATTATTTTGTCAGACTATATTTGTACACCTCATATCTAACTAACCCTTTGGACTATTGTGATGAAACTTAATAGTAATGTATATTAGGTTGACACTATATGCCACATATAAGAACGATTGCCTCCCCTTACTTATTTTTGGAGTAACCTCCCTTTGAATATTTTCTAAGGCTATTCTTTTGCAAGCGATAAGTAGGCAACCATACGGAATATCTTGATGAAAAATTATAGCAGTGTGTGTTAGGTTGAGGCGGTGTGTCTTATATATGAGAATAATTGCCCCCCTTCCTTATTATGGAGTTACATCCCTTTGATTAATTTCTACGGCTGTTCTTGGGCAAGTCATTACTAGGTAACCGTATAGAATATCTTGACGAAACTTTATAGCAATGAGTATTAGGTTGAGACAGTATGTCTAATAAAAGAATAATTGCTTCCTCTTCCTTATTTTTTGGAGTTACATCCCTTTGCTTACTTTTTAAGGGTTTTTTTTTTGAGAACCCTTATGTTTATAATATCTTGATAAACTTAACAGCAATGTAGACAAGGATGAAACAGTGTGTGTCATATTAGAATGGTTGCTCCCCATTACTTACTTTCAGAGTTACGTCCCTTTTATTATTTCTTAGACTATTTTTGTGGGCATCATTACTAGGTAATTGTTTTGGATATCTTGATGACCCTCTATAGCCATATGCATTAGCTTGATACTGTGTGTTGAGTATGGGAATGGTTGCTTTCCCTTACTTAATTTTGGAATCAGTATTTGCAGACTGTTCTGGTGCACACATTAGTACCTGTTTGTGGCTGATTGTCAGGGATATAAGTCTGCCCAAACTCACTCGAAAACGGGCGTATATGGCCCCGCTTGCGGAGCTCTTGTTCTCCATTTTTTGCATTTTGGTTTCCATGGATACCAATAAAACGGAGCACTGGGACAAAAAAATACATATGGCTAACAGAAGAGTACCCAAGGAAATTTTCCATAATAGTTTTGTCAATATGTAAGCAATGGCTTTGCAGTAAATGCCCTTTTTTAATTTTCCCCATTACGAGGGTCATCCAATAAGTCTTGCAAACGCCGTCATTCCTGCTTTATTAATAGAGGTAGGGTTACCAAATTACACCATTAACAGCTTACGTATATAATACACATATGTGCTAAAAATCATACATGTGCTATTCCTTTCTCAGATATGGGAGGGTTTTGAACGCAAAGGTGTAAGCGATACCGGCGGTGAAATTGCACAAACATGACGTTTTTCACAAGAGGTTAGGGGAAGAAAATTCCTGCATACATGTTTATTATTCTTTCAAATTACAAGAATTCATGTTCTAAGGTAATCGCCTTATATTTAAGAATTCAAAAAGAGACAATTGTCACTTCACATTACCAGATAAATGTGGTTGCTAGGCAACAAGAGAATATTACATAATTTTAGCAAGATTTTAATTTTTGACGTTTACCTCTGGTTTCTTAAGGCTGCAAACGCTATTAAACAAGGCTCGAAGCTTATATTTTCCTTTATATCTTCATTTCAGCATCTCGGGACTATTCCTTGATAACAAATTAATGGCAGTTCAGGAAACACTTCATCTGCTGTGAAAGCCTCTTCTTCATATACACATTTTATATGATATTTCAGCTGCCCGAAAAAGATGGTGATTTTCCTTTGAACAATAATTATATCTTCACTGATGGCAATATCTTAATGTTGGTACCGTGTACATACTTCAGTATTATTTTCCGTATCTCCAAGCAATTTTCAGATATTTACAAGGATTCTGAACTAAGCCAGAGGGTCTTAAACAGACAGCTAGAAGCCACCGCCGCACCCATAATGGTAGTATTCTTCAGTTGCCTAGCAACGCCATTTGCAAGATCATGACGTTTCTGAAAATTGGTGACTGGAAAGAAGGAAAGATGCAATGTAGGCATGTGGATTGCTTGATTCGTTTTTAATTATCATTTGCCTGAAACTCGGCCGTTTGCAGGACTTACTGGATGACCCTCGTATAAGTCAACGGAAACTCGTATGTTGCTGTAGCCACGAAAGTAAAGAGCCGATTTTCATAAATACACACACTGTCAATCCCCAAGCCCAAGAATGCTACGGATGAAGTCTGGGCCAAATCGGCCCACTGGCTTCAGAGAAGATAATTTTTAAGTTTTTTTTTTTTTTTTTTTTTTTTTTTCCTTTTTTGCAATTTGGTTTCTATGGCAGCCAATAAAAAGAGTAGTGGGCATAAACTCATATGGCTGGTAGAAGACTTCTCAAGAAACATTACTATAAATGTTTTGGCAAATATCTGCAATTGCTTGGCAGTAAATGCCATGGATCAATTTTCCCCATTATATGTCTATGGGAACTTAAGTTGCCATAGCAACCAAACCAAAAAGCCGATTTTCATAAACACACAAACTTTCAATCCCCAAGCACAAGAAAGCTATAGATAAATTTTGGCCCAAACGGCCTTCTAGCTTCAAAGGAGATGTTGTTTGAAAGTGTTGACGACAGACAGACGACATACGACAGACGACGACCGATGACGACGGTCAACTGTCTATCCTATAAGCTCCCCCGGAGCCTTCGGCTCTGGTGAGCTAAAATTGACGGACTTTGTTCAAAAGTTAATCAGTTCATCTACACTCCATCGCCAATCAGCTGACCATGTTTCAAGTCCCTAATTCAAATACTTTTTCGAAATAACATGCTGACAAGTTTGAAATGCTGAAATTTTCAAAGGGACATAACTACGAAAATAATTGACGGATTTTGTTCAAAGTTAATCAATTCATCTACTTATCATTCAAAATAAGCTGGCAAAGTTTCAAGCCCCTAGCCCAAATACTTTCTGAGATATCTTGCTGACAAGATTTCATTATGATTTTCCTAAAGGGGCATAACTCCAAAAAGAGAGACAAGTCAGACAAGAAAAAAATACTGGTCTGTTATTTTTTATGATAAATCTACATGTGAAATTTTAAAAATCCAGCATGCACGGTTCTTAAGATATGGTATGTGTGACGAACCGGACAACCCAGAAGCAAGAAGTTGAGGGTATAATAAAACCTTCACCGTACAGTATTTACTCAAAAGAACTTTACTCTACCCTAATCCCATAGTACTTAACATTATACAGAGAAACGTTTTATATGTAGTCATTATGACGTGATCTAGTACTCGTAGGAGCCCCGGTAGCTCAGTAGGTTAAGCGCTGTTCTGCTGATCTAGCGGTTTCGGGTTTGAGTCCCGCTGGAGGCGGGAATCTTTTTTTTATCGTAAACGGGGTTCCTTTGCACTCATCCATCGTCCTGATATGACTGAAATACTGTTAAAAAGGGCGTAAAATCGCAAGCTATCCCTCTATCTGTTACTCGTATCTGTGTGTATTAGTTGGCCATGCAGTGCTTGGATCCCCACAGGCACATGACGTCCTTAGTCGTTTCAGCCATTATTGCCTATGCAATGCACGCCCATATCAGACTCCGCGTTCTGCGGCGCCTGGTCAGAGTCTATACTATTTGCATAAGACAAATGAGACACTGTTGGCACCGGTTATCACACAGAGAAGCTTGTGTTGACCGTTGAAAAGTTTTATGGGAGACACCATGACCTCGTTGATCCCTACAGTGTGGCCATTTCTAAACTAATTTCCGATTTGATGGCCTCAGCCGAAGCTGATTACGGACTTTGGCATCAGGGGACAGTTTCGTCTTGGCAGTGGTCAGAAAAATCATACTTTTAGATAGAGGGTTAAAAACTGCATGGTTGCTCCAATTAAATGAGGTATTTGAATGTTTCTTTAATTTGTAAGCTAGTAGGAAGGTTAGTTATGTCAGCTGGAGAAGGATACGAAACTTTCTGATAGCTCCCATGGTCAGGGGAATCTCCAAATTGAAGAGCGGCTTGTCATTGTCACAATAGACGACTTCCTGTTGAAAACAGGCCTGCTTTTTCTTTGTGAACCATGGTTGTTACCCCATTTGAGAACTGTTTTTCTGAAGGTATGTGTTTGAAGAACAAAAGGAGATATATGCCAACTGGCAGTATCTTGCAGGTATTCTCCAGAATGTGATGTGCTCTTGGTCAGTAAAGCACTTTTTAGCACTAGAAATAGGGTGGGTGGGGTATTGTAAACATTGCAAAGACAGCTCCTGAGTATGCTGATGCACACATGTTTTATGCTTCATTTAGTTTTTATTTACAGTAAAAACATATTCAACAAGTGAAATCTTGATTTCAAGTACATTTTATATGTTTTAGAGTCGCTCAAAAAAATTGTTTGCGGCAAGGGACAAGAAATGGCAGATTTTACTGTTCCCTGAGGCCTTTCATTTTCACTGACTTTTTCCACTGATACATAGATATGGCGGGTGCATTATTATAGGCAGGTGATTCTTACTACTCGCGAGCATCTGGACGCACCTCTGTTTTGGGTCCATGTCTGTGTATACAGAAAATTCCGGAATTGACAACGTTTTCATGACATTTGAGTTCGGACCTATGATTTGGGTACTTTGACCACTTTCATTTAAGCCAACGACGCGTTGTACAACTGGACCCAGATTATTTATCCCTCATCAGAACAGCAACTGGTCGCGCTCTCATCTCTGTCTATTGGCTTAGGTTTTATTAGGGCTGCAGTACCATGTTAAGTGAGGAAAGAAATTCAATTCATGATTCAAATATATAACTACTGAGGCTTCAAGCATAAATTCTGTTTCAAATAACCTTAATGTCAGTTCTGTTGATACAGTACTCAGAAGTGCTTCCCGACAAAATTGTGACCAGACCAGTGTTTTATCTTTAAATTTATCGGATAAAGGACTAAATTTTGGACATTTGAATATTCAAGGCATTTGTGGTAAAAAATATGAGTAAATTTTACGAATTAAAGGCGATGATGTTACATATTCAAAATAGTAATTTACATATTTTTGGTGTAAGTGAAACTAAGTTGAAAGCTCATAAACCAACTACTGCATTTCATTATGAGGGATTCCAAACTTTCAGGAAGGATAATCATTCTAATGGCGGTGGGGGTTGATTGTTTACGTCAGAAATGGAATTAATGTAAAACGCAGAATAGATCTAGAAATAAATGAAATATCGTGCATTTGGTTACAAATTATGCAAGAAAAGGGTAAATCAATTTTGATTGGAAATGTGTACCGACCACCTGATTCTCGAGTAGAATATGATGATAGATTTGAAAAGTTTATTGATAATGTTTTAAAAGAAGGTAAAGAAATAATTTTAATGGGTGATTTTAATAAAAATCTATTACCAGACACAACCAACAGAGAGTGGGAAAATTTTTTGTTGTCTCTAGGTCTCAGTCAGATGATAAGTGAACAAAATATTATCTAGTGTAAGTGTTTGTAAATTAAGCACAAGTCTTTGGAAACCGTAAAATTAATGTTCCAATAAGTAAAACCTCCCATCAAACGATTATCTATAGATCGTTCAAAACTTTTGATGAAAATGCCTTCATAAATGATCTACACCAAATTCCGTGGGAAATAGTGGACACGTTTGGTGATGTAAATGAAATGGTTGAAGTTTGGAATTCATTGTTTTTAGAAGTTGTTGATAAACATGCACCTGTTAAACAGCATAGGGTTAAGAAATATCGCCAATCTGACTGGTTGTCTCCAGAAATAAAAGATGCTATTACATGTTGTGTAAAGACAGAAATAAATGCAAATTAAATCGACAGGTTCATGAATATAGATGTTTAAGAAATAAGGTTTCTGCTATGATAGCATCAGCAAAAAAGGAAATGTATAAGCTAAAATTCGAAGCGGGCAAAGATGACCCACGTTCAATATGGAAATTGTTTCGAGAAGTAGGGGCGGGAAGTAAAGCAAGTCCACGGGAAACTATAAATGAAATTAATGTAAATGGCCATTTGATATCAAACGATTTTGATATAGCTTATGTCTTTAATAATTGAGCCGCGACGCGAGAAAACCAACAATGTGGTTGTGCGCCCTGCACAGACTCAGATCAGCCTGGGCATCAGCCCAATCTGACCAGACTCTTTGCGAAGCGCTTAAAGGGTAGCTAAGAGTCTAAGCTACCTTCATGCGGACAGCGAAGACTCTGATCAGACTGGGCGGATGCCCAGGCTGATCTGAGTCTGCGCTGGGCGCACAACCATATTGTTGGTTTTCTCGCGTCGCGGCTCAATTATTTTGCGAATGTGGCATCTCATTTAAAAGAACCAGTTCAGTCCTCTGATTTCAATCTTGTAAAAGATTACGTAGATTCTAAAGTCTCATTAGCAGATTTATTTAGTATTCCAATGATAAATCGATCATTTGTGAAAAAATTCCTGACCAATTTAGATGCTTCAAATGCAACAGGTCTCGATTGTATTGTTCCTAGGCTACTTAAAATTGCACCCGATGTATTATGCTCTAGCATTACAAACAGCATCAATAAAAGCTTAACGCAAGGTGTTTTTCCAACAGTCAGAAAAGATCAAATATGGAAAATAGTTCTTTAATACTGAAGTATAATGATCTAGACCTAATACTGACTAATAGCAAGAAAATTCTAGGGGTTCATATTAATGAAAATCTTATCTGGAATGCCCAGTTTCAATTTGTTGTAAAAAAAAAGTTTCATCTCACTTATGGCTTCTATCTCAAATCTCTTCTTACTTATCGAATGAAGACAGGCTATTGTTCAACAATGCTTACATCAGACCGCATTTTGATTATTGTGGTATTATATGGGGAAATTCCGCGAGAACTCGCGGAATAATAAAATTACAAAATTACAAAGGCGAGCATGGAAGAGTATACTGAGGAATGAATACACTAATTCAGAAGAAGCCCGAGATCGTTTGAAAATGTTATCTTTTAATATTTACATTCTTGGTGTATTTACTGAAAAGTCCTATAGTAAACCATTGGAACCTAATGTAGTTTACATTCCAATAATTACATTGATACACACGACATCAATGACGTCAAAATAAACAATGTCTCTCGTCAATCTGATTGGGCGTCAGCAACGTCATGACGTCATGCATGCTGTTCTGCTGTTAGCAAAAAAACTGTGTGTGCATGTTTTACTGCTTCAATTCAAGAGCTTAGATAAGATTTTTCATGAAAATTCTGATTGAAACGAATGTAAATATAAGCAATGAACTTAATTTTTCTGTTGTTTATCGAAGTGTAAACTACATTGGGTCACTAGCAAAGTTTACATGAACCCCTTCGGGGTTCATTCACTTTGCACGTGACCCAATGTAGTTTACACTTCGATAAACCTCAGAAAAATGACATTCATTCCTTAAATGAAAGCGTATTTTTACAAAAAACAAAAGTTATGTATAAAGTTGCGAATAATATTGCCCCGGAATACGAGACAAATCTGTTTCAGTTGCGGAGTAACAACTCAAATAACACAGGGTATAATCGATTCCGCCAATTTTCGCTTCCTGCAGAGACTGTCTGTCATATTTGGCTTCCGCCGAGACTGTCCGCGAACTCTTGCTTCCTGCAGAGACTACTGTCCTCGAGAAATGGCTTCCTGCCGAGACTGTCCGCGTGACTCTGCTTCCTGCCGAGAGCCTCGGCAGGAAGCAGAATCACGCGGACAGTCTCTGCAGGAAGCCATTTATCATGTACAGACGTCTCGGCAGGAAGCAAGAGTTCGTGGACAGTCTCGGCGGAAGCCAGATATGACGTACAGTCTCTGCAGGAAGCGAAAATTGGCGGAATCGATTATACCCTGTGAATAATACGACTTCTAATTTACGATCAGTTTGTAACAGGAATTTTTTAATACCTTAACCAAATTTAGGCCTATTTAAAAACAGTCTGTCTTATTCTGGTGCACTTATCTGGAACAGTATCCCTATAGATATTAAAAATGCAACAACTATACATTCATTTGTAACTAAATGCACGGCTTGGTTGAAAAATTAGCTTAATTGGGTTTACTTCCCCACCGCCATACCTTATATGATATTTAAATATTGAAGACATTTTCATTTTCTTAATAGATGTATCATTATATCATTTATTAAGTCCTCGAAAGAATGACAGAAATATGAGGCTGGAGACGTCATCTGAGCCAACCCCTCTGATGTATTTCAGGGGAAGAAACTCTGTCATTTACTTGCCTTCTTGTGTGGGCCAGCTCTCCGAATTTGCTCCCAAGGAGGCTCGCCTCTTAAAGGAAAGAATTCGTCCGTATGGACAGCCTCATCCATAAGAACAGACACTATATGGGAAAGGCTTTGTTGTCCAGGCCCAGAGATTATTAAACTTGAGTACATTCTCAAACTCAAAATAAAGCACATTGATCGGCACATGCTCGGAAGCAGCCAATCAGTGTGCTTTATTTTGAGTTTGAGATTATTCTCAAGTTTTATAATGACGAACCCATGGGAGCAAACATTAAGTGATATGGAAAGAAGTTTCCTTTTGTAAAAATGGAGTCTCAGTGGGATGGGGGAATGAAAGTTTGTTACCGGGGCTTAGGTCACATGACCAAGATGGCCGCCACGCCCATATATGATAAAAATTAAGTCTAAGGTACAATTTTGGGTATATGTGGTCAACTAAATGAACAGCTGAAGATATTATGTCACTAAAGGTCAAGGTCATTCTGTCTGTCCGTCCGTCCGTCATCAAGATTTTCAAACATCTTCTCCTCAGAAACTGTTGGGCCCATTGAAGCCAAATTTCATATGGAGTCTCGGTGGGATGGGGGAACAAAAGTTTGTAACCGGGGTTTGGGTCAGATGACCAAGATGCTCACCAAGCACATATATTGTAAAAAAAAACCTTCAAAAATCTTCTTCTTGAGTACCAAAACGCCTATGACCTTGAAACTTGGTATGCAGCATTGGGCACTCGGGCCCATCATAGTTTGTACAAATGATGACCGTGTGTTGACCTTGACCTAATTTATGACATGGTCTACTTTGGTAGGTTAGGGTTTCATATGGGAAAATGCTTAAACAGTGGATTTTTGAGAAAATATTCAAGTCTAAGGTACAGTATTTGGGATATATAGTTATAAAGGGATCCAAAAGAATTGTCAGGGCGGAGTCATCTTTGTACCTTCCCCTAGACCTTTCTATTGTACAAAAAGGAGCACAGGACATACACGCTGCTCACTTACCGGTAACAAAAATTATTCAACTATAACAAAACTTACAAATACAATGTTATGTTATGCAATAACTGGAAATGCGGTACAGCCAACAATAGGCGTACGTGGCTAGCCATATTATCGTCCTTGTACAACGTCGATCAAACAGGGGTGGATGAATGGCTTGCAATTTTACGTCCTTTTCAACAGTATTTCAGTCATATCAGGACGATTGGAGGGTGATAATGAAAGGCTCAGTGCAATGGAACCCTGTTAACGATAGGAAAGATTTCAGCCTCCGGAAATCAAGCTCCGGACCGCTAGATCAGCAGGCAGGCGCTTAACCCACGACTGATCAGATACACAGGCTGATCTGATTTTCCTTTTTGCACATCAAAAAAGGTATCTTTTCATGCGACACCAAGCATTTACTAGTTCACACTTTCCATAAGTGTCTTTTTCAGTAAGGAAACGGAGAGCATAACGTTATGGTTTGCCATATACATAGAGATGAAATGAAAGCACAGGCTTATCTGAGTCTTCGTCGTTCGCACATGCTATTTTGGTATATGTACAGCCCAACTCCTGATCAACATGTATGATCATACGGCCTGTCATCTTCGCAAGCCAAGGGTACTAAGTCCACTTTGTTCGCAACGTAAGGAACAAATTGAGCCGCGACGCGAGAAAACCAACAATGTGGTTGTGCGCCCAGCGCAGACTGAGATCAGCCTGGGCATCCGCCCAGTCTGATCAGAGTCTTCACTGTCCGCATGGAGGTAGCTTAGTCCCTTAGCTACCCTTTAAGCCTTAGCGAAGAGTCTGATCGGACTGGGTGAATGCCCAGGCTGATCTGAGTATGCGCTGGGCGGACGACCACATTGTTGGTTTTCTCGTGTCGCGGCTCAATTGGACTCAGGAGCCTTGGCTAGCAAAGTTGACAGCCTGTACAGTGACCAAATTCACTTCAAGTTGTAGATTCCTCATGATCCAAATATCGTCCATGATCCAAATATGTTCTTGTTGAACGTACAGATTGAAAAGTCTTGTGCTTGTCTTAAAATGTCAGACAGATACATCTGTTTTCAAGCGAGAGAAAAGCCTATGTGTCATGTCTGAATCAATTACATACAAAACTGGAAAGACGCTGATAATTATACAAAGAGGATTCGCAGGCTGATCTGAAGCTTCCCTTTTACACCGATAATCTGCACATTGTATAAATAGAGCATTATTCTGGCATGTCGAAAGTATGATTGCAGTCGTAGGAAAAAAATCCAATGCCAAGGCACTTTAAGCTATGTTTCAATAAAAAAGTAGGGGATATTTTAACAAAGAAGAGAGTACAAAAATATATAATAACGGCTGGGTTAGATTATTATTGTTTATTGATAAAACGCTATTGGAGTGTCAATATTCAGCTAAAACAGAAACAGTTACAGCAGGTCACGTGACCTAGAGCAACAATAAAGGACAGAGGTTGTCTACACCTCAATTTTGCATCGGCGATAAAACTTCTTTTGTCCCAAAGATTCTGTGAATATTTAAATTCTTCATATTTTTCCAAACTAAAGCATCCATTTTTGTAGGCTTTACTGCGTTATTTAAGGTGTAGGGCCCTTGCCAGTGTTACCATTGGTGAGACAATTCACCACGCAATGGCAACGTTTACGCCTACCATTTCGTCCTGTGATAAAACCGTATGAAAATAGTATCTGCATCTTGTTAACAGTGGCATTAGGTGTCTGTCTTCATAATGTTTGCTTAAAAATGATTAGCCGTTGCTGTTCTGGATTCGTGCGAAATGAGGGTGTCGACCCCTTGTCTACTTTCAATTTACACTAGGTCACGTTACAAGCTTAATCGTATCAATATTCATATTGAAGGTCTATAGGGCTATTTGTTTTATGAATTATAATAGTTTGATATTCATCTACTTATTTTTCTTAATTCTGCTTTCTTGAATGTCTTAATATCCCTTACTTATTTTGAGCAGTATATAATACCAGCATGCTACTGGAACAGTTACTAACAATCCACGGCATTTGTATTATCATTTCATATCCTTTGTTCCATTCTCTTTTGATTTCGGTGAAACAAAGTTCAAATATACAGTCACTGTAAAATTTGAATGAAGAAGAGAGGACGGACAAATAAGTATATTCCCAGGTGACAATAATATAATTGAGCCGCGACGTGAGAAAACCAACAATGTGGTTGTGCGCCCAGCGCAGACTCAGATCAGCCTGGGCATCCGCCCAGTCTGATCAGAGTCTTCGCTGCCCGCATGAAGGTAGCTTGGACCCTTAGCTACCCTTTAAACGCTTAGGGAAGACTCTGCTCAGACTAGGCGTATGCCCAGGCTGATCTGAGTCTGCGCTGGGCGCACAACCACATTGTTGGTTTTCACGCGTCGCGGCTCATATTAATATTATAGACAAATATATATAAGACGGCATTCCCGCAACCGTTTGGATTGGATAAAATTCTTCAGGAGACCGGTTATTTAACACTTTAAGCGCCAGAGACGATAATAGCTGAATTTACCAAACAGCACTGATCCTGATGAGCTGGCTCATCATAAGCCGCCTCATCTAGATCTACACTGTTTGTCCTGTAGTTTTTGAATTCTCAATATCATATAGCTTGAACTAAACACATTTTTTGAATTTTTGCGGATGTAAATTTTGTCGCCTGCGTTTTTCGCGCTTAAAAGGTTAAGCGGTATTTACTGTATAATTAAAAAGCCTTATTTTTATATTGAGCCAAAGTTGATAATCAGCAAAAAAGAATCCAGTTTATTTCAACATGGAGCTTAGAGATATAGCTCTAATGATATGGACATATGCACCGCCAGCCATTATCATCGCTGGGGCTATTGGAAACGTATTGTCTTTAATGGTTGTTACTTATCAAAAATTTAACAGCGAAAGCACCAATGACGTCAATCAGGACAGAACATGAAAAGTCCTGGAGCGATGGCCACAGGTAGTGCGATATTTCAGTATTGTAGAGGTGATGAAACATCAGGCATATTTCCGTATGAAAATTAATTTTATACTAAACTGTGTATATAAGGCGGCATTCTCGCTACTTTTCGAATTTAATACTATTCGCCAGCAAACCTTTAACTTTAACATTTTTTTACTTAAATAAAAGTGCTTGTTATAGGACAAAATTTGATAATACGCAAAAAGCAAACCAGTTTATTTCAACATGGAGCTTAGAGATATAGCTCTGATAATATGGACATATGTACCGCCAGCCATTATCATCGCTGGGACTATTGGAAACATACTGTCTTTAATAGTTGTTACTAATCGACGCTGTCGGAAATCTTCATTCACTGTCTACTTAGCTGCTTTAGCAATTACCGATACCGCGTATCTATACGTCCTTGTTCTTGTTACTTGGCTGATGCATGCTTTTGCTATTCACTTGGATTTATTCGTGAACGTTTATTGCAAGGTGACATTTTTTTTATCCTTCCTCATATCGCAAGCCTCATCATGGTTGGTTGCTGCGCTGACCGCTGAAAGAATGTTCTGTACATATTTCCCACATAAGACGAAAACAGTATGTGTGCCTAGAACAGGATATATTGTCGTAGGCACGATCATCGGGGTTTTGGTTCTTATGAATGCACCCTTGCTGTATGCTGTTCAGGAAATCGATGTGGCAAACAACAACACTTTCGCTGTGCCATGCGGGATCGTCGTTCCGGGATACGAAACAATTTATCCCAATGTCTTCGCCTGGATGGATCTTGGACTCTATTTTCTCCTTCCCGTATCTGTCATAGTCATTGCCAACATCGCAACTGTGGTCGGAGTTCTCAGAAGTAATGCTCTGACAGCGGCTTTGTCGGTAGTAAATAACAACAGGATGAAACGTACACGACATCTACTGATCATCACATTACTCGTCAGCTTTGCATTCGTCATTTTTCTGTCACCTGTGGTGATATATGCAGTTGTTGTGCCGCATTTCTATGAGAGCGACACTTTCGTTGCCATTGACGATATCATTTGGACTTCTTTCACTAACTGGTCTTTTCTGAACCACGCCGTCAATTTCTATTTATACATACTAAGTGGAGAAAGATTCCGTCGAGAGTTAAAAAATATTATCTGCAAGTCCTCAGCTGAACAGTTGGATGACTAAATTTACAAAAGGTATATAAGTGCAGAATATCGCCCGAAATAACACACAAGCCGGCATATTTCTGCTTATGCATAATTTAAGTGCAATTTAGGTCCAGAAAGGTAGGCAGCAACATTATAAGAAGTGCGCAGACGAATGCGCGATATAGTGTTAGGGTTTTAAATAAAACAGCAACAATATCAGAGAGTGCATAGGTGTATGAACATAATAATGATATTACAGTTTGGGGAACAAACACAATAATCCCATCAGAAAGTGGTGCGAATGTGTACGTTATAATGGTGTTGCAATTAAGGAAAGAAAGACAGTGTCAGAAAGTGTCTACGTGTACGCACAATATAATGGTGTTGCGGTTTTAGGAAACAAAGACAACCAGTGTCAGAAAGTACTTACGTGCATGCACAATATAATGGTGATGCAGTTTAGGAATCAACGACAAACAGTGTAAGAAAGTGCTTACGTGTATGCAGAAAAAATATAATGTTGTTGCAGTTTAGGAATCAAAGACAAACAGTGTCAGAAAGTGCTCACGTGTATGTAAATTAGAATGGTGATGCAGTTTAGGAACCAAAGACAAACAGTGTCAGAAAGTGCTCACGTGTATTTAAATAAGAATGTGGCTGCCGTTTAGGAAACA
This sequence comes from Ctena decussata, assembly GCA_963989385.1. Taxonomy (NCBI): domain Eukaryota; kingdom Metazoa; phylum Mollusca; class Bivalvia; order Lucinida; family Lucinidae; genus Ctena; species Ctena decussata. The sequence goes on along the minus strand of OZ022501.1, from coordinate 58,516,597 downwards.
AAGACAAACAGTGTCAGAAAGTGCTTACATATTTGTAAATAAGAATGTGATACAGTTTAGGAAACAACGACAAACAGTGTCAGAAAGTGCTCACGTGTATGTAAATAAGAATATGATACAGTTTAGGAAACAAAGACAAACAGTGTCAGAAAGTGCTCACGTGTATGTAAATAAGAATGTGATACAGTTTAGGAAACAACGACACACAGTGTCAGAAAGTGCTCACGTGTATGTAAATAAGAATGGGGCTGCCGTTTAGGAAACAACGACAAACAGTGTCAGAAAGTGCTCACGTGTATGTAAATAAGAATATGATACAGTTTAGGAAACAAAGACAAACAGTGTCAGAAAATGCTCACGTGTATGCACATATGAATGATGATGCCGTTTAGGGGGTAAAAAGATAAACAGAGTCAAAAAGTGCTCACGTGTGTAATATTGAAGGACCAAGACAATAAAGACACGTACTGAATGTTAATATATTTGAGCCGCGACAAGACAAAACCAACAATGTGGTTGTGCGCCCAGCGCAGACTCAGATCATCCTGGGCATCCGCCCAGTCTGATCAGAGTCTTCGCTGTCCGCATGGACGTAGCTCAGACCCTTAGCTACCCTTTGAGCACTTAACAAAGAGTCTGATCAAACTAGGCGGATGCCCAGGCTGATCTGAGTCTTCGCTGGTCGCACAACCACATTGTTGGTTTTGTCGTGTCGCGGCTCATTTATTGTAACTAACTACATGTTGTTTATACGGTATCAAACAAGCAGGTGAAAGCACCCTGCAAAAAAATTAATGCTATCCGAGTGGGAGAAATGAACTCGGCAAGCCTCGTCCCTGGTTGAAATTCCGACCCCTCGGGTGAGATTTTCCTATCCTACATGGGCACTCATGTTGGATTGTTATATTCTCCCACCTTTGCCTATATAAGATAGGCTCTCAGCTCATATAAGAAACTTCTTTCTCCCACATTTGCCTATATAAGATAGGCTCTCAGCTCATATAAGAAATTTCTATCTTATACCTGGCAACATCTTTCTTATATTAGTAACCATACTTTTTCATTTTTTGACTAATATTTTAATTTTAAATGAACAAAATGAACACGCAAGCATGTCGGATGACGTTTAATAGCAACCAACCAACGAGGTGTTTGCCGCCGTAGGCGGCAACAACGAGTGTTGGTTGCTTTACGATTAAGGAGGCCGACTTTAATTTCGATTGCGCAACGTTCTGCGCATTGCCGTCTTTCGGCGCTGTGACGACATTCTCTTCTTACAAAGTGAGCACGATAGGTCGGGCTAATATTTTCAACGCGATACTTTCTTTCGACTGTAGAACAGAATAAATTTTACAACTAATTAATGGCCATACACTGTACTTGCGACAGCGTTTTTGCAATTACGTCACCGGTTATCATTTCCGGTAGCCTTCATCAACGAAGTGAAAGTAGAAAAAAGAAATAAAAACAACAAACTGAAACTGAGACGTTGTTGAACATTCCCGGAAAAAAAAGTGTCGATCCCAACAGGACAAGGATTGAAAAGTCATCCAAGGTGCACGCGGCCAAAGAGGTGTTTTATTCAGCATGATTTTTACCAGTCCCGCTATTTGCCAGCTGCTGGCAGCACCTTCTTACCTCACCACGGTCAGCTGGCCATTCGTATTTTGATACATGTTCATTTGAAAATACTAAGAGCTGTTTCTTTTCCAGCAGACTCAAGACATTAGAATTTTACTTATATGTTGTAGACACCCCCACCCGTACCAGAATTTTTTTCCGATCCCTCACCCCAGATAAGTGACAAAAAAGTTTATGACTCCCCCACCCCATCCAAGCGACCTTTCACACACACACACACCATATAACTTATTTTATGTCTGACTGAACTGTGACATTTTTTAAACATGAAGACTGATGGAAGAATTCTGATCCCCCCCCCCCCCCCCCCCCAATATGCCTATTAAAATACATGATCCCCCCCGCCCCCTGCTCCGAGGCTTATTTTTATTTTCGATCCCTCCAGTACAGCAACAAAATTATTTTTGCTTATATGTTGTAGACACCCCCCCCACCCCCCAATATTTTTTTTCATCCCCCCCCCCAAGATAGGTGACAAAAAAATTTATGACCCGGCTCCTGGTGACCCCATCCCAGCTACCCTTCACACACACACACACACACACACACACACACACACACTGTGACAGACACATACACCATATAACCTAATTTATGTCCAACTGAAGCAGAGACATTTTTTTAAAACTGAAGACTGATGGAAGAATTCTGACATTCCCCTCCCTCTCGCCCCCTCCATTCCCCCCCCCCCCCCTGAATATGCCTATTGAAATGTATGACACCACCCGCTGGTCCTTGGTCCTAGGCTTATTTATTTCTGACTCCTCCAGTACATCAACAAAATTTCTCCCCCCACCCCCCAACGCACTCCCACCCCGAATGTACCAGGCCTCCCACCTGCTAATAAAAGACTGGCTCCTAACATGAAATAGCATTTCTGTGTGAACTCTCAGCTCATTTTCTCTAGCCATGGGTACTAAGTCCACTTTGTTCCTAATGTACCGCTGGCTGACAGCCTATTCATATATAAACCAAATTTCCCAATATGCCATTTTATTGGATGCGAGCAACTTCCATTGCATCCTATCAAATTATCAGTAATGAAACATTTTCCGCATTGCAGATGCTCTTGTCAGTAGAAAATAAGTTTGCTATGAACAATTACCAACAAGAGTAGATGGTCAGTGGTTTTGGACAATTATGCAATGTTGTAGGACAACTGTGTTTTGTAATGGATCTTCTGATTGGTCTAAAATATCACACACCAAGGGGAGCAATCGCTGCAGCCAGAAAGCGGTGCTGCAGGAAATCTGACTTGCAAATTGGCCATCGGCCAAGGGTACGTTAGGAACAAAGTGGACTTATATTAAACTCCGCAGGGCCCTAATGTTAGCTCAGAGGATTTTTGCATGCCAAAGGTACTAAGAAACAAAGTGGACTTAGTACCTGGTCCATTGGTTTGCAAAATTGCTCTGAGCTAATATGGGCCCTGTGGAGTTTCAGGATATCTCATTGTGAGATGCAGGATTGTTCCTCATTTTGTCTGAGTGGCCATAGGGAAGCTTCACTACTGAAAGGGGGCAACAAGAGGAGTGAAGGCCTTTGATGTCAAAACAAAATTGTGGTTTCCCATGTTGTCATTATTTGTAAAAAATGTGCATGATTTATCAAAAGCCAGGAAATACAGGGAACTTCTGGAAAACCCCTTTTAATATGTATAAAATATGTAAAAATACATATACGGTACATATAGGTTATTAAATTGTTGTTTTGATCTGGTCACAGCTAGAGCTGCCTGTTTCTTTCTATCTAGTTTATCTTATCTTATCTCATGTCATCTCATCTCAATTTCATCGAATCGATTCGTCCGTCCGTCCATCCATCTATCTATGTATCTGTTGATGTTTAATGTTGCCAGGCACCTGGAGGCAATGCCGGTAGACTAGATTAGATTTTTGGTAGCACACAGTTAGCCATGAATGAGGCTCAAATTAAGTTCTGACTTGGGCTTTGAGCTCGGACACCCTAAATACGAATAAGTTAGCTTGTCGCCAGTGAAATTCAGTGGAGAAAGTGTTAAAATTATGCTTATAGCAGGACCGTTGTGGAATTATGAGTACAGGCTGATAGGTGGGGATGGAGATGATTTGTATGCGTAGAATAGTGGTATATGTTCTTAACCTTATTATGGTTTAGTCAGTGTCCAAATATTTGAGTCCTCATACATGATTATGGTTGCCTGATACAGATGAAATTTTACCCTAGGACTGTAGAGGAATTTTGAGTACAGGCTGATAGGTGGGGATAGAGATAATTTTTATGTATAGAAAAGTGGTATATGTATTGAACCTTATTATGGTTTAGCTAGTGTCTAAATATTTTAGTCCTCATGTATGATTAAGGTTGCCTGATACAGATGAAATGTTACCCTAGTGTCTGTAGAAGAAGGATTGGGACAGGACCATAGTGGAATTCTGATTAGAAGCTAATATTTAGAGAGAATGATCCTCTAATGGTCTGGGAATGTGGTGTATGTTTTAAACCTTACTACGGTTTAGTTGGTGATCATGTGTTTTGATCCTCATGTTGGATTAAGGTTGTATGGTATAGGCTAGATTTTGCTCTCTAGAGTGTCTATATGAGAAAGGATAGTGTGAGCTGTTGGTTTGAGGGAATAATTTGTTGTGCTTATGGTAATGAGGTATGGATGTTGATCCCTTATACAATGTAGCTAGTGTTCAAATATATTGGGTCTAGTGTGTGATTAAGATATACAGAGACGTAATGAATTTTTCCCTATTGCCAAGATTTGGTTGGTTTGGTGTTTTTTGTTTAATGGCTCTTTGAGACAGTATTTCAGTCTATATCAAGCTGTCTTCCCAGAGAGAGGGAGAAAGAAAGGAAAGAGAAAAGAAAGGCAAGAGAAAAATGTCCAGACAACCCCCCACCCACACCTGCTGCAAACACAGTAGGTTCTCCAAATCAGGAGGACGGCCCGGCACTGAAGGATACGCAGCACCATCGCCCTACTGCAACCACCTGAATTGCCAAGAGAGAGACAATATGAAGCACAAATGTAAGAAAATTATAACTATAGGTTGATAGATGCAGCTGGTGGGTTTTATTGGGTCCAGGAGCTTAATGTCAGTGATAAACCATACAAAGATTTCATTGGTGTCTAAATATTTTGGAAGAAGATGGTTAGTAGATTTGAGAATGTGTGTTAGTATTCCTTTACACAGGACAGATGTGGTAACAGAATGCTTAGTAGGCTAAGATATGGATTTAGATGTATATGATGTCCCAGTGTTTGTGATAAATATGGTAGATAGAGCTCAATCTAGTGGGGGCAATTTTTGGGGAGTTTTAATAGGATAAATTGTAGAAAGATGGTAATTAGGGCTCAAGTTAGGGAGAATTTTGGGGTGTTTTTAAATAGTGTTGTAGTTCATTGAAGGAATTCATACAACATTTCGTATGATGCTAGCAATTTGTTTCTTTGGGGGAATAAAGCTTTCAATGGCTCAAACCCCTGATGGCTGGAACTAGTTCTTGGGTCCCTAGAGTGCAGTTTATATAAAAACTAGTCCAGCTCTGGACTGAAATTATTTCAGAATTTTCTTTTTTTGCAGATCATATGTAGTAAGATCACCTAACCATCGTAAAATTATCTAGCACAGAAGTTACTTTAATCTTGGAGATCTTGACAAATAAATTGTGTTCTACATGTAATTCTTACTTTTAAGATATCACCCACTTTCTTATATGAAAGCTGACCCCCTGTTTTTATTTCATGTTTTTGTAGATCATACCTCTCATTGTAAAACCATCATATCTGCACAGTTAGAGATGTTGACAAAAATAGTGTTTTGCATGTACATGTAATGCTAACTTTTGAAACGACCCTCGTTTCCTTATATGAACGATGACCCCTATTTTTATTTCCTGTTTTCCAAGATCATATGTAGATACACCGCATAACTTAGTGACATCATAAACTCTAGCACAGAAGTTATTTTAATGTTTGCGATCTTGAAATAAATGTTTTGCATGTTATACTTACTTTTGAAACCACCCACTTTTTATATGACTGCTGATTATCTGTTTTTGATTAACATTTTTTGCAAATCATATATAGATACATAGCCTATGATAGTATCATTGTCATATCTAGCATTTTTTTTTTTTTTTTTTTTTTTTTTTTTTTTTTTTTGCGATCTCGAACAAAAATTGGTGTTTTGCTTCTAATTCCTACTTTTGAGGGACCCCCACTTTTTTATATGAACAGTAACCCCCTGTTTATATTTCATGTTTTTGCAGACCTTATGTAGATACATGACATATCTCAGTGACACCAAATTTCTAACACAGAAGTTATTTCAGTTCTCGCAAATGTGTCAGATTTAAGCCATTTTCCATTACACTAAATGCAGAAATTGCATAAAAACTTTGTTACTTTTGGATCGACCCCCATTCGTCACCAATGCCGGAGACATAATATTTTTATTACTTTTAGCCACAGTGAAGTCATTGATTGATACACTATTACATACAAAGAAATTCTCCAGGACAGGTTTTTCAGAAAAAAAATGTAATGCTAACTTTTGAAACGACCCTCATTTCCTTACATGAATGATGATCCCTATTTTTATTTTTTGTTTTCATAGATCAAGTGTAGATACACCGCCTAACTAAGTGACACCATCAAATTTAGCACTGAACTTATTCTAATGTTTGTGATCTTGACAAAAATTGTGTTTTGCATGTAATGCTTACTTTTGAAATGACCCTCATTTCCTTATATGAATAATGTGCCCTATTTTTATTTTCTGTTTTCGCAGATCATATAAAAATACACTGCCTATCGTAATGAAACCATCAAATCTTGCACAGCAATTACTTTAATGCCTATGATCTTGACCAAAACTGGCATTTTGCATGTAAAACTTACTTTTGAAACGACCCCAATTTTCTTATATGAACGCCGATGCCCTGTTTTTAGTTCATATTTTTGCAGATCATATATAGATACATCGCCTATGTAAGAGACACTATCATAACTAGCGAAAAAAATTGTTAAATGCTTGCGATCTTGTCAAAATAATGGTGTTTTGCCCCTAATTTCTACTTTTGAAACGACCCTCATTTTCTTATATGACCGATGACCCCCTGTTTTTATATCGTGTTTCCGCAGAGTTTATGTAGATACGTTACATATCTTAGTGACACCAAAATCTCTAGCACAGAAGTTATTTTAATTTTCGCATTTGTGTCAGATTTTAATGATTTTCCATTGCACTCAATGCAAAAAAGTGTAAAACGGTGCTATTTTTGGATCGACCCCCATTCGTCACCAATGCCGGTGACATGGTGTTTTTATTATTTTTATCTAAAGTTAAGTCCTTGATTGATACACTGTTAAGATATAAGCAAATTCTCTTGCACAGGTATCTCAGAAAAAAATTAGAGTCGGCCTCCTTAAGGCGTATTTCTGTTCTATTCTATTCTATCCCGTACCACTAAGGCTTCGAAATTTTTGTGTCACTGAATTTCCGGTTTGCGTTTTTCTTTCTATGGAGAAACGAGACGCTGGCATTTTTATTGGACGAAAATAAATTCCTGAACTGCCGCCGCCACTTCCCTGGCAACACGCGTCTGAATTCCAAAAAAATAATCCTATGATGGCCGTCAGAATTTTCGGCTAGAAGGCCGTACAGTTCGAAGAAAAAAACAACCCTTACTTTTTAACCGCGGCTTCTCGGCATCTGCCTATTGGTGAGACGCATTATATTTCTAGGTCGGCAGCAGGCAGGTGCACACGTGATGTAGCTAGCAAGCTTTACAACTGTCCAGAAACGACAAAGCCTGGCGGAGAGACGGAGTCTATCTGAAAAACAGCTTATGACTTCCACTAGGCCTATCGGTTTTCCCTCAGTTATATAAATAATCTAGTAATCGATTGGATGAAGCACCAGTGTGACGTTGCATCTTTTATGTGTGACGTCAAAACCAATACTGGTTGCATTCGGGGTTTTGCCAATGTCACTATTGACATGGCAATGACGCTCTGAGTTTCAATATTAGCACCATTGGCGCTACCATTGAAACCAGCACTGCCAATACTGCAGACAACTTAGGGCGTGGGGAAAATTACCATGCCGGGAAATTTGCGTCATTCAATATGGCAATTTATTGAACCCATCATAAACACTCGAGTTGACACAGGATAATTTTTCCCCACAATAATGAAAGAAAATTAGAAAAACTAAAAATTTCTAAGCACAGAAAAATATTGGCTCTGCAATGGTGCTATAGGCGCCATCTGCTCCACCAATGGTACCATTGGCGCCATTGGCTCTACCAAAGAACTGCCAGTGGTAACATTGGCAATTTTGCCAGTGGTGCCAACGGTTGCCAATGGCACCATTGGCTGCCGATACTGTGCAGGGTTTTACGATTGCCAGTGGTACCATTCTCTCTCTCTCTCTCTCTCTCTCCTCTGTCTCTTCAAAACACCTGCCCCCTGTTTTGTCTCTTGCCTAGGCCTACTTTTTTATTCTCATTTCATTATCATTTATTTAACATCTCGTGATACGAATGTGTTGTTCAGATGTCGACCGAAAATGGTAAAATCAATAAATCAATCAATTAATCAATCTCATAACAAAAGGAGCTATCCATGCAGCTGTGCTAAAATTTTCTTGTTTCAGTTTTTTACTGGAGTCATAATGTAGGTTGGTTGCAATTTAGGTGGCGCCTATTTCATATTAGCAGATCATGGGTTTGTGACGTCACTCAATTTTAATGATGTCACTTAAACCGGTTAAAACGTCGCTAGCAAACTTGACGCGCATGACGTGAGAGGCTAAGTTGCGTTTTGTTTTCGCCCTCTGGAAGATAAAATTGTCCACATATCGTGTTTACCGTCTAATTTTGAGGTGCAAACTGTGTTTACACCAATTTTAGGACCCGATAAACACACTGGGCTGCTCATAATTTACTTCAGATCATTGGTTAAAAAGTTAGAATTTTCCTGTTCTGAAGCCTCATCCGACTTTAGGTTTAAAATCCGCTAACAGTGGGAGAAAAGTAATCCACCATGAGCCAGTCCATGTAGGACAGGTAAATCTCACCCTCGGGGTCCGACCCCCGGGTGAGATTTTTCTATCCTACATGGACACTCATGATGGATTGTTATAATCTTACACCTGGCAACATCTTTCTTATATTAGCAACCAGACTTTTTCAATTTATGACTAATATTTCAATTTTAAATGAACAAAATGGACACGCAAGCATGTCGGATGACGTTAGATAGCAGATCATAGGTTTGTGACGTCACTCAATTTTAATGACGTCACTAAAACTGGTTATAAACGTCGCTAGCAAACTTGACGCGCGTGACGTGAGAGGCTGAGTTGCATTTTGTTTTCGCCCTCTGGAAGATAAAATAGTCCACAAATCGTGTTTTCCGTCTATTTTTTAGGTGCAAACTGGGTTTACACCCAATTTAGGACCCGATAAACACACTGGACTGTTCAAAATTAACTTCAAATCACTGGTTAAAAAGTTAAAATTTTCCTGTTCTGAAGCCTAATCCGACTTGAGGTTTAAAACCCGCTAACGGTGGGAGAAAAATAATCCATCATGAGCCAGTCCATGTCCTACATGGACACTCATGATGGATTGTTATATTCTTGCACACCAGATAAAGATATCCGCGGGCTTCCCCTGTATCTACAGATCTTATCTCACCCATGTTAGACCGGATAAAAATCACGAGCATTTGATGCATTGGTTGTATTGGAAGTCACGTATCTGCGTCGTCAAGTGACGTTGGCGTTTTAGATCATTACGTCACGAAAACGGCAAAATGACGTCAGTTAATGCATACCAGACGTTGACGCAAAGAACCGAATGCCAGTCGTTGAAAGCGGCACTTTCTTTCAAAATCAAAGGAGAACTCTCAAGCACTAAAACTATGCATTTTAGCAAGTTTAAAGTTAAAGCAAAACGAGATGTGCAAGAAAAAGTATCTATCATGGATGTGAGGTGCGGATAGAAAAATCCGTCACTCGGGATCACTGTTCGGCATCACTCGGCAAGCCTCGTGATGCCGAACAGTGACCCTTGTGACAGAGTTTTCTATCCACACCTCTCATCCGTGAAAGATACGTATAATCTCATTATAATAAGTAGGCGGAGCCAAACGACTGACATATAAGCACTACAACGTGTATGCACAAAAGAATACTGATACAGTTTAGGAAACAAAGATCAACAGTGTCAGAAAGTACGCATGTGTATGCACATAAGGATGGTGATTCAGTTTAGGAAACAAACACAGTAACAGCATAAGACAGTGCATATGCGTTTGCAGATTCAGATTACATTTCTTGAACATTATTTTTCAAAGAACGAAATTTTTCGCACGCGTGTGGCGATTTCTGTCGCATTCTTCATAGGGTAGAGTCGGGTAAACTCGGACATGGGGGTAAATTCGGACATACCGTTGCAGACATATCAGGATTTTCAATGTTTGGCCAGTTATTTTTGTTTTAGTTCCAAACAACTGACATAGACAGGAAACAAATGTCACTGTCCGACTTTACACGCTGTCCGAAGTTACCCGACTCTCCCCTACTTGCATCTGTCTCGGATGTGTTCATGTTTAGATCGGAACGATATTTTCACGCTTGTGTTAAGAAATTACGAGACAACATGGCCAACATTATTATGAGTATGAATTAAAATTTACGTTTCGGCTGAGCTGAGCATAAAGGAAGCTTATACCATACAATGTTAAATGTTGGAACATCGAGATTTTCATGATAAAGTCAATGATTATACATGTACCTCATTTTCATAAACTCAAGGCTGCTACTATTATGTATTTGATGTCGTATACTGCTGTCTTACTTTTATGGGACATTCTTATTACCACTGAGTTTTACGCGGATCTGTATATGGTGTAGTGCCTTAATGTCGACCTTCAAATGCTTTTTGGACTTGGAATATGAATATTTAGGATAAGAACTCAAGAAGCTTTAGCTTCCGTTCTGATCCTTTAAATGTTCTCATGTTATGTAAATACATGTGTTATTTTGATGTTATGAAATAAAATATGTTTAAACTTATTTGAATATAGCTGCAGTCATAAGGCAGGATTTGTGAACCTACATGTAATATTTAGCCAACATATAATGTAAACGTAAATTGTTGTGTTCAGCCTTAAGAAATTTAATTTTGCTGCTACTAACAGGTAGTTGATGTCGTATACTGCTTTTGGAACTTTCGATTGTATGGCTTAATTGTGTCATGCATGATAAATTAGTCCGTTCATATGTTCACACCAGGTTTTTGGTTGGTTGATTTGATGCTTAACATCCACGGTAAACAACTAAGGTCATGTCGGGACGGTCAGTTAACCTAACAACACTATTCCTGGGCAGGCTTAGACCTCCCAAGCGGTTAACCAGTACTAAGTGCACTTACTTTCGCCAGTAACTGACAACTGCCCTTCTTGAATCAGCGGAAGGAGAAACGAAAGTATATGGCCAGACCGGGATTCGAACCCAGGACCTCTGACTTACGAGTCAGGTGCCCTAACGATTGCGCTACCCGGCCCGGCTTCACACCAGGTAATCAGTGCAGCAGTAATTTTAGTCGGAGGAAGTTGGTGTTCCTTTTTTCGATTTTCTAAGGTATAAAATAGTGTCAGCCTAACAATGTATGTAGTTTCTCTCCAGCAGGCACATGACGTCGGGATGACGTCATACCAACATCGATGCGACGTCATCATTACGCATCGATGTCGGTGCGACGTCGTTGTATCGTCGTGAGTTGATTGCTCTTTCCAAATTGCTTTACCTACTACTTATTGTTGCAATTATTATTTTCTTGCGAATAGTAGAAATTGTGTATTGCGAGATTTATTTTGTGTATGCTCTTGAAGAAATTTCCATGGTACTGAGAACGTTTATGCATGATGTTTTCTTGAGCAAAATTTGCTATATTAATGCTAGACTCAGTCCCAGCGCCACTCCTTTGAAGTGGCGATAGAACTGAAGATTGGTTGAAGCATGTGCATATATCTTCTTGTTCATGTACTTTGCCTAAAATATGTAGTTTTGCTGAAATTGAAACTTGTACTCTGGTTGCTGTTTCTATAATCATGATTTAATTCGTAATTTGAGCCGCGACGCGAGAAAACCAACAATGTGGTTGTGCGCCCAGCGCAGACTCAAATCAGCCTGGGCATCCGCCCAGTCTGATCAGAGTCTTTGCTGTCCGCATGGAGGTAGCTTAGATCCTTAGCTACCCTTCGAGCACAGAACGAAGAGTCTATTCAGACTTGGTGGATGCCCAGGCTGATCTGAGTCTGCGCTGGGCGCACAACCACTTTGTTGGTTTTCTCGTGTCGCGGCTCATTTGTTTTTCGTCGACATCTGTTTTCTGTTCCCCTACACTCTTTCTTCAAATTTTGTCTTATCCCTCTCCCTCTCTCTCAGTCTGCTGTATTTTCTTGGCTTTTTTTTTCTTATAATATACAACAGCACTTATCATTCGCTGCTTTTTATGTTATGTTCGCTGTACCTGATATGTCACATTGTTGACCTGAGAGTAATAAAGTTTATGTTCTGTTCTGTTCTGCTGTCTTATTTTTATGGGACATTCTTATTACTACTAAGATTTACCCAGGTCTGTTAAAGAGTGTAGTGCCATAACGTCGACCTTCAAAACGTCTACTCCCGTAATGTCTACTCTTAAAATGCCTATTCCCATTTGGTCTTCTGTGACAAACCTTCTAATCTCATTTGCTCTACTGTGCAGAACCCTCGTTTAACCATTGTTCCACATATAGATTACGTTTGCACATCTTTAACAGTATTTAGGATAATTGCGGAAGGATCAACTTTAGATTACAAGGGTTCAACTTCCTATTGGTGTATATGGTGTAATAGGAATGTTCTTTTCTTTTTTTCATTTTGACTTGGAATATGATTATAGATGCATCCCGTAGGCAGGTTTTGAGAACCTACACAGTGTCTGTTCTAGAGAGGGGGATTGGGGGAGTCACCCACATTTCTGACAATTCTCCCCTAATTTTTTGCAGAAGGGGGAATTATTTTCTTTATTTTATTCATAAAAATAGATTTAAATGATATCTAAAGGCATTGTGTGTACTCAATGATACTAAATTATAGCTAAAATACTAGGTACAATTGTTTTTATGTAGTTTAAGCCAAATTTTAGAGTTACAAGTGTAAGTGATACCTTTTCTCTGTCGAATCCCCCCCCCCCCCCCCCACCCTATTTCTTCAATCCTAGAATAGACACTGCCTACATGTAATATTTAGCAAACATAAAATGAAAATATAAATTGTTGAAACAATATAATGTTAGCGGTGTCACCCAGATGTTGTACATAAGTACATAAGATTTCCATTTTCTTTTATCTCTTTGCTGCTGTAACTACCACACCAAACAAACCAAACACTGATATCTCAAAATAACCCTTTTAAATTAAAAGAATAAAGATTTAAGTGTGAATACATTTCCTTTTTGTTCTTTACATTTCAACTCCTATTATCTCAAACTACTGGTGTCTCAAAGTAAATTTTCTGGGACCAGAAAATTTACTTTGAGATATCAGTAGTTTGAGATGAACTTATGGACTTTGAGGTGTACAGAGGTCACTTTATCTTGAGATATCTGTTTTTGATGTTAATATTTTTTCTGTACCATAAATATGACCTGTTATAATCATGATCTGATTCTGTTGGGTAGACCGAATCCGAGTAGATATTTTGGCACAGTAGACTAAATGGTAGTAGACACTTCGCGAGTAGACGTTATGGGAGTAGTCGTTAAGGCTCTATCTCCATAAATAGATATAAATGACGATTATTTCGCTCACACATCACATGGAACTGATTGCATTATAAAGCTTTCAGGCAACATCGTTTAGATATTTATAAAGCTCGACACGACTTCGCCTGGACGGACACTCGACGCCAGGTGGTGGCAACTATGGCTAACTACCGTGAGCGTCGTTAGGAGAATTGAAACAGAAAAGAATAGAACTTCGCGATATGAATAATAAATGTAACCTCGAGATCATAAGTTATCAGGGCCAATGTTCACAATCATTCCTTAAATTTCAGGACGACCTTAAATTTTAGGTTGGGAATTTAATAATGTGTAAACAAACGCTTACAAAAGCAAAATTTATTTGATTTTTCTTTCTTATTACAACTCCATCAACATTATCAGTAGGATCACGCGGAAATTGTGTTTCAATATGATTTAAATATAGTTTTTCTTTGAGTCAAATTTCTACCTTAAATTTAAGGTTGTCCATAAATTTTAGAACTGTGAGGGCATGAGGTAATGGTATTCCTAGTACTGTATAGTATAATTTTAAGGAGATCTATACGAATACAATGTATGAGTCTGACAATACCGTGACATACAGTCAAATAAAAACCATGGCCATATTTCCTTTTTCCTTGTTCCTTGTTCCTTGTTCCATTTTCCTTATTCCTTTTTTTCCTTATTTCTTCTCCGTTATACCTTATTCTTTTTTTTATTCCTTTCTCCTTATTCGAGTGATAATATATATCATTCAATATTGATTCTAATTATCTTCTATTACTAATCGTAACAAGATGGCACCATGTATAATTCGACATAATACTGTTAAAATCTATCGTATTCTACTGTTCTGTTCAAATACGTCCAATAAGGAAAATGGTGTTTTCCTTTCCCGTAAGTCCCTTTTCTTTTTCCGGGTGAAAAACGTTTGTCATCCGATATTGAGTCTAATACTGTTCCATTACTAAACGCAGGAATACAGCAGTTATGCAACATACATAATTTGCATAATACTGTCAAAACCTATCTTATTTTACTTTTCTGTTCAACAATTTCGAAAAAAAGAAGATTTTTTCCTTTTTCCTTATTCCTTTTTCCTTATTCGGGTGATAAACATATGTCATTTGATATTGATTCTTATACTGTTCCATTGCCACTGGTATTTAATGACAACATATACCAGGGGGGCAATATTTCTAAAATGCTGGATTTCGATGTCTTCTCTTTGTTAGAATTGCGTTAGCGTAAAGCTAAATCACGTGGATTAAATAAAAATGGAAATTGTAAACGCAAAAGTCGCGCTCAAGTAAGCTGACTGTTCCCTTAGAGATCTGGCTACTAAACTCGACGTTCATAGTCGACATAGTATGCTTTCGTATTTAAGTTAATTTCCTATTTCAATTTTACGGCGTTTGGATACTGAGACTAATAAATTTTAAGATAGCTGATTGTGTGATGCTGCTTTACCTACAAGGTGTTATACTCAACATGCTATTTGTCCAGTCATCAATTCGGATATTAATTATATAAGGATTTTTATTTTATCAAAATTCCTTCATTAATAAAGGAATGGAATCCATTGATTTACCTGGCATATTCATAGATAACTCGATACACTCATCCATACCAGATTAATTTATTTTATCAAAATTCCTTTCATTAATAAAGGAATGGAATACATTGATTTACCTTTAAGATTAATTTAAGAATTGTTAGGTACCAATCATTTGTTATATATATAAACAAACCTATCAGGAGTACTAAATTCAAATTCAATAAACTTGTTCTGATCTTGATATCGAAACCAGTACCCATGAGTCCTGAGACTGTACGATTCTGAATATTCTTATCAAGCTGCGGGTCACATTATAACTTACCATCTGAAAAACATTTCTGATTCACGAATTTGCTCGATGACAGCGAAGGGTCCTAAATATAGGTTTCCTTCAATAATGGATTTTTAAAATTGTCGCAAAGAAATTGCAGCATCTCTTAATAAGTTCTGTAACCTGTGGTGGAAGTGAGACCATGTTGAGTGTTGTGGTTTAAAGTCTTTGAAATTAATTGTTTTCAAAATCAGTAGATTAACGTTTTATTCTCAAAATACTAACATGTTACCATGTAAACCTAAAATCAATTTTCATTATCTGAAATTGCGTATCCAGGAATCTCATAGGAAGTATGTCTTGGTTCCAAAAACAAAGCTGCAAACAACATTGTTGTTGTTTGACTGTTACACTATATTAATACTTTGATTAGTTTAAACTTTATTTTATTTGTATAAACATACATACATTTACAAACATTTCTGAAACACATTATTTTATACAAATGGTATTCAGAAGAAAGTCAATTGACTTTTTTTTCAAATCTGTATCCCAATACTTTGATTCAAGAGCAGAGTGGCACTAAGGCTAATGAGCAGACTTCCGCAAAAAGAGAAGTCTGGCGTCAATGACCACTTTTGTCATACAGCCACTTAATTTGCCGTAAGTTTTGATGAAGACCAAGACAGGCTTCCTACATTCTACTGGCAACAAAAACTTTATAAACGACGTATAAGACAAGCTTTATTGCTAACTCTAGCTCACGCACGACTACCGAGCTTTCTAAATTGCTCACTTCTTGTCTTACTGCCATCAGAAATCATGTCGTTAGATATTGTGATAAAGTCTATGAAAGGTCGGGTAAAAACCTTTTTTGGTGAGAAAAGCTCATATGAGGTAGTAAAGAAGCTGATATCGCGATGTTTTCGTGCGTCCAGTTTGTCTACATATTTGTACTACCTTGCCCCACAATTTTATAAATAAACTGGTGGATTTAACTGAAAGGGTTTTCCAAAGGGAAGGCTCTATTTAAATTGCATGTAATGATAGGCGTGCTTTCTTCACCTCTGAAGCGGCCAGGAATTATAATTTATGGCCTTATCAGAAAGTGTGTGAAGCTCTCACCTTTCTCTTGGACAATATTTATATCAGATTTGGCTCTAAATTATATAGATAAATCGTAGGTGTTCCTATGGGCAATAGTTGTGCTCCTCTTGTATCTGATTTGTTTTTGTTATATTATACTTATGCTGTCTCTTTCAGAGCATACTTATGCTGTCTCTTTCAGAGCGTACCCTATCTGAAGAAATTAAAGCTTCAGTTCTACTTCTCAGTATCTGGATGACCTATTAAATATTTACATTAACTTCTTTGGTAGCATAGTCAATCAGATAAACCCTTCTGAACTTCAGTTAAATAAGGCCAACGTCTTAGATACCGAGACCTCAATTTTGGGTTTACATTTATCTATATCGGATGATTTTGTTACAACTTAAATTAACGATAAACGCACTGATTTCGATTTTGATATTGTCCATTTTTTTTTTTTTTCGATGGTGATGTTCCTCGTTCTACATTCTATGGTGTTTATATTTCTTAACATATTGGTTTTGCTCGAGTGTCCAGTCATGTTGATGACTTTAAAATTCGTAAGAAAGTTTTGGCAGCAAAACTTCTCAAACAAGGTTGTAGAGATAATAAACTTCTCAAAAGTTTTCAAAATTTTATCGACGGCATTTCATCTTAGTGCCTAAATATAATGTTCTTCAAGGCCTTTCGGAACCTTAATTTTATGGCGACTTGGTGTATACATTCAGAAAAATAATTGGTAAAATTGATTTTTCTCATCATGTTAAGAAGATAATAATTCGATATAAAAAGATTGGTTATAATATATATGTTTTGCGCCAAACTGTATGCTTGGTGATTAACCCAATCAAGGTTAACAACTTTGCGTACTTCTTCGACTGCACGACGGTGGGGTGGACCTCGGACTTAATGAAGGCGCCAACCTAAACCTTACATAATAGTAACACAGACGGTTGGCGCCTGACACCCGTACAGGGACATCTTGTGTCGGGCCAACTATGGGTTAACTAGTAGGTTCCATTTCAGTGTCAGAGTGGCTATTTCTGTGAGTCCTCATTTTAGTTTTATTTCAGTTTTGATTTTGATTTCTATGTTTCTGAAAAATTACACATATGAGCCAGGAATCTTCCACGCAAACCGAACAACTAAGTGTCTGATGAACCAAAGGAGAAACAAGGGCGAGAGTTGGTTGCGACAGCAAACCGGTTAAGCCCCCCTCCCCTCCGCATCCCCATTAATTTCCTTACTGGCCATCCCAAGGCGGCACTTCTGTTTTGTTTCTTCTTGGTTTTTTGTGTGTTGTTTGTTGCTATGTCTATTACTGATATTCATATTTTGTTTATGATGAAAATGGTGGAAGTACCTAAATCATAAGTCCGAACTCGTATGTCTTTTTAACATTGACAATTCCGAAAAAATTAGGATACACATGATGTTAAAGCTAACCAAATGACCGCCTACATTGGAAATGGTAGTTCACATGGCTGCCGCTGATGATGTCTTTGGTGGTGACTAACTCTTTATTGTCGTTTTCCAACATGGTGTCTTGGGTGGGATCTGGGATTGAATTGTGTCAGTTCCTGAGAATTTTCCAATTTACTTTTACATTATAAGTGTGTTGCAGTTTAGGAAACAAAGACAAAAGTTGCTAGAAAAAGGTCTCACGTGTATGAACATAAGAACCTTGTTGCAATTTAGAAAGCAAAGACAAACAGGATAAGAAAGTGCTTAGATGTATGGACATTAGAACTGTGTTGAAGTTGAGAAAAAAAAGACCGTAGAAGAAAGTGCTAACGGTTATGCATATAAGCATGGTGTTGCAGCTTAAGAAATAAAGGCCAATGTTGTAAGAAAGTGTTCACGTGTATGCACATACGAATGGTGTTGCCGTTTAGATAACAAAGACAGTATAAGAAAGTTGTTACATTTTTGCGTTACAGCTAAGGAAACAAATTTAACCAGTTAAAGACAGTTCACACATGCATGCACATAAGAATGGTGTAACATGTTTGGAAACAAAGGCAGTATAAGATGGATGGAAGGATGGATTGATGACTTGCAATTTTACGTCCTTTTCAAAAGTAATGTGGTTATATAGAGGACAATGGGACGGTGATAATGAAAGGCTGTGTAGAATGGAACCCCGTTTAAGGTAGGAAAGATTCTCGCCTGAAGCGGGGCCCGAAACCGGTCCGCTAGATCAGTAGGCAGTGCTTTACCCACTGAGCTACCGGGGCTCCTAGGCAGTATAAGAAAGGTCTTACGTGTATGCGTTGCAGAATCAGTTTAAGAAAATGCTCACGTGTATGCACGTAAGAGTGGTGCTGCAATTTAGAAAACAAAGGACAAACATTGTCAGAAATTGCGCAAGTACACGCATATATTAATGGTTTTGCGGTTTTGGAAACAAAAACAAACAGTTTTAGAAAGGGGGTGAATGTGTCTGCACATTCTAATTGTGTTACTGTTTAGGAAACATACGCGTGTGATGAATTTTGTCGCATTCTGCATGTTTGGCTTCTGAAACAAAGTGTTCGTATTAAGACAAAAATGACGTTTCTAACTGATCTTAAGAAAGCACGAGACACGAAGCCAACATAATTATGAGTATGAAACATGAGAAATGTTTCTATGGTAATAATGTTAAATGTTACTGAGCAATCAATACAGACACAGATCAGTCTGAGGAGGAGCGGTCTGAGCGGTCTGATCTGAGTCTACAATGTTTGCCGTTCCATCAACATCTTCAATATTATAGCATTAAAACCAAATTATAGTCAGTTCTTGATATCACGATCACATATATCTTAAGGTACCCTCTTAGGTCTAGCTCATTCATATTTTTATTTGACTTTAGTCAACTCCGGATATTTACTATCGAACTTTCAACTACGACGTTATTTTCAGGAAAACAGAACACAATATCAGATTCTCTAATATGGCCATACGTCTCAGGCCATTCAGATTTCATAAGTACGCACCAAACTGCTCAAATTTAAAGAGTAACTAGACTTCAGGAACTGACTGAATCAGATCCCAAACCCTATCCCCAACATCAAAGGTAAAGACTGACAAAGACATCCCAACAAACAATGAATTACGAGTCAGCAGCTCTTTCCCAAATAGATGGCAACTCTGCTATCTTTACTGAACTAAATATTTTAGGCCGGGCCGGGTAGCGCAATCGGTAGGGCACCTGACTCGTAAGTCAGAGGTCCTGGGTTCGAATCCCGGTCTGGCCACATACTTTCGTTTCTCCTTCCGCTGATTCAAGAAGGGCAGTTGTCAGTTACTGGCGAAAGTATGTGCACTTAGTACTGGTTAACCGCTTAGGAGGTCTAAGCCTGCCCAGGAATAGTGTGGTTAGGTTAACTGACCGTCCCGACATGACCTTAGTTGTTTACCGTGGACGTTAAGCATCAAATCAACCAACCAACTAACTAAATATTTTAGACCAACAGAAGGGTAACAACAGACTAAGCAAATTATACGAAAAACATTTCACAAATATTTTTACCTATTTTCTATTTTTATATACTATGCACAATAAATATAGCAATTTTTTAGTATGTGTCAGATCCACATTATTAGGATTTTATTGTCACTTTACTGCATAAAGATACAAAGGCCGATCATTCGAGATGGACTGGCAGGTAAAAGATTCGAGATTGCTCAAGTGTAGCGTTTGAACTACCGTGACGTCACTTTTTATGACCATTGTATCTGAAGGACATTTCTGATCATGTACAAAAGCCAAAACCATAATGGGGCGGCTGGCTTGCTGTTAAAATAAAGGAAAAAGCTCTAAAACATTTGAATATGCTACGAGTATGGGGTTTACGAAGTTCGAAAATTTGACGTTTACCCTTGTTTTTACGTTATCGTCTTAAAAAATGTTTCTGAGCGGTATTTCTTGAATCCCTTTCGAGTGTATGATTGTTTGGTATCTGCCAATATGATAACGTAAACAATTCAGAGAGAAAATGCTTCCAGGTTACTGAGCATAAGTCAAAAGTCTCAGACTAACGTCATCTTTTTGTCACAGTTACGTTACACTTCAATGAAGAAACTTCACAGTTAAATTAATCATGGTGTGACCTTTTATTTTAGCCTATTGTTTTTCTCGAGTTTTGATTCTGCATTGAACTGAAGCACCAGTGAAATATTGCACATTGGACCAAATTATAACGTTTTAACGTCAATGGCGCATGCTAAGATTCGTCAGTTGTTAAGCTTAACCATATCTGTTACACAATTAATAGCTTTGACAAGAAAACAGAGCATGAAAATGATGAAAAAGACCGTACAAAAAATCACATGCTTGCCATTTTTATGTTGCTTTTCAATGGATGTAAATTTCGGCTAATGACCCCTTCCATGCTTATCGCTTTTCCTCAATATCGTTTTTAAAGATGGCTTCTGTAATCCCATGGTATCTTAAGCCCCAAATACGATTCCCTTCAATGCAATTTAATTTCGCTCAATGTTTCACTTCAGTAATGAGAAAAAGTGAAAAATATAAAAATTTGCTAAATATATTTTGCATAGTATATTATAGAAGGGTGAAAATGAAAACACAATAAACTAAACAGCACCGAACATAAAACAAATGCAACCGCAAGGTCTCCTTCCACAAAAACAGATCACAATACTTACCTGCAGTACTTACATATATTTGTGAAAATCAAGGCCCCGCCAAATCGCCGAGTATGCCCTGTATTCGTGCATGTGTGTGTATTTCCATTCTCGTTACGACGTTCACCCGCACCATAGTGGAACGAATCTATGGCAGCAGTAACGGGACGCCATTCGTCAGCCCTTATGCCCTGTATGCGCTGTATCTCAGATCTGATTTACCTCGGGCCTTTCAAACATTTTCGGTGCACACAACAAACTGTTTTAGGTCATCTCGCATGTAACATTAGGTCACACTGACCAACTCTGAGAAAATCAAACATATGAAGGTTCAGAGATCTGTCCTGTATTTTAGTTTCAGTAAGCCCCGGCTTCCCTCGGTATAGAGTATCCACCAAATGCTAAATATCGCGATGTCGCGTGACCGATTACTGGCAAATACTAGATTTGCATGCCTAATGATAAAGATATGTTGTACGAGTATTTATATTGGTCGACTTCACTTCGAACTATAGTTCGTCTTTTGGTATCCGTGTATCTGCATATGAACACCAGCTAAAATAATGTGACCATACCACAAGGACCATGGCTCAACCCGCGGTAACTGTAGAATGCTAATTCGACCTGTCCCAGTGCCGTCAAGGCATTATGGGGTCACGTTGAACCAGTTCTAGCTGGTGTCCAGCTACTCATCGAAACGTGTAGTGGCTGGCAACCAGTAATGAATCTGATTGGTCAGTTCATCTTCTTTGTACGCAACAGCTACCACAGAACCCATAGTTCCAAGTGAAGTCGGCCCAGACAGAAACAAAATAAAGATACAAAACGTTTGCAGTGCCGATTAAGAAATATAAATTAATGATATAAACTAAATCCTAATTTTGTCAGTAATATATTAATGTAACTTTTAGCACAACCTACGGTAAATGGGCACACTCTCAGGGGAAGCAACTCTCCAGTTTTCATATCTCCCTCCATTTTTGTTTTGGAAAGGCTTCATATAAATGGGGGAATGACATGAAAGAATATTCAAAAAGTAAAGAGGGCACCAAAACAGACCACGGAATGTGTTAACAATTGTGTATGAGTTTTGCACTCTTCTCTCCCACTCTTTAGAAGTTAGGAGGGCACAACAACAGACCACGGAATGTGTTAACAATGGTGTATAATATAAGTTCTTTACACCCCTCTCCCCCTCTCCCCCCACCCCCAACACACACGACCTCCCACAGAGGCCAAAACATTTTCGAGGTAGATGACCAAGCTGATTTTGTTCTTCAATTTTAGACCAAGATATGTTTCTTCCCTTTCACGGCCTAGACCCAGTTGTTCATATCTAATGATGTCGTTAGTTAAAGAGAGGTTAATTTTTCAATCGTTTTGTACGCAAAAGCACTGCCATTTTTTTCGTAAAACATGTGGAAAGCTTCTGCTATTCTTTCAACAAAAATATGAGCACACTTGATTTTATAATTACCATGATGGGACACAACCACCCCAAGAGGCCAAAACATTTTCGAGCTAGGTTGCTTCTTCAATTTCAAAATGTGTTAAATCCAAAATATGACTAGACTGTACCTCCCTTCTCATAGGGGTCAACTCATCAAGGGAAGAAGTTGCTCCCAATGAGGATCACCTCTGAAAGGAAAGCTTCTATTGACAGCCTTTTCCCTATAAAAAAGACAGGATTTCCGAACGGCTTTTTTGTCCAGGGTAGCAAACATTTAGTGATATGAAAAGTTGTTTCCTTGTCAAACTGGCTGAAAAACATGAAGAAATATCAAGTCATCGTAACCATGGCATGGTAACAAACTTAAGAACAAAGCACCAACGACGCCAGTCAGGACAGAACGTGAAAAGCCCTAGAGCGCAGGCCACGAAGCCATACGAAGAACGCCAAAATCTTAAAACCACCACTTAAAAACGGTCAGTAGCAAAAAACTGCGGAGGTGGCGGTGTATAGTTATGCCGACTTGCTCTTCCGCCATGTTTTCAAAAGGAGACAATTTATTATGTCTCCCTGTTTGCTTCAATTGGTGCACCCATCAAATAATTTTAGTGTTGACACCCCAATGAAAAGGGAGTTAAAATGTAAATGACACAGTGGCTTCCCCCCTGAAAGTGTATACATTCAATTTAATCTTCTCCTAAGGTTCCGATATTGTTCAAAATATTCAAATTATAATTCGGCTCACATAGTGGCTTCCTTACACAACATCGCAAACAAAAAAAAAACGAAAACAAAAAATGTAGAATCAAAATAAACATGATGAATCACTGTGTGAAATTAAAGGCTTAATTCACTCGGTTGGCCATATGTTCTCTGTATCTTGATTATTTGTAATCTTAGTTGTTTCCAACTATGGTTTGAGGGCTGGATTTGGATTTTGATTGTTTCAGTTCCTGGTCTTTGCATACTTTTTACTTTTATGATAAATACTGACTGCCAGAGCTAAAGAAACTTCGATAAGTTATTTTTTCGGCAACAGACGTCCTGCCCCTCCGGACAAGCAGCCAACTAAAAAAAAAACTCAAATCTGTGAACTGGAGAGCACACTGGCAGAATCGGTGCTTGGAGGGGCATCTTAAAAATTCATTCTGTTGAGCCTCCTAGGGAACATTGTGGTTAAAGTAGGACGAAAAAAAAAAAAAAAAAAAAAAAAAAAACAGAGCATCATTCGAGGGCTTAGTGCAAGACTAATCTAAATTTAAATTTTGAAACTTTTCAGAAGAAGCAAGAAAATAAATATTGCAGTACATAAACAATTTATTAATATGAAATTTGACACATTTACATAAAATAGATAAAGAAAAGCATATATTATTCATTTTCGTTAATCTATTTTGTTGAATTAGGTTTTTGTGACTTAGAAACTTTTGCGCTGAAAAGCTTAGTGCAAGACTAGTCTAACCTGAGATAGACTACTTTTTTCAATATACAAAATAAGTGCATTATTAACAAATTTAGCAATTTTTTATAGTTTGAAAGTAAAAACACAACAAGGATGAGCTTTGAATAGCTATTTCACACCTATAAGAATTTAGAAAAGAACAACTTAGGTAACTTTTTCTTGTTAGTGCAAAATTATGCTAACTTCAAATCCATTTTTATAAGCGCAATACTTATCGATCTCAAGATAAACTAGTCATGCACTAAGAAAAATGAAGAAAATGTTTTTAAATGAAATGTTCCATGTTTTATTTCTGAAAAAAAAAAGAACTAGGGTGTTTAGAAAACACTCTACATAAAGCTATGAACAGTTAAACAAAATGAGACTTTGTATCACAAATTGTAAACCTGAAAACTTAGCCATTTATCCATAGCATGGATAAATTCCTCTCATTGAAGTTAGACTAGTCTTGTGCTAAAGAAAAGCTCATTTTTGGCTCTTAGACTTTCTTTAAATTAGGAATAAAAGTTGTTTCTTTTTTCAAAAACATAAATCTAAATATTTTCGCAAAATGTATATTTGACCATCAAATTTTCAAAACTGCAAGAAAGCGAATTTGTTGTCTGTCGCCTTTCTCGAGACGCTTTTTGCGGGTTCTTGCTGCATCGGACATCTCTTTCCTGATGCCCTTGTCTGCGCCTTTCTCGAGACGCAAGGGTTGAGGTTGCTCGATGGGGGACGCCTGCGCCCGCGGATTAATACGTAGGCGTCTCTTACCTGATGTCTGCAGCTAATGTGTCCCGCGGAATGCGACAGTAAGTGTGGCTCGGAGAGGGATGCTAGTTGCCTGCCGAGACCTGCCATCATATCTTTTCTATCAAACATTTGGGGTTAGCGACACTGAAGAAGTTAGATACAGAAACACGCGTCTGTCGCACTAAATTAGGTATGAATACGTTTATATTAAAAAAGTGAGTTAGCATAGTCTTGCGCTGAGCCCGCGCATTGGTCCTTTAACTCAACTTAGTCCATTCATCCTCAGCACGCAAGAGCTAGTAGTTCTAAGGCAAATTGTACAATATGGCCCAATTTTAAATTCCTCCAAGATTTATCCTTTCTCTAATTATCACCATGTTTGATGAAGTTTTGATGAAAAAGATCGCTATGCTATGGACAAATATGGACTGTTTGAGCAATCTAAGGCAAATAACTCCAAGGCCAATTGTACAATATAGCCAGACTTCGAACTCGACCGAGAGTTTATGCATGTCCTGGTTATCATCAAGCTTGATCAAGTTCCAATAAAAAGTAAAATTTGCTATGCACGGGACAACATTTTTTCTGTTGTAAGTCTATGCGATTTTTTTTCCTTTTTGTCTTAAGGGCAAGTAACTCCTAAACAATGTTACGATCTGGCACAAAACGCCAGAGATTTTATGCCTATCCTCACTATCTGCAACTTTTCATAAAGTTGCAACTGAAAAATAGCCTTTCAGTTGCCATGGCAACTTGTCCATATCAACGTTTTGGCAAAATTCATATGGCTAGTAGAGGACTACTCCAGAATCATTTCTGTAAATTCTTTGTCAAACAAAAATAAACAGAAATAAATGCCAATTTCCACTTTTCCCATTATAATTTAATTGAAACGTCAAAACCACATGGGCAGAGATAATAAAAACAAACTTATGAAGAGGCAAATGTCATGAACATGTATGCAAAGTATCAGCTTTATTCCCTTGTGGCCTCTGAGGAGAATATTTTTTCATATTTGTTTCGAAATTTAACCCTTTATTTTGCCCTAGCAAGGAATCAAATCCAGTCATTTGGACAAAATTCATATCAGTGATAATGGACTACTCAAGAAATATTTCAGTAGAAAAATCTAAATAACTGCTGTGAGACAGCAAATATTGCCGATTTCCACTCTTCCCATCAAATGTCAGTGGAAGCTATAAATTGCAAAAGCAACCAAACTGCTAAAGCAATTTCCATAAATAGACTTTTTATAGAGTCTACAGTTAAGATCCTTTCTGTAAAGTTTTTAACCATACAGTTGCCAGAGCAACCAGCCAAACTGTGCCATTTGCATACATTACATCTGGTTGATGAAGGACTTCTCAAGAAACATTTCTGTTAAAGTTTTATCAAAATATCTACAGTGAAATAGCAAAAATTACAAATTTTCCCCTTACAAGTCACTGAAAATTTAAGTTGCCGAAGAAACCAAAGATCTGAAGCGATTTTGATTAAAAATATTGGTCCCCCCCCTACACACACACATATATAGATGCTTTATTGAGCCACGACACACAAAACCAACAAAGTGGCAACTGCACCCAGCGAGAATCAGATTAGCCTGGACTAGTCTGATCAGAGTCCTCATTGTACTTTTTAGGGTAGCTAAGGATCTAAGCTAGACTCATGCGGACATCGAAGACTCTAATCAGACTGGGCGGAAGCCCATGCTGATTTCAGTCTTTGCTGAGCGCACATATCACTTCGTTCGTTTTGTCGTGTCGCGGCTTACATGAAATTTGGTAACAATCGGCGTCTACCAAATTCCATGTAAGCCGCGACACGACAAGTGGCTCTGTACTTTCAGAGGATACGTCGTTTGAAAACGTTGACTGACGGACGACGGATGCCTGCCTATACTATAAGCTCGTCTGAGAGGCTTCGGCTCAGGTGAGCTTAATATGAACATAGGCATTGCCTATTGTCGAGCACATTGCTCTTTACAATGTTTGGGTGGTATGATACCCTCTATGTCTGCTGCCATGTCAACTCTAAAGTTTCGGACAAAAATGCATGGTCGAAGTGTAAACCCTGATCTGACTACTCATTCTGCGAGTCTAGATTCAGTTTCACATCGCTTTTTGTCTAAAAAATTTAATAAAAGTATTGCGAACTCTGTCTGACAAACTGATGAGACACTGTCAGAGAACAGCTTTCACCCTGAGTAATCTTTGCCCTTGGAAAACGTGCTATATTTTTTTTTCAGTTTCTTCTCTACTGCGCTTTCTATTTCCTTTAAATTTCACCCAACGCTCAGCCTCCCTGCATTTTCTTCACAGGCCATGTAGTGATCTACTCACAGAACCGGTTAACGTTGACGCTGACTTGTTTTTCTGAAACTGAATGTTTGACGTCATTACGTAAAGTAGCGACAGAAAGATTGTGCGACCTCTATTTCTTATTGTTTTGTTGATTTCTATTCAAATCAGTCTAATTTAGATAATAACTTCCGTTTTGGTGTCGTAACGAAAGAATCCCATTAAAGCAATGCATTTTAAAGATAAAAATATGTCTTACCAATCCTCTACCATAGAGCTCCCACCCTTTCAAAGCTCCTGCGGGGCTTTGAATTGCAGGCAAAGAGCCTGCAAACGAGTGTTCGCTACAAATAAATAAAATACAAGCAGCTCAACAGTTTGGAATAGTATTTATTATTGCCTTATTTGTATTATCATTCTGGTCTAATAACGTTGAATCAACATTAGAACAACGTTGATCCAAGGTCATGACTCTGCAGCAACATTTATTCAATATTTATTCAACGTTTTGTGCTTGCTTGGCGGTGGTTACCTCTCGTTCGCTTCGGTGAAACAAAGTTCAGATATACAGGTAGTGTAATATTTCACCGAGGAAGAGAACATTGACAGATAATAAGTCCATTTCCATGAGAAAATTGATCTCATACACATCTCTGTATATAAGGCAGCATTCCCGCTACGTTTAGCATTTGATAACATTCTTCATCAGACCGTTTGTTTAAACGGTAGTTACTATATAACTAACTTTGCTTATTATAGGACTAAAGTTTATAATCAGCAAAAAGCAAACTAGTTTATTTCAACATGGATCCTAGAGATATAGCTCTGATAATATGGACATATGTACCACCAGCCATTATTATTGCTGGGACAATTGGAAACGTACTGTCTTTAATGGTTGTTACTAATCGACACTGTCGGCAATCGTCATTTACTGTCATTTTGGCTGCATTGGCAGTTACCGATACGGTGTATCTATACGTCAATGTTCTTGTCGCCTGGCTGAAATATGCGTTTGCTATTAACTTGGCTTCATTCGGGAATATTTGGTGCAAGATGAATGGTTTTTTGTCATTTCTCACATCACATGCCTCGTCATGGTTGGTTGCTGCGTTGGCCGCTGAAAGAATGTTCTTTACGTATTTTCCGAACAAGATGAAAACAGTATTGATGCCCAGGACAGGATATATTGTCGTAGGCACGATCATCGGGGTGCTGTTTCTTATGAATGCACACTTGCTGTATGCTGTTCAGGAAATCGATGTGGTAAATAACAGCACTTTAGATACAACATGCGGGATCGTCGTTCCGGGTTACGAAACAGTTTATGCTAACGTCTTCGCCTGGATTGATCTTGTCCTCTACTTTCTCCTCCCGATATTCGTCATAGTCATTGCTAACAGCGCAACTGTAGTCGAAGTTCTGAGAAGTAACGCTCTGACAGCGGCTCTATCGGTAGTAAATAACAACAGGATGAAAACTATACGACATCTCCTGATTATCACATTACTCGTCAGCTCTGCATTCGCCATTTTTCTGTCACCTGTGACGATATTTGCAGTTGTTGTGCCGCATTTCTATGAGAACGATCCTTTCTTCTTTATGAATGAAGGCAACACTGGCTATATCATATGGACTTCTCTCTATATCTGGTCTTTTCTGAATCACGCCGTCAATTTCTATTTATACATACTAAGTGGAGAAAGATTCCGTCGAGAGTTAAAAATGTTATATGTCTGCAAATCCTCTGCTGAAAATTCTGATGACTAAGTTCCCAGCTTGTATATCAGTGTCGAGAAATTAAGACAAACATTTGTTTATCGGACAATTATGGTAATTAAAATAGATGTCACATTTTCTAGCCACGTTAAGATAATTTGGAAGGGAAAACAACACCACTATCAGAGAGTCGTGTGTTCAGAAATCCGCACCAAGAGTGCACAGGCGCTTGAATGCTATATTGGCGATTGAGTTGGCAAAGAAATACAGACACCGCGCCAAGAAAGCATATGTTTAATTGTGATTTAGTGCAAGATACAAAAGTGACAATTGTAACTCAAGTGTGCAGGCGAATGCGCAATATAATGCTGCTAGCGTTTGGGAAAAACTACAGCAATGATATAAGAGAGTGCATAGGCGTATGAACATTATACTGGTATGGCACAGAGCTCCAGATAAAGTATTTTTTAGTATAAATCACAGATATTTTTCAACGAGAACATATCTTGTGAACCCCTCATTAGATCCATCTTGATTAGACGGCTCTGATGTTTAATTGTGATTTAGTGCAAGATACAAAAGTGACAATTGTAACTCAAGTGTGCAGGCGAATGCGCAATATAATGCTGCTAGCGTTTAAGAAAAACTACAGCAATGCTATAAGAGAGTGCATAGGCGTATGTACATTATACTGGTATGGCACAGAGCTCCAGATAAAGTATTTTTTAGTATAAATCACAGATATTTTTCAACGAGAACATATCTTGTGAACCCCTCATTAGATCCATCTTGATTAGACGGCTCTGATGAGGAGTCACACTATATGACTGAGCCGCGACGCAAGAAAACCAACAAAGTGGTTGTGCGCCCAGCGCAGACTCAGATCAGCCTGAGCATCCGCCCAGTCTGACCAGAGTCATCGCTGTCCGCCCGGAGGTAGCTTAGACCCTTAGTTACCCTTTAAGCGCTAAGCAAGTCTGATCAAACTTATCAGATGCCCAGGCTGAACTGAGTCTGCACTGGGCGCACAACTACTTTGTTGGTTTTCTCGTGTCGCGGCTCGTTTTTTTATGAAAGATAAGGAACATTATTCACAATTTATCCCTTCCAGCCTTCTTATCTCGAGGTACTGATGGCAGTATTGGAAACAGACAACAATCCCAAAGTGGCATGCGTATGCACGTTATAATAGCGCTGCAGCTTAGGAAACAAAGTCAAACAGTGCCAGAAAGTGTGCACGTTTTTGTACATCAAAATGGAGTTGCAGTGAATGAAACAAAGACAGAAAGTGTCAAAAATTGCTCACGTGTATGCATTTACTAATGGTGTAACAATTGCAGTGTAGGAAACAGAGGCAAACAGTCCTGTGACTGTAAGGATTCTAAATATTCTTATCCAGCTGCTGGTCACATTATAACTGGTCATCTGAAAATCATTTCTGATTCACGAATTCGCTTGATAATAGCGAAGGGTCCTAAATATAGGTTTCCTTCAAAAATAGATTTTCAAAATTGTCGCAAAGAAATTGCAGCATCTCTTAATGAGTTCTGTAATCGTTGGTGTAAGCGAGAGCATGCTGGGTATAATAATTTAAAGGCTTTGAAATTAATCATTTTTCAAATCAATAGATCAACGTTTCATTCTCAAAATACTAACATGTTACCATGTAAACCTAAAATTAGTTTTCGTTATCTGAAATTATGTATCCAGGAATCTCATAGGAAGTACAGAATGTCTTGGTTCCGACCAACAAAGCTGCAATCAACGTTGTTGTTGTTTGACGGTTATACTATATTAATACTTTGAATCAGGAGCCGAGTGGCACAAAGGCTTATGAGCAGACTTCCGCAAAAAGAGAATTCTGGCATCAATGACCACATTTATCATACAGCCACTAAATCTGCTGTAAGTTTTAAGAAGACCAAGAGAGGCTTCCTACATTTTACGGGCTATATAAACTTCATAAATGATCGTATAAGGCACGATTTATTGCTAACTATAGATCATTCACGACTACCGAGCTTTCTCAATTGCTCACAGCATGTCTTACTGCCATCAAAAATCATGTTATTAAATATTGTGATAAAGTCTATGAAAGGGGTCAGGTAAAAACCTTTTTGGTCACAAAAGCTCATGTGAGGTATTAAATAAGCTGAAATCGCGATGTTATCGTGTGTCCAGTTTGTCTACATATGATTTTTTTCACACTGTGTACTACCTTGCCCCACAAACTTTTTAATGATAAACTAGTGGATTTAAGTGAAAGAGTTTTCCAAAGGGAAGGCTCTCTTTATATTGCATGTAAAGATAGGCGTGCTTTCTTCACCTCTGAAGCGGCCAGGAATTATAATTTATGGTCTTGCCAGAAAGTGTGTGACTCAATCATCTTTCTCTTGGCCAATATTTATATTAGATTTGGCTCTAAATTATATAGATATATTGCAGGTATTCCAATGGGCACTAATTGTGCCCCTCTTGTATCTGCTTTGTTTTTAGATTTGTAATACTGTATGCTGTCTCTTTCAGAGGATACCCTTCCTGAAGAAATCAAAGCTTTCAGTTCTACTTCTTGGTATCTTGATGGCCTTTTGAATATTGACAATAACTTCTTTGGTAGCATGGTCAATCAGATTAACCCTTCTGAACTTCAGTTCAATAAGGCAAGCGTCCTAGATACCGAGACCTCAATTTTGGATTTACATTTATCTATATCGGATGGTTTTGTTACAACTAAAATGAACGATAAACGAGATGATTTTGATATTGTTAATATTCCATATTTTCGATGGTGATGTTCCTCGTTCTTCATTCTATGGTGTTTATATTTCTCAACATATTTGTTTTGCTCGAGTGTCCAGTCATGTTGATGACTTTAAAATTCGTAATAAAGGTTGACAGCAAAACTTCTCAAACAAGGTTATAGAGATGATAAACTACTCAAAGCTTTTTCAAAATTCTATCGACGGCATTTCGACTTAGTGTCTAAATATAATGTCGGATTGAAAACACTTCTTCTGTAAGGCCTTTCGGAACTTGAATTTTATGGCGACTTGGTGTTTAAATTAAGAAAAAAAAATCGGTAAAATTGACTATTCTTATCATTTTAAGAAGATAATTACTCGATATAAAAAGATTGGTTATCATATATATGTTTTGCGACAAACTGCATGCTTGTTGATTAACCCAATCAAGGTTAAAAACTTTGCTTCTTCTCCGACTGCACGACGGTGGGTCTGGCCTCGAACTTAATGAAGGCGCCAACCTAAACCTAACATAATAGTAACGCAGACGGTTGGCGCCCCACACCCGTAAAGGGACGTCTCGGGTCGGGCCCACCGAGGGTTAACTGGTAGGTTTCTACTACTCCGGAATTTTTGTGTGGCTATTTCTGTAAGTCCTCAGTTTTGTATTATTTCAGCTTTAATTTTAATTTCTATATTTCTGAGACATTACACTTATGAGCTAGGAATCTTCCAAGCAAACCGAACAACTTAGTGTCTGATGAACCAAAGCAGAAACAAGGGCGAGGGTTGGTTGTAACTGCGAACAGAAGAAGCACCCCCCTCTCCCACACTCCCCAGTAATTTCCTTACTGAACATCCCGATGCGGCACTTTTGTTTTGGTTCTTCTTGGTTGTTTTACGAGGGGAGTTCAATAAGTTCGTAGAACTCGGTATATTTCTATACAACTCAAGATTTCTTTGTTCATTTTTGTGCAGAGTAAACCTTTGTCAGTTGAATAATAACAGCCGTTCAGTCAACACGTACATTTTTTGCTCTTACTTTTTGTTTGAAAACCTATACCCACAGGCAAAAATGGAAAGTCAGAATATTGAGTTCAGAGCAGTCAAAAAGTTCCTCACTAAGGAGGGTGCAAACGCCAAAGAAGTCCATCGGCGCATGGCTGATGTGTATGGTGATAGTAGCCCAAAGTATTCCACAGTGGCAAAGTGGTCAGCAGAATTTAAACGTGGGCGAGACGCCTTAGAAGATGACCCAAGGCCAGGTCGCCCTGCTGATGTCATCAGCCAGGAGATGATCGACCGTGTTGAGAGACTTGTGCTAAACGATCGCCAAATCAAAGTTGCCGAACTTGCTTCAGAATGTGGTATTTCTAATAGAAGTTTTTACACTATAATCCATGAACATTTAGGTGGTCAAAAGTATCTGCCAGGTGGGTACCCAGAAACCTGAACATGCAAGATCGTCAGCCAAGGGTGGAATCCAGAGTTGTACAAGCGGCTATTCGTGAGTGCAAGTTCGAGCAGTTAAATCACCCGCCATACAGTCCAGACCTGGCCCCAAGTGATTATTATCTGTTTCGAAATTTGAAGTCCCACTTGCGTGGAACGAGATTTCGGGACGATGATGAGTTCAAGGCTGCTACAGAGGCTTAGTTTGGGGTTCAAAGGCATAGACTGCTTAACAGAAAAAGTGGGCCAACTGCGTCAAAGTAAAGGGGGGGGTTATATTGAAAATAATGTTGAAACCATCTTCCAATCTGTGAGTTAAACCCCGAGTTCTACGAACTTATTGAAATCCCCTCGTATGTGTTGTTTATGGCTATGTCTGTTATTGATATTATGTTTGTGATGTTAAGGCTAGCCCAGTGACCCCTTACATGGGAAATGGTTGTTCACATGGCTGCCGCTGATGATGTCTTTGGTGGTGACTAATATTGTAATGTCTTTTTCCCACATGGTGTCTTGGGTAGGATTTGGGATTGAATTGTGTCAGTACCTGAGAATTTACATCATAAGGGTGTTGCAAGTTAGGAAACAGAGACAAAAATGGTTAGAAAAGGTCTCACGTGTATGAATATAAGAATCGTGTTGCAATTTAGGAAACAAAGACAAACAGTGTAAGAAAGTGCTTAGGTGTATGAACATTAGAACGGTGTCGCTTTTAAGAAAAGAAAAAAGTGGAAGAGAGTGCTAAAGGTTATGCATATAAGCATGGTGTTGCAGCTTAAAAAACAAAGACAAACAGTGCAAGAAAGTGTTCACGTGTATGCACATACGAATGGTGTTGCCGTTTAGATAACAAAGACAGTGTAAGAAAGTTTTTGCGTTCAGCTAAGGAAACAAATTTAACCAGTTAAAGACAGTTCACACATGTATGCACATAATAATGGTGTTGCAGTTTTGGAAACAAAGGCTGTATAAGAAAGGTCTTACGTGTATGCGTTGTATGAATGCACATAAGAGCGGTGTTGCAGTTGAGGAAAAAAGGACAAACAGTGTCAGAAAGTGCGCAAGTATGAGCACATATTAATAATGTTACGGTTTTGGAATCAAAGATAAACAGTTTCAGAAAGGGGGCGTATGTATCTGCACATTCTAATGGTGTTACTGTTTAGGAAGCATATGCGAGAGATAAAATTCTGTCGCAATCTGCGTGTTTGGTTCTGTGACAAAGTGTTCGTATTAAGACAGAAACGGCGTTTCTAACTGATCTTAAGTAAGCACGAGACACGAGGCCGACATAATTATGAGTATGATATAAAAATTTTCAGTTCATCTAAGCTGAACATGAGAAATGTTTTTACGGAAAAAAGTGGTAAATATTACTGAGCTATCCGTACAGACACAGATCAGTCTGAGGAGGAGCGGTCTGGTCTGGATCTACACTGTTTGCCGTTCTACCTACATCTTCATTTTGATAGTATTAAAAACCAAACTATAGGAGGTTCTCGATATCACGATCACAGATATCTCAAGGTACCCTCTTGCACATTTCCTATTTTCATTTAATTTCAGTCAACTCCGGATATTTCAACCTACTGACATCTCGAATCAAATTTTTTTAGACATAGATTTTTTTTGAAATGTCAGTAGTTTGCGATAAATTTCGACTTTCATCATAGAATTCTTTGCATAGTTGTTGTATATACATGTATTGTATTTAGTGACTTAGAACTATTTTCAGTGAAAGGTCATACTTCTTATACAATGTTCTCCAATAATTTCAATATATGTAATCATTACATAATAAATTGTTGTTGTCATATACCGGTACATTAAGTTGTTCTGTCAGATATCCGTTTCTTCTGAAAACAGTGAGTGCTGACAGACGAGGTCCTGACAGCCAACCATTTAACCATACCGGTGGAAGAGTTAACTCTTTGTCGTAAACATTTTCCGCAATGAACTGTTGCATTAAATAGTGGAAAAGCAAGAAATTTTTCATACGGAATTGTTTTCCAGTTCTGCCCACCTTCTTTATCCAAATATGGATTAATACCCATAAGTCACTGCGCTAAATACAAGATGTCATAACAAGATATCGTTTATTTCTCGCGAGAACGCAGTTTACTAGATGTATAGCCGTAAACCAGCTTATGTGTCAGGGGTGTCTGTCAGAATTAAACGTACATACATTCATTTCATTCTTTGTAAATTTGCAGAACCCTAGTATTTTTCCGCTTATAAGAGGGGAGTGTATCCTTGCATAACTTCGGCAAATATGTACATCAGTCTTGTGTAATTTAGCTATAAGACCCGGCCTAAGCGTGGATGTTGGCGCTGGTGTCGGCGATAGCAAACTGTTAATGTTTTACGTTCAAGTTTTAAGATCACATACAGTCGAACTTCGATGGCTCGAACTCGCCGGGACCACCGAAAAAAGTTCGAACGATCGGTAGTTCGAGCCATTGAAGACCAACTCAACATGATCCAACTTCATGTCCTATGTTTTTCTATCATAACTACGACAACTTCCTGTATGTTGATCGGTCACTCTTTGGATCTTTGCACTTTCAGGTAGATAAAACAAAACAACACAAAAACATATGTTAATAATCTTATTTACAATATAAAAAGATTAAAATAAGCATGGACGTAGCCAATCCTTGTAATCGGTAAGATCTACATTTAGTCCAGTTATTAAACTTGGAAAATAGGTGCGAGCCATCGGTGTTTTTTACATAGAGAGTGGTTTCTAGGGACCAGACTTGGGGTTCGAGCGTTCGAGCCATCGTTGTTCGAGCCAAGTGTGGCATGTTTAGTTAAAATGAATAGGGATTTTGCCGGGACTGGAAAGTCAGTTCGACCGAAACATGGTGTTCAAGCCTTCCGAGTTCGAGCCAGTGAAGTTCTACTGTAGTTTCTTAACACTTTTGTCGATTTAAACTATATTTGCTCCGATGATAGATATTCGTCAGAAATTGTGAGCAAAACCACTGCCATTTCTTTGCCTATAAACATCTGTGGAGCTTTCGCTATTTTTTCAGCAAAAACAAAAACATGCGCATACTTGATTTTTATGAGTACAATAAGACTGAAGGAATCATTTACCAACGACTTCGTTAAGATAACAATGCTTTGAACAGCTGGGCCCAGATTATTTTCCAGTCAACCAATATCTTTCCCCGCCACCACAACAGCAAATGGTGGCTGTTTTATCTCCTTTTATTGACTTTGGTTTTATTAGACAACAGAGGCATGTGTAATTCTTGAGAAAATGAAAGGATATGAGGTTAGAACCGTCATGTGAGCAACCCCCTCTGACGCATTTCAGGTAAAACAACTCTGTCTTTTACATTTTCACGTCCATTCTCAGTTGGGTCATTTTGTAAAGAAAAGAATTTGCTCCCGAGGCAGATTACTTTTTAAGATAAATGCGTCCCTATGGACGACCGCTTCCCCTTTAAGGAAAGACATGATTTGAGCCGCGACGCGAGAAAACCAGCTAAATTGGTTGTGCGCCCAGCGCAGACTCAGATCAGCCTGGGCATCCGCCCAGTCTGATCAGAGTCTTGGAGGTAGCTTGGACCCTTAGCTAACCCTTAAGCGCTTAGCGAAGACTCTGATAGGACTGGGCGAATACTCAGTCTGATCTGAGGCTGCGCTGGGCGCACAACCACTTAGTTGGTTTTCTCGTGTCGCGGCTCAAATTTTGAGAAGGGCTTGGTCGCCTATGGGAGCAAACATTAAGTGATATGAAAAGTTGTTTCCTTTTGTATAAATGGCTGAAAACTCTGGAGTGATACCAATTTGTCGAAACCTTGTTAACAAATTTAACAGCAAAAGCACCAATGACGTCAATCAGGACAGAACATGAAAAGTCCTGGAGCGATGGCCACAGGTAGAGCGATATTTCAATATTGTAGAGGCGATGAAACATCAGGCATATTTCCGTATGAAAATTATTTTATACTAAACTGTGTATATAAGGCGGCATTCTCGCTACTTTTCGAATTTAATGCTTTTCGCCAGCAAACCTTTAACTTTAACATTTTTTTACTTTATAAAAAAAAGTGCTTGTTATAGGACAAAATTTGAAAATAAGCAAAAAGAAATAGTTTATTTCAACATGGAGCTTAGAGATATAGCTCTGATAATATGGACTTATGTACCGCCAGCCATTATCATCGCTGGGACTTTTGGAAACATACTGTCTTTAATGGTTGTTACTAATCGACACTGTCGGAAATCTTCATTTACTGTTTACATAGCTGCTGTAGCAGTTACCGATACTGTGTATCTATATGTCAATGTTCTTGTTCCCTGGCTGAAGTATGCTTTTGCTATTAACTTGGATTCATTCGTGAACGTTTATTGCAAGGTGACATGGTTTTTATCCTTCCTCATATCGCAAGCCTCATCATGGTTGGTTGCTGCGCTGACGGCTGAAAGAATGTTCTGTACATATTTCCCACATAAGACGAAAACAGTATGTGTGCCTAGAACAGGATACATTGTCGTGGGCACGATCATCGGGGTTTTGGTTCTTATGAATGCACACTTGCTGTTTGCTGTTCAGGAAATCGATGTGGTAAACAACAACACTTTCGCTGCGCCATGCGGGATCGTCGTTCCGGGATACGAAACAGTTTATCCTAATGTCTTCGCCTGGATGGATCTTGGACTCTATTTTCTCCTTCCCGTATCTGTCATAGTCATTGCCAACATCGCAACTGTGGTCGGAGTTCTCAGAAGTAATGCTCTGACAGCGGCTTTGTCGGTAGTAAATAACAACAGGATGAAACGTACACGACATCTACTGATTATCACATTACTCGTCAGCTTTGCATTCGTCATTTTTCTGTCACCTGTGGTGATATATGCTGTTGTTGTGCCGCATTTCTATGAGAACGACACTTTCGTAGACATTGACGATATCATATGGGCTTCTTTCAGTAACTGGTCTTTTCTGAACCACGCCGTCAATTTCTATTTATACATACTAAGTGGAGAAAGATTCCGTCGAGAGTTAAAAAATATTATCTGCAAGTCCTCAGCTGAATAGTTGGATGACTTAATTTACAAAAGGTATATAAGTACAGAATACCGCCCGAAATAACACACAAGCCGGCTTATTTCTGCGTATGCATGCATAAGCACATTTAAGTGCAATTTAGGTCCAGAAAGGTAGGCAGCACCATTATAAGAAGTGCGCAGACGAATGCGCGATATAGTGTTAGGGTTTCAAATAAAACAGCAACAATATCAGAGAGTGCATAGGTGTATGAACATAATAATGATATTGCAGTTTGGGGAACAAACACAATAATCCCACCAGAAAGTGGTGCGAATGTGTATGTTATAATGGTGTTGCAGTTAAGGAAAGAAAGACAGTGTCAGAAAGTGTCTACGTGTACGCACAATATAATGGTGTTGCGGTTTTAGGAAACAAAGACAACCAGTGTCAGAAAGTACTTACGTGCATGCACAATATAATGGTGATGCAGTTTAGGAATCAACGACAAACAGTGTAAGAAAGTGCTTACGTGTATGCAGAAAAAACATAATGTTGTTGCAGTTTAGGAATCAAAGACAAACAGTGTCAGAAAGTGCTCAAGTGTATGTAAATAAGAATGGTGATGCAGTTTAGGAACCAAAGACAAACAGTGTCAGAAAGTGCTCACGTGTATTTAAATAAGAATGTGGCTGCCGTTTAGGAAACAAAGACAAACAGTGTCAGAAAGTGCTTACATATATGTAAATAAGAATGTGATACAGTTTAGGAAACAACGACACACAGTGTCAGAAAGTGCTCACGTGTATGTAAATAAGAATATGATACAGTTTAGGAAACAAAGACAAACAGTGTCAGAAAATGCTCACGTGTATGCACACATGAATGATGATGCCGTTTAGGGGGTAAAAAGATAAACAGAGTCAAAAAGTGCTCACGTGTGTAATATTGAAGGACCAAGACAATAAAGACACGTACTGAATGTTAATATATTTGAGCCGCGACAAGACAAAACCAACAATGTGGTTGTGCGCCCAGCGCAGACTCAGATCAGCCTGGGTATCCGCCCAGTCTGATCAGAGTCTTCGCTGTCCGCATGGACGTAGCTCAGACCCTTAGCTACCCTTTGAGCACTTAACAAAGAGTCTGATCAAACTAGGCGGATGCCCAGGCTGATCTGAGTCTTCGCTGGTCGCACAACCACATTGTTGGTTTTGTCGTGTCGCGGCTCATTTATTGTAACTAACTATATGTTGTTTATACGGTATCAAACAAACAGGTGAAAGCACTCTGCAAAAAAAAACAATGCTATCCGAGAGGGAGAAATGAACTCGGCAAGCCTCGTCCCTGGTTGAAATTCCGACCCCTCGGGTGAGATTTTCCTATCCTACATGGACACTCATGTTGGATTGTTATATTCTTCCACCTTTGCCTATATAAGATAGGCTCTCAGCTCATATAAGAAACTTCTTTCTCCCACCTTTGCCTATATAAGATAGGCTCTCAGCTCAAATAAGAAAAATAGAATCTATCATTGGTCTCCGATGCGGACAGGGAAATCCCAACCCGAGGGCATACGGGGTGTGTCGGAATCGAGGCTTGCCGAGTTTTCGATACACCCCGTGTGCCCGAGGGTTGGGATTTCCCTGTCCGCATCGGAGACCAATGATAGATTCTATTTTTCTTACCTACAATAATATTTACTTCATATTGAACGGGGAACTAATAGGCCCCTATTTCATGCGAACGTGTACAAGTGTAAGAAGTACAACCTTGTCACCCTCATGGCTGCTGTACATGGTGAAGAGACAAGTAAAAAATAGGTCCTTGACAAATCCGCATTTTTAGGTTTTCTAGTTGAAATTTATATCAAAGAACAAAATTTGTATTGAGACGACTACAGAAAGCGCGTGTATGACGTTGATTGTGACGTAACGTTAACGTCATTTCAAACGTCCGTTGGTAACGTCTTCAAAATGGCGGCCTCCTCGACAGTGTTTGTCACGGTGAAAGATTGACTAGTTTGACTTTAAGACCTTGAAACAGGCTATAGTTGGATTATTAAGAATGAATATCCTTTCTTGGGTTGGATTTTATCGATGTGGTAATTCGTTCCTATGAAAGAATAATGCATAAAGTATGGAACCGCCAAGCCGGGCGCACCGTATTTCAAGGAGTGCGTAGTAGTACACAGAATTCAAGCTCGTGTGAGCTGTCCCAGCCCATAGGCAAGACAGAATTTTCCAGCACCGCTAAAAATAGAACAAACTCTGTCTCGTAGGTAAGAAATTTCTATCTTATAC
The DNA here is from genome assembly GCA_963989385.1 of Ctena decussata. NCBI lineage: Eukaryota > Metazoa > Mollusca > Bivalvia > Lucinida > Lucinidae > Ctena > Ctena decussata. The sequence goes on along the minus strand of OZ022501.1, from coordinate 58,476,422 downwards.
CTGGCAACATCTTTCTTATATTAGCAACCATACTTTTTCATTTTTTGACTAATATTTTAATTTTAAATGAACAAAATAAACACGCAAGCATGGCGGATGACGTTTAATAGCAGATCATGGGTTTGTGACGTCACTCAATTTTAATGACGTCACTGAAACCGGTTAAAAACGTCGCTAACAAACTTGACGCGCGTGATGTGAGAGGCTAAGTTGCGTTTTGTTTTCGCCCTCTGGAAGATAAAATTGTCCACATATCGTGTTTACCGTCTAATTTTGATGTGTAAACTGCGTTTACACCCATTTTAGGACCCGATAAACACACTGGGCTGCTCATAATTTACTTCAGATCATTGGTTAAAAAGTTAGAATTTTCCTGTTCTGAAGCCTAATCCGACTTTAGGTTTAAAATCCGCTAACAGTGGGAGAAAAATAATCCACCATGAGCCAATCCACGTAGGATAGGTAAATCTCACCCTCGGGGTCGGAATTTCAACCAGGGACTCGAACCTCGTCCCTAGTTGAAATTCCGACCCCCCGGGTGAGATTTTTCTATCCTACATGGACACTCATGATGGATTGTTATAATCTTACACCTGGCAACATCTTTCTTATATTAGCAACCAGACTTTTTCAATTTATGACTAATATTTTAATTTTAATTGAACAAATGGACACGCAAGCATGTCGGATGACGTTTAATAGCAGATCATAGGTTTGTGACGTCACTCAATTTTAATGACGTCACTAAAACTGGTTATAAACGTCGCTAGCAAATTTGACGCGCGTGACGTGAGAGGCTGAGTTGCATTTTGTTTTCGCCCTCTGGAAGATAAAATAGTCCACATATCGTGTTTTCCGTCTATTTTTTAGGTGCAAACTGCGTTTAGACCCAATTTAGGACCCGATAAACACACTGGACCGCTCAAAATTTACTTCAAATCACTGGTTAAAAAGTTAAAATTTTCCTGTTCTGAAGCCTAATCCGACTTGAGGTTTAAAACCCGCTAACGGTGGGAGAAATATAATCCATCATGAGCCAGTCCATGTCCTACATGGACACTCATGATGGATTGTTATATTCTTGCACACCAGATAAGGATATCCGCGTGCTTCCCCTGTATCTGCAGATCTTATCTCACCAATGTTAGACCGGATAAAAATCACGAGCATTTGATGCATTGGTTGTATTGGAAGTCACGTATCTGCGTCGTCAAGTGACGTTTTTTTTTTTTTAGATGATGACGTCACGAACACGACAAGAATGACGTCAGTTTATGCACACCAGACGTTGACGTAAAGAACCGAATGGCGCTCGTTGAAAGCGGCACCTTCTTTCAGAATCAAATGGAGAACTCTCAAGCATTAAAACTATGCATTTTAGCAAGTTTAAAGTTAAAACAAAACGAGATGTGCAAGAAAAAGTATCTATCATGGATGTGAGGTGCGGATAGAAAAATCCGTCACTCGGGATCACTGTTCGGCATCACTCGGCAAGCCTCGTGATGCCGAACAGTGACCCTTGTGACAGAGTTTTCTATCCACACCTCTCATCCGTGAAAGATACTTATAATCTCATTATAATAAGTAGGCGGAGCCAAATGACTGACATGTAAGCACTACAACGTGTATGCACAAAAGAATACTGATACAGTTTAGGAAACAAAGATCAACGGTGTCAGAAAGTACGCATGTGTATGCACATAAGGATGGTGATTCAGTTTAGAAAACAAACACAGTAACAGCATTTGACAGTGCATATGCGTTTGCAGATTCAGGTTACATTTCTTGAACATTATTTTACAAAGAACGAAATTTTTCGGACGCGTGTGACGATTTCTGTCGCATTCTTCATAGGGTAGAGTCGGGTACACTCGGACATGGGGGTAAATTCGGACATACCGTTGCAAACAGGATTTTCAATGTTGGGCCAGTTATTTTTGTTTTAGTTGCAAACAACTGACACAGACAGGAAACAAATGTCACTGTCCGACTTTACACGCTGTCCGAAGTTACCCGACTCTCCCCTACTTGCATCTGTCTCGGATGTGTTCGTGTTTAGATCGGAACGATATTTTCACGCTTGTGTTAAGAAATTATGAGACAACATGGCCAACATTATTATGAGTATGAATTAAAATTTACTTTTCAGCTGAGCTGAGCATAAAGGGAGCTTATACCATACAATGTTAAATGTTTGAACATCGAGATTTTCATGATAAAGTCAATGATTATACATGTACCTCATTTTCTTAAACTCAAGGCTGCTACTATTATGTATTTGATGTCGTATACTGCTGTCTTACTTTTATGGGACATTCTTATTGCCACTGAGTTTTACGCAGATCTGTTTATGGTGTAGTGCCTTAATGTCGACCTTCAAATGCTTTTTGGACTTGGAATATGAATATTTAGGATAAGAACTCGAGAAGCTTTAGCTTCCGTTCTGATCCTTTAAATGTTCTCATGTTATGTAAATACATGTGTTATTGTGATGTTATGAAATAAAATATGTTTAAACTTATTTGAATATAGCTGCAGTCATACGGCAGGATTTGTGAACCTACATGTAATGTTTAGCCAACATATAATGTAAACGTAAATTGTTGTGTTCAGCCTGAAGAAATTTAATTTTGCTGCTACTAACAGGTAGTTGATGTCGTATACTGCTTTTGGAACGTTCGATTGTATGGCTGAATTATGTCATGCATGATAAATTAGTCCGTTCATATGTTCACACCAGGTAATCAGTGCAGCAGTAATTTTAGTCAGAGGAAGTACATTGGTGTTCCTTTTTTCGATTTTCTAAGGTATAAAATAGTGTCAGCCTAACAATGTATGTAGTTTCTCTCCAGCAGGCACATGACGTCGGGATGACGTCATACCAACATCGATGCGACGTCATCATTACGCATCGATGTCGGTGCGACGTCGTTGTAGCGTCGTGAGTTGATTGCTCTTTCCAAATTGCTTTACCTACTACTTATTGTTGCAATTATTATTTTCTTGCGAATAGTAGAAATTGTGTATTGCGAGATTTATTTTGTGTATGCTCTTGAAGAAATTTCCATGGTACTGAGAACCTTTATGCATGATGTTTTCTTGAGCAAAATTTGCTATATTAATGCTAGACTCAGTCCCAGCGCCACTCCTTTGAAGTGGCGATAGAACTGAAGATTGGTTGAAGCATGTGCATATATCTTCTTGTACATGTACTTTGCCTAAAATATTTAGCTTTGCTGAAATTGAAAACTGTACTCTGGATGCTGTTTCTATAATCATGATTTAATTCGTAATTTGAGCCGCGACGCGAGAAAACCGATAATGTGTTTGTGCGCCCAGCGCAGACTCAAATCAGCCTGGGCATCCGCCCAGTCTGATCAGAGTATTCGCTGTCCGCATGGAGGTAGCTTAGATCCTTAGCTACCCTTTGGGCACAGAAGGAAGAGTCTATTCAGACTTGGTGAATGCCCAGGCTGATCTGAGTCTGCGCTGGGCGCACAACCACTTTGTTGGTTTTCTCGTGTCGCGGCTCATTTGTTTTTCGTCAACATTTGTTTTCTGTTCCCCTACACTCTTTCTTCAAATTTTGTCTCATCCCTCTCCCTCTCTCTCAGTCTGCTGTATTTTCTTGGCTTTTTTTCTTATAATATACAACAGCACTTATCATTCGCTGCTTTTTATGTTATGTTCGCTGTACCTGATATGTCACATTGTTGACCTGAGAGTAATAAAGTTTATGTTCTGTTCTGTTCTGCTGTCTTATTTTTATGGGACATTCTTATTACTACTGAGGTTTACCCAGGTCTATTAAAGAGTGTAGTGCCATAACGTCGACCTTCAAAACGTCTACTCCCATAATGTCTACTCTTAAAATGCCTATTCCCATTTGGTCTTCTGTGACAAACCTTCTAATCTCATTTGCTCTACTGTGCAGAACCCTCGTTTAACCATTGGTCCACATATATATTACGTTTGCACATCTTTAACAGTATTTAGGATAATTGCGGAAGGATCAACTTTAGATTATAATGGTTCAACTTCCTATTGGTGTATATGGTGTAATAGGAATATTCTTTTCTTTTTTTCATTTTGACTTGGAATATGATTATAGATGCATCCCGTAGGCAGGTTTTGAGAACCTACACAGTGTCTGTTATAGAGAGGGGGATTGGGGGAGTCACCCACATTTCTGACAATCCTCCCCTAATTCTTAGCAGAAGGGGGAATTATTTTCTTTATTTTATTCATAAAAATAGATTTAAATGATATCTAAAGGCATTGTGTGTACTCAATGATACTAAATTATAGCTAAAATTCTAGGTACAATTGTTTTTATGTAGTTTAAGCCAAATTTTAGAGTTACAAGTGTGAGTGATACCTTTTCTCTGTCGAATCCCCCCCACCCTAATCTTTAGCAAACATAAAATGAAAATATAAATTGTTGAAACAATACAATGTTAGCGGTGTCACCCAGATGTTGTACATAAGTATATAAGATTTCCATTTTCTTTTATCTCTTTGTTGCTGTAACAACCACACCAAACAAACCAAACACTGATATCTCAAAATAACCCTTTTAAATTAAAAGAATAAAGTGTGAATACATTTCCTTTTTGTTCTTTACATTTCAGCTCCTATTATCTCAAACTACTGGTGTCTCAAAATAAATTTTCTGGGACCAGAAAATTTACTTTGAGATATCAGTAGTTTGAGATGAACTTATGGACTTTGAGGTATACAGAGGTCACTTTACCTTGAGATATCTGTTTTTGATGTTAATATTTTTTCTGTACCATAAATATGACCTGTTATAATCATGATCTGATTCTGTTGGGTAGACCGAATCCGAGTAGATATTTTGGCTCAGTAGACTAAATGGTAGTAGACACTTCGCGAGTAGACGTTATGGAGTAGACGTTAAGGCTCTATCTCCATAAATAGACATAAATGACGATTATTTCGCTCACACATCACATGGAACTGATTTCATTATAAAGCTTTCAGGCAACATCGTTTAGATATTTATAAAGCTCGACACGACTTCGCCATATGTTGGACGGACACTCGGCGCCAGGTGGTGGCAACTATGGCTAACTACCGTGAGCGTCGTTAGGAGAATTGAAACAGAAAAGAACAGAACTTCGCGATATGAATAATAAATGTAACCTCGAGATCATAAGTTATCAGGGCCAATGTTCACAATCATTCCTTAAATTTCAGGACGACCTTAAATTTAAGGTTGGGAATTTAATGTGTAAACAAACGCTTACAAAAGCAAAATTTATTTGATTTTTCTTTCTTATTACAACTCCATCAACATTATCCGTAGGATCACGCGGAAATTGTGTTTCAATAGATTTAAATATAGTTTTTCTTTGAGTAAAATTTTCTACCTTAAATTTAAGGTTGTCCATAAATTTTAGAACTGTGCGGGCATGAGGTAAAGGTATTCCTAGTACTGTATAGTATAATTTTAAGGAGATCTATACGAATACAATGTATGAGTCTGACAATACCGTGACATACAGTCAAATTAAAACCATGGCCATATTTCCTTTTTCCTTGTTCCTTGTTCCATTTTACTTATTCCTTTTTTTTCCCTTATTTCTTCTCCGTTATACCTTATTCTTTTTTTTTTTATTCCTTTCTCCTTATTCGAGTGATAATATATATCATTCAATATTGATTCTAATTATCTTCTATTACTAATCGTAACAAGATGGCACAATGCATAAGTCGACATAATACTGTTAAAATCTATCTTATTCTACTGTTCTGTTCAAATACGTCCAATAAGGAAAATGGTGTTTTCCTTTCCCGTAAGTCCCTTTTCTTTTTCCGGGTGAAAAACATTTGTCATCCGATATTGAGTCTAATACTGTTCCATTACTAAACGCAGGAATACAGCAGTTATGCAACATACATAATTTGCATAATACTGTCAAAACCTATCTTATTTTACATTTCTGTTCAACAATTTCGAAAAAAAAAAAGATTTTTTTTTCTTTTTCCTTATTCCTTTTTCCTTATTCGGGTGATAAACATATGTCATTTGATATTGATTCTTATACTGTTCCATTGTCACTGGTATTTAATGACAACATATACCAGGGGGGCAACATTTCTAAAAATGCTGGATTTCGATGTCTTCTCTTTGTTAGAATTGCGTTAGCGTAAAGCTAAATCACGTAGATTAAAGAAAAATGGAAATTATAAACGCAAAAGTCGCGCTCAAGTAAGCTGACTGTTCCCTTAGAGATCTGGCTACTAAACTCGACGTTCATAGTCGACATAGTATGCTTTCGTTTTTAAGTTCATTTCCTATTTCAAATTTACGGAGTTTGGATACTGAGACTAATAAATTTTAAGATAGGTGATTGTGTGATGCTGCTTTACCTACAAGGTGTTATACTCAACATGCTATTTGTCCAGTTGTCGATTCGGATATTAATTGTATAAGGATTTTTATTTTATCAAAGTTCCTTTCATTAATAAAGGAATGAAATCCACTGATTTACCTGGCATATTCATAGATAACTCGATACACTCATCCATACCAGATTAATTTATTTTATCAAAATTCCTTTCATTAATAAAGGAATGGAATACATTGATTTACCTTTAAGATTAATTTAAGAATTGTTAGGTACCAATCATTTGTTATATATATAAACAAACCTATCAGGAGTACTATATTCCAATTCAATAAACTCGTTCTGATCTTGATATCGAAACCAGTACCCATGAGTCCTGAGACTGTACGATTCTGAATATTCTTATCAAGCTGCATGTCACATTATAACTGGCCATCTGAAAATCATTTCTGATTCACGAATTCGCTCGATAATCGCGAAGGGTCCTAAATATAGGTTTCCTTTAAAAATAGATTTTCAAAACTGTTACAAAGAAATTGCAGCATCTCATAATGAGTTCTGTAATCTTTGGCGTAAGCGAGAGCATGTTGAGTGTAATGATTTAAAGGCTTTCAAATTAATTGTTTCGAAATCAATAGATCAACGTTTTATTCTCAAAATACTAACATGTTACAATGTAAACCTAAAATTAGTTTTCGTTATCTAAAATTGCGTAACCAGGAATTTCACATGAAGTATGTCTTGGTTCCAGCAGAGAAAGCTGCAAACAAAGTTGCTTTTGTTTGTGCATACACTATATTAATACTTTGAATTAGGAGCTGAGTGGCACTAAGGCTTCTGAGCAGACTTCCGCAAAAAGAGAAGTCTGGCATCAATTACCACTTTTGTCATACAGCCACTAAATTTGCTGTACGTTTTGATGAAGACGAAGAGAGGCTTCATACATTCTACTGGCTACCCAAACTTCATAAACGACCGTATAAGGCAAGATTTATTGCTAACTCTAGCTCATGCACGACTACCAAGCTTTCTTAATTGCTCACGTCTTGTCTTACTGCCATCAAAAACCATGTCATTAAATATTGTGAAAAAGTCTATGAAAGGTCAGGTAAAAACCTTTTTTGGTCAAAAAAGCTCATGTGAGGTAGTTAATAAGCTGAAATCGCGATGTTTTCGTGCTTCCAGTTTGTCTACATAAGCTTTTCCGACATTATGGCCCCATAATCTTATAAATAAACTGGTGGATTTAACTGAAAGGGTTTTTCAAAGGGAATGCTCTCTTTTTATTGTATGTAATGATAGGTGTGCTTTCACCAACTCTGAAGCGGTGAGGAATTATAATCTATGGTCTTGTCAGAAAGTGTGTAAAGCTCTCATCTTTCTCTTGGACAATATTTAAATCAGATTTAGCTCTAAATTATATAGATAAATTGTAGGTGTTCCTATAAGCAATACAGTCAAACATGTATTAAGCAAGCACCTAAGGGATAGTCAAAATCTGCTTGCTTAAGACAGGTGCTTGCTTAATACAGGTGTATTTCAATGTATTTGCCTGTTTTGGGAACTGAAGGCATGCTTGCTTAATACAGGTCGCTTGCTTAATAGAGGTGGCCACTAAGACAGGTTTGACTGTAGTTGTGTCCCTCTTGTATCTGATTTGTTTTTGTTCTGTTATACTTATGCTGTCTCTTTCAGAGGGTACCCCATCTGAAGAAATCAAAGCTTCAGTTCTACTTCTTAGTATCAGGATGACCTATTGAATATTGACAACAACTTATTTGGTAGCAAAGTCAATCAGATTAACCCTACTGAACTTTATTTAAATAAGGCCAGCGTCTTAGATACCAAGACCTCAATTTTGGTTTAACATTTATCTATATCGAATGGTTTTGTTACAACTTAAATTAACGATTTATAAACGAGATGATTTTTATTTTGATATTGTTAATTTTCTATTTTTTTTCGATAGTGATGTTCCTCGTTCTACATTCTATGGTGTTTATATTTCTCAACATATTCGTTTTGTTCGAGTGTCCAGTCATTTTGATGACTTTGAAATTCGTAAGAAAGTTTTGACAGCAAAACTTCTCAAAAATGGTTGTACAGATCATAAACTTCTCAAACGTTTTCAAAATTTATCGACGGCATTTAGACTTAGTGTCTAAATATAATGTCGGATTGAAAACACTTCTTCTGCAATGCATTTCGGAACCTGAATTTTATGGCGACTTGGTGTATGAATTCAGAAAAATAATTGGTAAAAGTGATCTTTCTCATCACTCTAAGAAGATAATAATTCGATATAAAAAGAATGGTTATAATATACCGGTATATGTTTTGCGACAAACTGCATGCTCGGTGATTAACCCATTCAAGGTTAATAACTTTGCTTACTTCTTCGATTGCACGACCGTGGGTCGGGCCTCGGACTTTATGAAGGCGCCAACCTAAACCTTACATAATAGTAACACAGATAGTTGGCGCCTGACACCCGTACAGGGACGTCTTGGGTCGGGCCCACTGTAGGTTAACTGGTAGGTTCCGTCCCGAAATTTCAGTGTGGCTATTTCTGTGAGTCCTCATTTTTAATTCAGTTTTTATTTTGATTTCTATTTTTCTGAGATATTACAATTATTAGCTGGGCATCTTCCACGCAAACCGATTAACTAAGTGTCAGATGAACCAAAGCAGAAACAAGGGCGAGAGTTGGTTGCGACAGCAAATCGGTGAAGCCCCCCCCCCCCCCCCCCACACACACACACACTTCTCTCTAGGAATATTTTTACTGGCCGTCCCAAGGCGGCACTTCTGTTTTGGTTCTTCTTGTTTTTCCTTTGAGTTGTCTGTTGCTATGCCTGTTATTGATATTTATATTTTGTTTATGATGGAAATGTTAACCCAGTGACCGCCTACATGGGAAATCGTTGTTTACAGGGCTACCGCTGAAGATGTCTTTGGTGGTGACTAATTTTGTATTGTCTTTTTCCCACATGGTGTCTTGGTGGGATCTGGGATTGAATTGTGTCAGTTCTTGAGAATTTTCCAAATTACTTTTACATTATAAGGGTGTTGCAGTTTAGGAAACAAATACAAACATTGTTAGAAAAATGTGTCACGTGTATGAACATAAGAATCGTGTTGCAATTTAGGAAACAAAGACAAACAGGGTATGAAAGTGCTTAGATGTATGGACATTAGAACTGTGTTGCAGTTTAGAAAAGAGAGACTGTAGAAGAAAGTGCTAACGGTCATGCATATTAGCATGGTGTTGCAGTTTAAGAATCAGAGCCAAACAGTGTAAGAAAGTGTTCACGTGTATGTACATACGAATGGTGTTGCCAGTTAGATAACAAACACAGCATAAGAAAGGTCTTACGTTTTTGCGTTACAGCTAAGGAAACAAATTTAACCAGTTAAAGACAGTTCACACATGTACGCACATAAGAATGGTATTGCAGTTTTTGAAACAAAGGCAATATAAGAAAGGTCTTATGTGTATGCTTTGCAGCTAAGGAAACAAAGAGAATGAGTTTAAGAAAGTGCTCACGTGTATGCACATAAGAGTGGTGCTGCAGTTTAGAAAACAAAGGACAAACAGTGTCAGAAAGTGCGCAAGTAAACGCACATAGCAATTTAGTTGCGGTTTTGGAAACAAAGACCAATAGTTTCAGAAAGGGGGTGACTGTGTCTGCACATTCTAATGGTGTTACTGTTTAGGAAACATATGCGTGAGATGAATTCTGTCGCATTCTGCATGTTTGGCTCTGTGACAAAGTGTTCGTATTAAAACAGAAACGACGTTTCTAATTGATCTTAAGTAAGCACGAGACACGAGGCCAACATAATTATCAGTATGAAATAAAAATTTTCAGTTCATCTAAGCTGAACATGAGAAATGTTTTTACGGAAAAAAGTGTTAAATGTTACTGAGCAATCAGTACAGACAGATATCAGTCTGAGGAGGAGCGGTCTGGTCTGGGTCAACACTGTTTGCCGTTCTACCTCATCTTCATCATGATAGCATTAACAACCAAACTACAGGAAGTTCTCGATGTCACGATCACAGATATCTTATGGTACTTTCTTAGTTCGTGCACATTTCCTATTTTTATTTAATTTCTGTCAACTCCGGATATTTCAACCTACTGACATTTCAAATCAAATTTTCTTGGACAGAGAATTTTTTTTAAATGTCAGTAGTTTGCGATAAATTTCGACTTTTATCATAGAATGCTTTGCATAGTTGTTGTATATATTGTATCCAGTGACTTAGAACTATTTTCAATGAAATGTCATACTTCTAATACAATGTTCTCAAATAATTTCAATGTATGTGATCTTTACATAATACATTGTTGTTGTCATATACCGGTACATTAAGTTGTTTTACCAGATATCCGTTTCTTCGGAAAACCGTTAGTGTTGAAAGGCGAGGTCCTGACAGCCAACCTTTTAACCATACTGGCTGAAAAGTTTACTCTTTGTCACATTTGCCGCAATGAACTGTTGCATACATTAGTGGAAAAGCAGGGAAATTTTCATTCGGAATTGTTTTCTAACTCTGCCCACCTTCGTTATCCAAATATGGATTAATACCCATAAGTCCCTGCGCCAAATAGCAGATGCCATAACAAGATATCGTTTATTTCTAGCGAGAATGCAGTTTACTAGCTGTATAGCCATCAACCAGCTTATATCTCAGGGGTGTCGGTCAGAATTAAACGTACATACATTTATTTCATTCTTTCCTAAGTTTGCATAAACCTGGTACTTTTCCGGTTAAGAGGGGAGTGTATCCTTGCATAACCGCGGCAAATATGTACATCAGTCTTGCGTAATTTAGCTATAAAATGGGTTGCGTCTCTTTCATGAGAATCGCAAAAACCAAGATCCGTCTTCTAGATCTCTAAAATTGTTTTGGAAGGGAAAATCCGTCCTAAAAGACAGATCTAGATCTTTGAGATTGTTTTATAACCAAACAATACGATAGGTATTTCTACTGTTGTCTATGTCTGTTACATGGTTATGTGTGTACTCTCAACTTCCATTGGTTTCCATTCTAAACACCGCGGATTTCGTCAGTAAAAACAATGGTGGTGATATGGAATCAGATTTTTCCATCTAGAACATTGAATAGAGTCAATGACAATTCATCTTTCCAAAACCGTGCCTACTTTAAACAGGTATAAATCTTTCCATTACTATAAGGTAAAATCACGGAATTATTGTGGAACATTGAACATGTGCAATTTTCTTTGTTGACTATGTCATGTGTTAAGTTGCAGTTGCATTGACCAGTTATAAAGTATCCCCTGATATATGAGCGTCATTCTGTGTGTTTTTGGAAAGGTGAATACCTCATATAAGTTGTCTCAGTGCTGCTATTATCAGGTACTTAATTTCGTCCGCTTCTGTCTTAATAGCTCGCCTGAACAAAGTTCGTGAAGAGCTATTGCGCTACCCCCGGCCTCAGCGTTGATTTTGGCGTTGGCGTCGGCGTTAGCAAACTGTTAATGTTTTACGTGCAAGTTTGAAAATCACATAGTTTCTTAACAGTTTGGTCGATTTAAACTATATTTGCTCCGATGATAGATATTCGTCAGAAATTGTAAGCCCAAACACTGCCATTTTTTACCTATATGTGCGTTATGTCCCAATAACGCTTTTTATCTAATCGCACTAGAGCGCTCTTATTTTGTTGCATTCTTTTTCCGTGCGCATACTTGATTTTTATGAGTACAATAAGACAGAAGGAATCATTGACCAACGACTTCGTTAAGATAACAATGCTTTGAACAGCTGGGCCCAGATTATTTTCCAGTCAACCAATATCTTTCCCCGCCACCACGACAGCAAATGGTGGCTGTTTTATCTCCTTTTATTAACTTTGGTTTTATTAGACAACAGTGGCATGTGTAATTCTTGAGAAAATGAAAGAATATGTGGTTAGAACCGTCATGTGAGCAACACCCTCCGATGTATTTCAGGAAAAACAACTCTGTCTTTTACATTTTCATATTCCTTCTCATTTGGGCCAAATTTCATGGAAAAGAATTTGCTCCCAAGGAAGATCAACTCTCACGAAAAAGCATCCCTATGAATAGCCGCTTCCCATTTAAGGCAAGACATGATTTGAGCCGCGACCGACACGAGAAAACCAACAAAGTGGTTGTGCGCCCAGCACAGACTCAGATCAGCCTGGGCATACGCCCAGTCTGATCATAGTCTTCGTTGTCCGCATGGAGGTAGCTTAGACCCTTAGATAACCTTTTAGCGCTTAGCGAAGACTCTGATTGGACCAGTCTTATCTGACTGCGCTGGCTCATCTCGTGTCGCGGCTCATTTGAGAAGGGCTTTGTCGCCTACGAGAGCAAACATTAAGGTGGAATAGGACAAAACCAAAATTTTCAGTTTTCGTGTAAAAAGAACAACTATCAAGAAGTTCAACATTATCTAAATTAAGAAATGATTTTCTTTTAAGTGTGAGAGAAACACCTCTTTTTCTATGACGTCATTTAAATGTGAGGGATAGACGTCTTCTCATGAAAAATAAATAGCTCTCGATTACATATAATTTTCGCATTTGTTTTGCTCTCCGTAAAGATATTGTAATAAATTTCATACCAAAGTGCGAGCTGCCAAGAGGTCTTTAAAAGTGTATAATTATTTCTTCCAAATATTTCCGCGTTTTGTACATTTAGGCAAATGTGACTTGCATTAGCTACTGAATATTTCTCATTTCCCATAAAAGATTAGACAGAGAAAAAAATGTGTCTGAAAAATATATCTGAAATTTTGACATGTATTAATAAATTGTATTTACGTGTAATTTTTTAAATAATGTTAAGCCTTCACCGTGTAAATTTTTCACAAAGTAGATTTGTTTGACTATACCCCCTGTTCCGATGATGCCGTTTCTTTCGACGTCAAATGGAGATTATTTCTACAAACGTTTTCCAGTAGTTGTTTCAGTTTCTAGTAAAACATTTATGATCTCTTCTCGGGGATATAACTGCACAAAAAACACACGAAAAAACTTAATTAGTATCTTATTTCGTCTTCCAGGGCCTAAGGTTTGAACATGCCAGAGGTTCAGTTTTGCCATGTCATTTATTTTGCGTAACGTGACGTCTTGTGTATTGAACTCTTACGAGCTTCGTATTTCGCGACGTCAATTACTTCCGAAAAAGCAAAACCGGGAAAAATGAACCCTTGAACTGTTTCAACTCTTCTGTCTAGAAAATGGAATGAGATATTTGTTCATTTTTTTTCGCTTTTCATTTTGATAGACTCTCTAGAATGATCGATATTGTATTATTGGAATTAAAAAATATGACGGAAACCGCTCTTAGCGCTAAATCTAGTTTGACGTTCAAAAATTGACGTTATTTAAACGATGTATAGTTTAAAAAATCTACTTTGAGAAATCGTTACACGGAAAAATCTTAATATTATTTTATCAATATTTCAGATATACATTCAATTAAAACATATGAAAAATTGAGATATATTTTTCGGAGACGTGTTTTCTCTATATCAATTTTTACGCGAAAAAAAGCAGAATTCAACAGCTCATGAAACTTCATTTTTGCGTCAATTCACTCGCAATGCGTAGAGATTTGGTAAAAAGTATAGCACAGCTTTATGTACATCTCGATGGCGAGTACTTTGGTATGGGATTAATTTCAATACCTAAACGGACTGCAGAGCAATGTGGATTAAAGTGGATATCTGAGAGCTACAAATTTTGCTTAAAAACTTCAAACCATCACATTTTCACGACGCCACTGAAATAGGAATTGTTCGTTTCATGCTCAGAAGAAATTCATTTAGTGAGTCACAAATGACTGAAGTTTTTGATGATGTATTGTTTGACTAGAAGACTGAAAATGTTGGTTTTGTCCTATTCCACCTTAAGTGATATAAAAAGTTGTTTCCTTTTGTATAAATGGCTAAAAAAACTGTGGCGTGATACCAATTTGTCGAAACCTAATTAACTTTAACAGCAAAAGCACCAATGACGTCAAACAGGACAGAACATTCAAAGACCTGGAGCTATTGCCACAGGTAGTGCGATATTTCATTAATGTAGAGGCGATGAAAAATCAGGCATATTTCCGTATGAAAATTTAGTTTATACATAACTGTATATAAGACGACATTCTCGCTACTTTTTGCATTTAATACTATTCGCCAGCAAACCTTTAACTTTAACATTTTTTTACTTTAAAAATAAAAGTGCTTGTTATAGGACAAAATTTGATAATTAGCAAAAAGCAAACCAGTTTATTTCAACATGGAGCTTAGAGATATAGCTCTGATGATATGGACATATGCACCGCCAGCCATTGTCATCGTAGGGACTATTGGAAACGTACTGTCTTTAATGGTTGTTACTAATCGACACTGTCGGAAATCTTCATTTACTGTCTACTTAGCTGCTTTAGCAATTACCGATACCGCGTATCTATACGTCTGTGTTCTTGTCACCTGGCTGAAGTATGCTTTTGCTATTAACTTAGATTCATTTGGGAAAATTTGGTGCAAGCTGACAGTTTTTTTTTTTGTCATTTCTCAAATCACATACCTCGTCATGGTTGTTTGCTGCGCTGGCCGCTGAAAGAATGTTCTGTACGTATTTTCCACACAAGACGAAATTAGTAGGTGTACCCAGAACAGGATACATTGTCGTGGGCACGATCATCGGAGTATTGTTGCTTTTCGATGCACCCTTGCTGTATGCTGTTCAGGAAATCGATGTGGCAAACAGCAGCACTTTAGATACAACATGCGGGATCATCGTTCTGGGATACGAAACAGTTTATGCTAACGTCTTCGCCTGGATGGACCTTGTGCTCTACTTTCTTCTCCCGATGTCTTTCATAGTCATTGCTAACAGCGCGACCGTGGCCAGCGTTCTCAGAAGTAACGCTCTGACAGCGGCTCTATCGGTAGTAAATAACAACAGGATATAATACACCCGACATCTCCTGATTATCACATTACTTGTCAGCTCTGCATTCTCCTTTTTTCTGTCACCTGTGGTGATATATGCAGTTGTTGTGCCGCATATTTATGAGAACGATCCTTTTTTCTTTATGAATGACGACAACACTGGCTATATTATATGGTCGTCTTTCATTATCTGGTCTTTTCTGAACCACGCCGTCAATTTCTATTTATACATACTAAGTGGAGAAAGATTCCGTCGAGATATAAAAGGTATTATCTGCAAGTCCTCAGCTGAACAGTTTGATGACTAAATTTATAGGCGGTATATAAGTACAGAATATCGCCCGCAATGGCACACAAGCCTGCATATTTCTGCTTGTGCATGCGTATGCACATTTAAGAGCAATTTATGTCCAGAAAGGTAGGCAGCAATATTATTAGAAGAACACAGGCGAATGTTAGTGTTAGGGTTTAAAATAAAACAGCAACAATATCAGAGTGTGCATAGGCGTATTCACATTATAATAATATTGCAGTTTTGGGAAACAAACACAATAATCCCAACAGAGAGTGGTGCGCTTGTGCACGTTATAATGGTGTTGCAGTTCAGGAAAGACAGGCAGTGTCAGAAAGTGTCTACGTGTACGCACAATACATGTTTAATGGTGTTGCAGTTTAGGAAACAAAGACAACCAGTATCAGAAAGTACTCACCACGTGTATGTAAATATAATAGTGTTGCAGTTTAGGAAACAAAGGCAACCATTGACAGAAAGCGCTTAGTCCTTACGTGTATGCACAATATAAGGCTGATGCAGTTTAGGAATCAGCAACAAACAGTGTCAGAAAGTACTCACGTATATGTAAATATAATGATGTTGCAGTTTAGGAAACAAAGACAACCAGTATCAGAAAGTGCTTACGTGCATGCACAATATAATGGTTTGCAATTTAAGATACAAAGGAAAACATTCTCAGAAAGTACTCAGGTGTATGTAAATAAGAATGGTGATGCAGTTTAGGAAACAAAGACCAACAGTGTCAGAAAATGCGCATAAGAACGAAATTTTTCACACGCGTGTGACGAATTTTGTCGCATTCTTCATATTTTAGGCGCGACATGACAAAACCAACAATGTGGTTGTGCATACTGCCCAGGCTGATTAGAGTCTTCGCTGTCCGCATGGAAGAAGCTTAGACTCTTAGCTCCGCTTTGAGCGCTTAGCGAAGAAGCAAATGCCCAGGCTGATCTGAGTCTGCGCTTGGCGCACAAACACTTTGTTCCTTTCTGATGTCGTGGCTCATATTTGCATCTGTCTCGGATGTGTTCGTGTTTAATTAGAAACGATATTTTCACACTTGTGTTAAGAAAGCATCAGACAAAGTGGCCAAAATAATTATGAGTATGAACAAAAAGTTTCTTTTCGGCTGCCCTGAGCGTGAAAGTATGCTTATACCGTAAAACATGTTAAATGTCGGGACATCGAGATTTTCATGAAAAAGTCGATAATTATACATGTACCTCATTGTAATTAACTCTATGCTGCTACTATTAGGTATTTGATGTCGTATACTGCTATCTTACTTTTATAGGACATTCTTATTACCACTGAGTTTTACCCAGATCTATTTATGGTGTAGTGCCATAATGTCGACCTTCAAATGCTTTTTTGACTTGGAATATGAATATACATGTAGCTGCATTCAGTAGGTGGGTTTTGTGACTCTACATGTAATATATAGCCAATATATACTGTAAGCGTGAATTGTTGTGTTCAGTCTGAAGAAATTTAATTTTGCTGCTACTAGTACGTAGTTGATGTCGTTTACTGCTGGGACATTTACTATTGAGTTTTTCCCAGAGCAGTGCCATAACGTCGACCTTCAAAACGTCTACTCCCACCATGTTTACTCTTAAAATGTCTATTCCCATTTGGTCTTCTATGACAAAACCTTGATTAACCATTGGCCCACATATAGATTAAGTTTGCACATCTTCAACAGTATTTAGGACAATTGCGGAAGGATCAATTTTAAATCACAAGGGGTCAACTTCCTCTTGGTGTATATGGTGTAAGAGTAATGTTTCTTCTTTTTTTTGACTTGGAATATGAATATAGATGCATCCAGTAGGCAGGATTTGAGAATATTTAGCAAATATAAAATGAAAATGTAAATTGTTGAAACAATAAAATGTTAGCGGTGTCACCCAGATGTTGTACATAAGGCTTCCATTTTCATTTATCTCTTTGTTGCTGTAACTACCACACCAAACCAACCACAGTTGACCTTTGTTATCTCAAACACTGATATCTCAAAATACCCTTTTATATCAAAGAATTAAGTGTGGATACATTTCCTATTTATTCTTTACATTTCAACTCCTATTATCTCAAACTTTTGGTGTCTTAAAGTAAGTTTTCTGGGACAAGAAAATTTACTTTGAGATATCAGTGGTTTGGTTGGAGATAAACTTTTTGACTTAGGAGTATACAGAGGTCATTTTATCTTGAGATATCTGTTTTTGATGTTAATATTTTTTCTGTACCATAATATGACCTGTAATAATTATTATCTGAATCTGCTGGGTAGACCAAAACGGAGTAGATATTTTGGTACAGTAGACTAAATGGTAGTAGACATTTTGTGAGTAGACGTTATGGGAGTAGACTTTTTGATAAAAGGACGATAAGGCTCTCCACAAATAAATAAATATAAATGACGATTATTTCGCTCACACATCACTGCGAACTGATTACATTAAAAAGCCCTCAGGCAACATCGTGTAGGTATTTATAAAGCTCGATATGCCTTCGCGATGTTTTGGACGGACACTCGGCGCCAGGTGTGCGAATTGTGGTTACTACCGCTGAGTCACTTGGGGAACGTCGTTAGGATAATTAAAAAAAATAGAACAGAACTTCACGATATGAATAATAAACGTAACCTCGTGATCATAAGTAATCAGGGCCAAGCCTCACAAACATTCCTTAAAATTAAGGACGATCTTAAATTTAAGGTCGAGAATTTAATGTGTAAACAAACGCTACAAAAGCAAAATTTATTTGATTTTTCTTTCTTACTACAACTCCATCAGGATCACGCGGAAATCATGTTTCAGTATGATTTAGATATGAGCCGCGGAACGAGAAAACCAACAAACAGCTTGTGCGCCCAGCGCAGACTCAGATCAGCCCTTGGCATCCGCCCAGTCTGATTAGACGCTTTGCTAAGCGTTAAAAGGGTAGCTAAGTCTGGACGGGTGCCCAGGCTGATCTGAGACTGCGCTGGGCGCACAACCACTTTGTTGGTTTTCTCGTGTCGCGGTTCAATTATAGTTTTTCTTGGAGTCAAATTTTCTACCTTAAATTCAAGGTTGTCCGTAAGTTTTAGAACTGTGCGGACATGAGGTAAAGGTATTGCTAGTAATTGCTGTATATTATAATTTTAAGAAGATTTGTACGAATACAATGTATAAGTCTGACAACACCGTGACATGTAGTCAAATTAAAACGATGACCCTTAAATTATTTATTTCACTGTTCCTTGTTCCATTTTCCTTATTCCTTTTTCCTTATTGCTTTTCCCTTATACCTTATTCCGTTTTTCGTTATTCCTTTTCCTTATTCGGGTGATAATATATATCATTCAATATGGATTCTAATACGCTTCCATTACTAATTGCAACAAGATGGAAACATGCATAATTCGGCATAATTCTGTTAAAATCTATCTTATTCTTCTGTTCTTTTCAAAGAAATCCAATAAGGAAAAAAATTCCTTTTCCCTTAGTTCCTTTTCTTTTTCGGATGAAAAACATTTGTCATCCGATATTGAGTCTAATACAGTTCCATTAATAAGCGCAGCAATATGGCTATATGCAACATACATATTTCTGCATAATACTGTCAAAACCTTACCTTAATTTTAATCTTATTTGCTATTTTTGTTCAACAAATTCAAAAAAAAGAAAAGAGATTTTTTTCCTTTTTCTGTATTCCTTTTTCCTTATTCGGGTGATAAACATATGTCATTCGATATTATAAGTATCTATCATGGGTGTGAGGTGTGGATAGAAAAATCCGTCACGAGGGTCACTGTTCGGCATCACGAGGCTTGCCGAACAGTGATCCCGAGTGACGGACTTTTCTATCCATACCTCACACCCATGATCAGTGGGAACGCGTATCCATGGCGGAGTGATATTTTTATACAGATAGCAACGAAAAAACGTTCGAAATTCCTCGGATTCAGATTCAATCGACGAACGGGTCGCAATTTCAGTGCTGCTTTGTCGGCGAATCAAACTACACACAGCCGAAAATAATACACGGTTTTATTCCTTACATCTTAGTTTAATTTCCTAGTTCTCTGAGATCCGAACTGAACACCGAGATACTCGGCATTCGAGCAGTTGACACGATCGTCGAAAGACGACTTTTTAAGTCAACTTCAAAAGCAATTTTCAAAACAATTCGACTTTCTCCCGCCGGCGGACATATGCCATGAAAAACCATGGTATTCGCCCTTTCCCTGTGACAAAAATCAAGTAATTCGGTGTTTGGGACAATTTTCTTTGCAAAATAATCTTCGGGTACTCTACGCAAATTGTTGTTGTTGTTTTCAACAAAATGGCGGACAACAGTGTTTACATCACTGGCCCGGCTATGCATTTCAACGTTTGCGACAAAATCGAGAGAATCATTATTCCATGTATTGCTAGAATACCAAGCGCGATTAAATTAAATATGTTTATTAAAAATACAATGCATGACAGAAGTCTATCTTTATATTTTATTCACAAATAACCACAATTCCTTACCCACCCGCAGAGTTTGTAAACAAGGAAGCTAGCTCAGTAGTGCTGGTTACGTCATGAAATTGTGACGTAAACAGTAAATTGATTGTATTACTGATATTAACTTGTGAGTCGGCTGACAGCCAGTGTGCCAATATTTCAAATGTTATATCGCGCGACCCTGTTTGAAAAATTAAAGCAAGACAAATATCGCTACACCACTAAACAACTATTCAATTAAGACAGCACGTGAAATTTCACTTTGGGAGAGAAAACTTAATGGGTCCTACATCTGAAGGATCAAATGGAATGGTTGTGCAGGCCCGTACACATACTTTTGCCAAGGGATTAGGGGCGGAGGGTAAGACGGTGTGGCTGGAACGAATTTCAGAGTGAGTGGGGAGGTGGCAGGAGGGGAGGGGTGCCCTAAGGTGGTGGGGGTTGGGGTGGGTTAAAGGGGGTAAGAAAGTTAAGAAAATCCAGATTTTAAGGACACTTTTAGAGCTTTAGTTTAGGGGTGTAAACTCGCTTTCTGGCAGAAAACTGCATGTTTTTTTATGTAATTTGCTCGGTTATGGGAGGTGCACCCTCCGCTCTTTGTCGTACAGGCCCGGTGTGCTGGTTGGTGAGAGGAACGGGGAGGCGGAGTGGGGGGGGGGGGGGGGGGGGGGTAGGAGGAATCGACTCTGTCGCCTGGCAGCTTTGACAAGTCTGCACCTTTTCTCAGGTCAAATATAAAACAAATATCGAAAAGTATGTGTATGTGTGTTTTTGGTGTGATGTCATCAGCGACAACACGCGGAACAGACACGATTACAAAGATCTACAAATTTGTAATTTCCTTATTCTAGAAATCGTATGAAAACTCAACCCATTCTAGAGTCTGAATCTACAAACCAAACATTGTTTGCAACTCTTGTTCGGCTCATACCGACTCCCACAGTCCAAAGAGTCTCGGTAGCGCAGCTGCCAAGTGGCGTCTCGCCGGTAAAATTTACTTGATCAGTCGACTTTCTCTTTAATAAATGTTGACTCAAAATAGGTTAGGCCCTATGACATTCATGGGGTGATAGCCAATGGACTGACATGGAATACAGAAGTATTAAAGGCCCAGCAGACATTCAATGCTGAATCAATGTTGGGAGTCAGTGTTGAATCAATGTTGAATTATTCATTGAATTGAACTGAAGCCTCAATTCTCCATTATCAAATTCGCAAAAGTTTTAGCCTATTTCTAGCGTTTTCGTGAGTGCATTTGGGCAGTTCGATACAAAGTAATATAATATAGAGACAAACACTTCAGATCTTGGTCGGACTGATCCCGAAGCAGGATCTACGCTGTTTGTCATTCCATCTGCATCTTTAGACGCATTACTGCAGTGAAAAACCAAACATCAGTTTTAAGACAGTTATGCTTAATTCCAATCTTTAGACTTCGGACTACCCATCCAGGGGTCGCAAGATCGATCCCACGCTTCTCCGGGCTTTCGTATACTTTAAACCGAGGTCCCGTCTCCATATGACCTCGTTGTTGGTGGGACGTTCAACCCGAGTTCACTCACTCCAATCTTTAGAGACTTTATGGTACGTCAGCCAGTTCAATATAAGGGAAGTTACTTCTCAAATCACTACTATAATTCTTTCTGCACGAGTTTCTTCCCTTGGTTGCCAAACACGGTCTCCATTTTTTCCCTTACTGAAGAGATTGAAAGTGGGGGCTGAAGAGATATACAGCATACTGTATAAGTGAAATTTTCACATATGTAGACTAAATCCTCCGAAGACCTTGAAAATAAGGTCAACGTGATCAAAATCTATTATGCTCTTATGTTTGTCCTAATGATATATCCATGCAAGTTTGGTGAAATTGGTTCAAGAAATATAGTTGGTACAAGAAATTGTCATGCTGACGCAGACCACAGAAGGTCAAGTCTAAGGCCTCTTGTGACCTTGAAAATGGGGTCAAAGTCACCAAAACCTTATCAACTTTTTAGACATCTTTACAAACCAAGGGTACTAAGACCACTATGCAATCCAAGGGTACTAAGACCACTTTGTTCCTTACATACATAAGAAACAAAGTGGCCTTAGTACCCTTGACTTGCAAAGATGCTATTTGGCTTGTCCAAACGATATATCCATGGAAGTTTGGTAAAATTTGACCCACTTATTCAAATATATGGCAGATACTTACTGCCTTGTGCACAGAAACTGACTTCCCTTGGGTAAACCTGTTATAGCAAAATGTTGA
Source organism: Ctena decussata (assembly GCA_963989385.1). Taxonomy (NCBI): domain Eukaryota; kingdom Metazoa; phylum Mollusca; class Bivalvia; order Lucinida; family Lucinidae; genus Ctena; species Ctena decussata. The sequence goes on along the minus strand of OZ022501.1, from coordinate 58,454,048 downwards.
GAGTCAGTGTTGAATCAATGTTAAATTATACATTGAATTGAAATGAATTGAATTGAAGCCTCCGTATTCCTTCAAGGAAAATTACCGAATTTGATGAAAAAAGTGATTAAAGTGCGATGAAAGTGCGATAGATCCCGAAGCAGGATCTACGCTGTTTGTCATTACAACTGCATCTTTTAGAAGACAACTTGTCCCACTTTCAGAAGACAACTCGCGCCATATTCTCAGACACTCACCTTACTAGAATATCTACGTTCTTGTCCCCGATGCAGAACACAACTCGCCCCCTCCCCCCACCCCTGTGCCACCCCCCCGCCCCCCAAAAAAAGGAAGAGCTTCGCCGTGACCCTGGTTGTGAATGGGTGGACCTTGGTAAATACATTAAATACCCAAAGCACTTCAACGATAACCTGGTACACCCAGGGGCTGAGCAGCGAGGTTTTGAGGGTTCTGCAGCTGCAGAGTAATCATCAAACTGTGGCTGGGAGGCATGCTAAAAGCATGCATTAATGCTTATTAGTATTTGTTGTCCCCTTTAGGGACCGATCATAAGAATAAGGGCATGGGTTAGCTAGCATTTGCAAACCAGTGCCTGGAGCATGTTACCCTGTTCATCTATGGTACAGATGCAAACATCCCTGTATGCTTTTATTCGCACTTTTGAAAGTTTGATAAATACCAAGAGCCTATCCTACAAGTGTGATGTGCTACTTGTAAATACTTATTGATATAGTCACATTATAAATGAATACAAGTTAATAAATGGCTAAAAGTTATTTGCTAAGAAGTTAACAAAGGAGGTCTAGGGGGCAACGCCCCCCAGAAGTCAAAGCAATCTCCCAATTTTAATGGCAATTTTAAGATTGGAAAAAAATAGAGCAAAACTAGGAATGATGATAAAAGAAATAAAGGTTGTTCTTTTTAGGAATTTTGCCTCCTTTTAGAGTGTTTATTTTGCCATAATGGCTTTGTGTCCCACATGCTAGTGACTCTTTTGCAATTCAGTTTTATTTAGTAGAAACATTTACTTCGTAATGCGGCTGATCAATAATACATGTATGTGAATGTTGTATAGGATTTCTTTTGGTAAAATGTATGAACATATGATATGTGTATGGGGGTGGGGGTGGGGGGGGGTGCTGCTGGTGTAAAAAATAAATTGTAGATATTAAAACATTACTATAAATATGGGGAGTCTGCGCCCCCAGAAGCCAGTGACATTTTAAAAACTCAATTCAAATGGAATTACATGTATCATCAAACTTTTCTTAAGAAATTTTGGGTGGAGCCAGGTTTTTTTTTCATTGTTTTTCGCTGTCTGATTTTTTTTAAATCCCCTCATGAGCTAATTTATTTTTTTTTTCTTGCATATCCAAAGACCCCCTCCGCCCCCCCCCCCCCCCCTCCCCAGAATATCAAATGGTCGGTCCCTTAGCGCCTAACGGGACAGGGTTTTGACAGATTTATGAGTAAGAGCAAGCTGTCTCTTGTATTTTTTGTGGGATGCCTTCTGAAAGGGTACGTGTGTGTTGGGGGAGGGGGGGGAGGGGCGGGGGGCGTCGTCCGGGACAGAATTCTTTAGAAGGGCGAGTGGTGGTCTCAGAATGTGGGGCGCGTTGTCTTGGGGGAAGTTGACTGGGGGAGTTGTCTCAGAATGTGGGGCGAGATTTTTGTGGGGCGAGTTGTCTTGGGGCGAGTTGTCCGTAAAATTTTCGACTAAAGCATGTAGGTTTCACTTGAAATATTTATTATCATCCCGCTTGCTCTTTCTTGTTCCACTATTAAAAAACAGCCGGCCAATCACTCAATGTTTTTCGTTTTGTCAAACTTTGTGGTTTACTCGAGTACCAGTGTGTTTGTTTTGCTTTCTCTCGTTCGTTCTCGGCGTGTAGCCTAAATTCAGAAGCCCAAAAAATCACAGGCAGGCAGACTTACGCAAAATCTTCATAAATGCACAGTATGCTAAATGATTACAAACTTTACTGTACCATAAATGAAGAAACAGTTGGTCTCCTCAACTGGCTCAAGTCGATCCAGCAGAAAAATGTCCGTGTGTTGACAAACGCACGTGCTGTAAAAATGACCAACTTCATTATCGATTTTCAACGTAAATAGACTTTCTCCCGTAGATATACCTCGCTGAAAGACGGTCGAATGTATGAACTACGGTTCAGTTATAATGGCATCTAATTTGGTTTTTGGGACAATTTTCTTTGCAAAATAACTTTGGGGTACTGTCTTAGGGTTTTAATTTTCTGAAAAACGGTTGTCAAATTGTGATCGTTGTTTTGGGTGGGCAAACTGCATTGAGGTACCGATATGCATCTGATTTCAATAATAAAACATAAAATTTCATTGTGATCTGGTCCGTCAGAAAACCACGACTGCATATCTTTTCAAATGAGCAGTTTTTGGGGGCTGTTTCTGACAAAAATTTCCCGCCATTTTTCTCCGGCGAAAAAAGGGATTACTTTTTTGTGCGTAGACGACCATTCAGAAAATGAATTACTCAAATGTGATGAGTCTGCGTTCCCACTGGATAGATACTTTTTCTTGCACGCCACGTTTTGTTTTAACTTCAGAACTTGTTAAAATGCGCAATTCTAGTGTTTGAGAGGTTCAATTTGATTTTGAAAGAAGGCGCCGCTTTCAACGACCGCCATTCGGCACTTTACGTCAACGACTGGCGTGCGTAAACTGACGTAATTTTTAACGTCTTCGTGACGTCATCATCTAAAATGCCAACGTCACTTGACGACAACCAATGCTTTGACAGCTCGTGATTTTTTCCAGTCCTGGGTCAGAACACCAGGGTTAGATTATCAGTATCTTTCATGGGTATAAGGTGTGGATAGAAAAATCCGTCACGAAGGTCACTGTTCGGCATCAGTGATCCCGAGTGATGGATTTTTCTATCCGCACCTCACACCCATGATAGATACTTTTTCTTGCACACCACGTTTTGTGTTATCTTTAAAATTTGTCAAAATGCGTAATTTTAGTGCTTCAGAGGTTTCTATTTGATTTTAAAAGAAGGCGCCGCTTTCAACGATCGCCATTCGGTTCTTTCCGTCAACGTCTGGCATGCATTAACTGACGTCATTTTGCCGTTTTCGTGACGTAATCATCTATAATGCCAACGTCACTTGACGACGCATATACGTGACATCCATTACAACCAATGCATTGAATGCTCGTGATTTTTATCCGGTCCTGGGTGAGATAACATTTGTAGGTACAGGAATCAGGGGACGGTTTCGCATTTGGCAGAGGACGATTAAGAAAATATTTCAGTACAGGGGTCCAACAAGGCATGGTTGCTGCTATAAATTGAAATCTATACATTTTTTTGTACCAATTCAGAGTTTCAGAATAAACAGTTGTGTCAGCTGAAGTGAAATTCGAGACTAAAATTCTAGCTTCCATGTTCTTTGGCAGGTCAAGGACACGGGACTTTATACCAATAGCAGGAGAGGATTTCCGGGTTTGAAAATAGCTGTTTTCTTCACCGAGGATTACTGAAAAAGTTTATTGGATGCGAGCATGTTTGCTATTTGTTTTCGTGATTCTGATTTACTGATGAAGGTGCCCGAATATGTATTAGATGCTGGTTATTGACCCAAAAGTTTTGCAGTATGACAAAGTGCTGTGCAGTCAGGGTTTTTTCCCGTTAAAATAGTGGGTGGGGTACATGCTAATTGATGACTGACAGTTTATGCAAAACTGTAGATGGTTTCTTTTTGTCATGTTCAATTTTTGCTCATCATTAGAGCACTTTGTGACAGTAACCATATGCCCTGGCTGTTACAGGTACATGCTATTCAAGTTCAAGTATTGTAAGGGGGGGGGCGGCGGCCAGAAAAACACTATATTTTACTGTCCCCTGATGCCACAGGGAAAGCACGCGGATATCCTTATCCGGTGTGCAAGAAAAGATTTTCTATCCCAGGTGAAAAGAATGGCATTTTCTATCCGGTGTGCAAGAAATATTCTTATCCAGTTCCATTACCAATGACATCAAAAATGTTAGGTGGGTGCATGCATAACTCGGCATCAGACCGTAAAAATCCCTCTCATATTATATGCCTCAGAAGGAAAGAGAAAAAGGGAAAAAAACTTTACTTTTTTCCTTTTCCCTTTATCCCAATTCGCATGATAAACATATACTATCCGATATATCATCCGATATTGATTCTGATACTATTCCATCACTAACTTTAGAACTAGTGCTTATTACTAATCGCAGCAATAGTGCAGGATGGCAACATTCATAAATCGGCATAATACTGTGAACATCTATCTTATATTACATTCTTGTTCAACAACTTCGTATAAGGAAAAGGGAAATATAATACTTTTTTTTACATTTTCCCTATTCCTGTTTCCTTATTCGCTTGAGAAAATAAGTTATCTGATATTGCCTACAATAGTGTTCCATTACTCAACGCAGCAATAGAGCAGGATGGCAACATGCATATTTTGATACTTTTAATAAACTATCTAAGATTACATTTCTAGCAACTTCCAACGAGGAAAAAAGGAAAAAAATAGTATATTGTCTTTTTCCTTATTCATTTTCCCCTTTTTTATTGGGATGATAAGCATATGTCATCCGATATTGATTCTGATAATGTTCAATAACACACGGCAGCAATAATGCAAGATGGCAACATGCATGATTCGGCGCAATGCTGTTTGAATCCATCATATATTACATTTCTGTTTGAATAAGGAAAAAAGGATGTTTTCCCTTTTACCTTATTCAAAGTTGTTGAACAGAAGTGTTATCTAAGATAGATTTTAAAAGTATAAAAATTATGAATATTTCCATCTTGCACTATTGCTGCGTTAAGTAATGGAACAGTATCAAAATCAATATCGGACTCCATTTTTTTTTCACCCGGATAAGAAGATAGGAAAAGGGAAATAAAAGCATCGCAAACGACTGCGTAATACCCCGCCACTGCAAACCTTTCATAGGTTTTTTTCCTTCTTGATTTCATACTTGTATATAGCCCAAGGACAGGGGCAGATAATATACCTCCTTGTGATATAATTTTAACCATCAATGGAAGCTATTATTGCTTTGACCATTAGTTACATGTTTCATAAAAATCCCTTTCAGTTCTGATTTTATACAGAATTTTTCATGATTTTTTACCTTGATATAGCCCTGTGTCAGGGGCAGATAACCCACAGGACAAAATTTTAATCATAAAAGGAAGCTTATACTACTATGATGATTTACTGCAAGTTTCCAGAAAATCTCTTCAAATTCTGATTTTTTATTTTTTTTTTCATGTTTTTATACATGTACATGTATATGCCTGTGGCAGAGGCAAATAACCCTGCTGGACTTAAATTATCATTGTAAAGAAAAGCTAATGTTACTTATATCATTTCCGTGAAATTTCATAAAGTTATACCAAAAATCTGATTTTATATGGATTTTTCATGATTTTATACATGTATATAGGCCTGTGCCAGGGGCAGATAACCCCATTTGGACAAAATTTTGATCTTGACAGAAAGCTTATATTGTTTCGATAAGCTGTTGCAAGTTTCAAGAAAATCACTTTCAACCCCAATTTTATATAGAATTTTTCATTATTCTATATATGTATACAGCCCTGGGGCATGGGCAGATAACCCTGGTGGACCAAATTCTGCTAACAACAGAAAAAATATATTATTTCAATCATTTCTGTGAAATTATATCACAATATTTCAAAGTGTAAAAGAATAACAGACGAAAAACCACTTTTGTGATATTGACAAGGGCAATAACTCTGTCACAAGATATCGAAATTTGCCCATTAATAATCCCAACTGAGATATTCCCAAAACCAATTCATATGCCAAGTATGAAGAAAATCCGTTGATAAATACTCAAGTTATCGAACGGAAACGAAGTGCTCACGGACGGACGGACGGACAGACAGACGTACGTACGACGGACGGACGGACAGACAGACACACGGGCAGCCAGCGGGAAAACATAATACCCCGTCACTAACGTGTGGCGGGGTATAAAAAGAAAAACTTTTTTTCAGTAGAAATGTAATTTAAGGTAGATTTTAATAGAATTACGCCAACTTATGCGTGTTGGCATCCTGAACTATTGTTGTGATTAATAATGGAAGAGTATTAGAATCAATATCGGATAATATATTATTATCACCCGAATGAGGAAAAAGGAAAAGCATTAAGGAAAACGGGAAAAAAACTTTTTTTCTCACGAAGTTGTTGAACATAAATGTAATATTAGATAGAATTTTACAGTATTATGCTGAATTATGCATCTTGCGATCTTGTACCTTTTCTGCCGTTAGTGATGAAATAGTATTAGAATCAATATCGGATGACAAATTTTTATCACCTGAATAAGGAAAGGAAATCAGGAAAATGGAACAAACATCTATTTTCCTTCTTCGATGATCTTGAACAGAAATGTAAATTTAGATAGATTTTTACAGACCGAAGCCGAATTATCATGTTGCCATAATGCGTTATTTCTGACGTTTGTAATGGAACAGTATCAGAATCGAAATCGGATGACATATGTTTATTACCCAAATAAGAAACAGGGTTAAAAATGATAAGGGAAAAGGAAAAAAGATTTTTTTCCTGTTTCCTTGTGCAAAGTTTACCAACATTAAAAATGTAATCTATAAAGGTTTTAATGGTATTATGCAAAATTATGTATGTTACCATATTCCACTATAGCTCTTTGTAATGCAACACTATTAGAATCAATATCGGATGACATATATTTATCACCGGAATAGGGAAAAGGAAATAAGGAAAACGGAAAAAAAATCTTTTTTTCCTTATTCACTATTCGAAACTGTTGAACAGAAATGTATTAAAAGATAGATTTATACACTGTTGTGCCGAATTATGCATGCTGTCATCTTGCACCGTTCCTGCGTTTGGTAATAAAAGAGTATTGGAATCAATTTCGGATGGTATATGTTTATCATCCGAATAAGGAAAATCGAATATAGCAAAAGGTAATAAAAGAAGGAAAACGAAAAAGGAAAAAGAAAAATGAATAAGGGAAAAAAGCAAAAAGGAACTAACTTCATGGTCACATCAAAACGGTAAACTTCCACGCGGGGAAGCTAGAATGCTGAAGGGCTTTGGGGTATGTAACAGTCCAAATTTATCTATTTTTTCCAGGGATAAATCTTCTCCAGGGGCAGCAGATATCCTGAAGTTCTGAACGATGGCACCTAGGAAAAGGAACATTTCCATCCTAGCTAGCGATTCTCCAATGCAGCTTCTGTGGCCTGTAAAACAAATAAATAATATCAATCAGGCCCAGAGGTTATAAAATTTGAGTACATTCTCATACTAAAAATAAAGTATCAATCTGTGTGCTTTATTTTGAGTTGATTGGCTGCTTCCGAGCATGTGCTCATTTTCATTTTTGTCTGCCTTCCTTGTAGGGAGTCAACTCTAAAAGGAAATTCTTTCTTTTACAAGAAGACCCTATTTTGAAAGAGCTTCTTCGTCCAAAGAAGCAATTAGGAAGTCACAGAAGTTGTTTTCTCACCCACTAGACAGAGTCTGTTCTATTCTAGCGGTGCTGGAAATTTTTGTCTTGCCCATAGGCTGGCACAGCTCACACGAGATTGAATTCTGTGAATCACTACGAGCTCACTGAAATTCGGTGCCCGGCTTAGCGATTCTATACTCTATGCACTATTTTTTCATAGGAATAAATTTCCACATCAATAAAATCCAAAGAAAGAGGGTGCCGCCATTTTGAAGACTGAAGTTTGAAATGACGTTGACGTTATGCCCAAATTAACGCCATACACGCGCTTGCTGCAGTCTTCTCAATATAATTTTTGCTTTAATCTGATTTTCAATAAGAAAATCCAAAAACACGAATTTCTCCAGGACCAAGTTTTTTACTTGTTTGTTCACTACAGAAGCGATCAGGCTGACACGGTTGTACCACTTAAACTTGTATACGTTCGACTGAAATAGGCCATTAGATCTAGTTCCCTGATCAATTTGAAATAATTATTATCGTAGGTAAGAAAAGTAATCACTCATTGGTCTCCGATGCGGAATGGAAAATCCCAACCCTCGGACACAAGGGGTGAGTCGGAAACTGGGCAAGCCTCGTTTCCGACACACCCAGTATGCCCTCGGGTTTGATTCCCTGTCTGCATCGGAGACCTTCGGTAAATTTTATTTATACTTTGTAAAAATGATGGAAAACATAGAGGTGTGCTTATATACCTTAACCCATTTTTACCACAGTTCGGAGGAACTGACTGAATCAGATCCCAAACCCTATCCCCAATATCAAAGGGAAAGATTGACAAAGACATCCCAACAAACAATAACATAAGTGTTAAGCTGAGTCAGCAGCTCTTTCCCAAATAGGTGGCAATTCAATACCTTTACTGAACTTAATAATTCAGACCAACAGAAGGGTTAACATGAAAACACAATAAGTTAAACAGCACAGAACATAAAACAAATGCAACCGCAACGAAAGTGCAGTCTTGGGATGGTCAGTAATAACTACTGGGTGAGGGGGGGGGGGGGCGGGGGGTTAAACCGGTTTTACTGGGCCCAAACCTTTACCCTCGCCCTCCGCCGCGATGCAAACAATTAGTTGGTAGTTCGGCTCGTATGGAGGTCCCCTAACTCATCAGTGAGTCATCACGGGCAACAATTAAAATCAAGAAAAGACTGTGATGAAGCAAGGATGGGGACTCGACAGTCAAAACGTGTCGAGACACCTGGAGATCCCTGGGGCGTCTGCAACACCACTGGAACACTGGAGCAAAAGAAGACCACCAGTCAGTTGAACCTCGGTGGGCCAAGAAACAGACAAACATCCGGCCCCAACCAACTAATATATAGCTTTATGTTGGCGCTATCATAGAGTCTGAACCCGACCCACCGGCGTGCAATTAAAGAGAACAGCAAAGTTGTTAGCCGCGATTGGGTTAACCCCTAAGCATGCAGACTGTCGCATTACACCTATGTTATAGCCAATGCGTTTTAATCGCAGGATAATGTTCTCAAAAATGATTAGGAAATTCTGTTTTCCCTACGATTTTGCGTAATTTATATACCATAAAATTCAAGTTCCAATATGCCTTGTTGCAAAAGTGACCTTAACCCTGTATTATATTTAGAAACCAATTCAAAGTACCTACGATAAAAAGTCTATTTCCAATACAAGAAGTTTACGACCAGCGTCGCGTGAAAATGGGATCATACGCCATTTGCGTACTCTTAAGGTTGAATCGGACAAAACCAAAATTTTCAGTTTTCTAGCCAAACAATATAATGTAAAAAAATCTTTAAGCCTTTGTGACCACTAAATAACTTTATTTTGAGCATAGAACAAATATTTTCCATCTCAATGGCGTCGTGAAAATGTGACGTCTCTACGATTTTGCGCATTAATTTAAACAACCCTCAGATATCGTTATTCATCGACACTGCTCTGCAGTTCGTGAGGGTATTAAAATAAATCACATACAAAACTAATTGCCATCAAGCTGTCCATAAAGCTGTGCTATACTTTCTGCTGAGCCCCTGCGCAATACTAGTGAATAGATGCAAACATTACGTATCATTAGCTGTTGAAATTTGCTTGTTTTTCAAGTCAAATATGAGATAAAGGAATACGTCTCCGAAAAATATATCTCAAATTAAGAATTTGCCACGTAAATATTTCTAAACAAAGATTTTTAAACTATGACCCAGTTCAGATAACGTCGTTTTAGCGTCAAACTAAGTTGATCACCAAGAGCGGTTTCCAACATTTTTTTTTATTTCTAATAAAACAATGACGAGTTATTCTGGAAAGCCTAACAAAATGATAAACGAAAACATTTGAGCCGCGACGTGACAAAACCAACAATGTGGTTGTGCGCCCAGTGCAGACTCAGATCAGCCTGGGCATCCGCCCAGTCTGATCAGAGTCTTCACTGTCCGCATGAACGTAGCTTAGACCCTTAGCTACCGTTTGAGCACTTAAGAAAGAGTCTGATCAAACTTGGTGGCTGCCCAGGCTGATCTAGGACTGCACTGGACGCACAACCACTTTGTTGGTTTTCTCGTGTCGCGGCTCATTTCAAAAATATCTCATTCCGTCTTCTAGACAGAACTGTTCGAACAGGTCAGGGGTTCATTTCCCGGCTGTTCTATTTTTTTTTCAGAAGTAACTGACGTTGCAAAATAGGGGTTTGATGAATGAAACGTCACGTTACACAACAGAAATATCATCGCGAAAATGAACCCCTGGTATGTTTAAACACTTCTCCTTGGAAGATGGAGTGAGATATTAATTCACGCTTTTCGACTTCCGCGCAGTTATATTCTCTAGAACACATTATTAAGTCTACTATTGTATTCTATTTTATTCTATTCTATCCTCTAACCTTACAAAGTCGTCGGGGCACTACAGATAACTTCGAAACAATTCCTTTCCACCATGTCCTGTTTTCAGCTGCCCTAGTTGAACTGGCAAAGTCCATTCCTGTCCCTCTGTAATATTTTCTCCCCACCTCTTCTTCTGTCTACCTCTTCTTTTTCCTTTCACTGTGCCCTGTAAAATGGTCTTCGCTAATTAAGAAGACCTTGAGACGCGGTCAAACCATCTTAGTTCTCGTTACTTGACCAGGCTCAGGAGTTCAGCATATTCTCCAATGGCTGCTTGGATCTTTCTGCGAACCTCTCATTGGTTACATGTATAATTATGGTTGTTGTACGTAATGTTCAGAAACCTTCGGCAGCGTCTCATCTCAAAGGCATGCGTTCTTTATTCTAACTCTGCTGTCAAAGTCCACGATTCACAGGCAAACCGAAATATGCAAATGACAAGCTCTCCAAATTGGTTTCAGCTTGATAAGCTCCTATGACATGTTTTACTAGAATCTAAAAAAGCGGGAAACATTCTTAGGAATCATCTCCCTTTGACATTGACAGAAACGACGTCTTCGGAATAGGGGGTTTAGTTGAACAAATCTTCATTGTGAAAAATATCCTTAGTGGTAACTTAAAATTATTTCAAAATTACTTGTTAACATATAATATTAAGACATTCCAAATTTTCTTAATATATTTTCGGAGATATTTTTTCTATTAAGTTTTTATATGGGAACAAGCAATATTCAATAGCAAATGAAAGGTCACATTTGCTTAAATTAACACAAAGTGCGGAGAAAATATTTGAGAAAAGTAAAAACACATCTTTAAAGGCTCTTCACAGCTCGCACTTTGGTACAAAATTATTTCAACACCAATACGGATAAAAAAAACTAATGCAAAAGAATGAACGTATATATTCAAGCACTTTTTATTTTGCATAATAAACGTCAAACGCGCACATTTTCACGATGTCATAGAAAAAGAAGCACTTGTTTCACAGCAATAAAAAACATTTTGTGGTTTAGAAAATGTTGAACTTCTTGATCATTATCCTGTTTAAACGAAAACTGAAAATTTTGGGTTTGTCCTATTCCACCTTGATGTATGTTCAGAATTTTAGCAGACTGACTTCACTGATCACGAGGAAACACATTTATGATTTTATTTACACAGCCTTTACCTTTTAATTTCCAGGTCCAAACAAAAAAGGACTCACAGGTTGTGCAAAGGGAATTAGGCTCTGCGTAGACGGCGCAAACTGGCGGGATGATGTGAATCTTTCCTGTTCGCACATATACACCATTGTATTAAAAACTATATTTTTTGCCAAAATGTAATACATTTTTAAAAATGATTTATGTCGCACGAAAAGTACCTTCCATCGTGCAGTTTGGTATCGAATAATTGCAGGAGAAAACAATAACTTTAAAGATTGTAAAGATATGATTAGACTTCGTTTGAGAACAATTGAACAGTCAGCTACAGAATTATAGCCCTTTGAAAGTTCCCTTTACTTACATGTATAATGGTAGAAAACTCAACCCAGTTTTTGAGGTCACACCAAAGTCTCCGCTTTTGTAAGACCGAGGTTCACACATACGAGGGGTGGTCAAAAATACGTGGACTTTGGCTGTGGCGGTAAAGTCAGCCCCGGATCCAGGGGGTGGGCTTTGGGGCTTCAGCCCCGCCACTTGGGCCTGGTTGAATTAAAATATATGTTGTGACATCTCATTAGAATCGCCTCGGCGAGGCGATTCTAATGAGATATTACAACATATATTTCAAGGCAAAAAATACATTATCAAATATTCTCATCAAATTGATCCCTTATTATGTCATATTTCAAACCATTCTCCCCCCGCCCCCTCCCTTCCCAAATACACCTCGGAACCTCCCAGCCCCACCAGTTATCCAGAGCCCCACCAGTATGTGGTGGTCTGGATCCGGGCCTGAAAGTTGATGCAGTTAAAGTAATTTTTCTCATACTGAAGAAGAGATCAATCTTTTACCTACGTTATGTGAAATTTGGAAGAAATTTCAACGAAAATAAGTATATTTTTCATTTCATATCAGGTAGGTACAGCTACAGCGGAGCACCATATTAATGACGTTAGACATTTTGTCCCATTTTAACATTGCAGCGGTTTTTGTGTGTCTAGGTTTTCTGAAACTAACCAGGATCGAACTGGGGTCCCTTCCATCTAAAGGCAAGCACTCTACCACGTCGCTATAAAATCGGCTTATACAGCAAGGCAATACAAGTGTATGATATATCTAAGCTATATCCTGTGACATTCTCCCCCTCCATATTGAGTTCGTCCTCGAATTCTCAGGAGAACAAGAATCACTTGAAATGAGACTCAAGGATTTCTAATGCACATACGGGTAATTTTCGTTGAGGGCACTTGTCACAGACTCTTAAAAACCAAGGGTCTAACCGGGGACCCATCGAACTAAAGTCGCGCACTCTACCACGTCGCTATAAAAGCCGGCTTGTACCGCAAGGTAGTACATGTGTTCGATATACATAACCTATACCCTGTGAAATTCTCCCCCTAGCTCCATATTGAATTTGTCCTCGAATTCTCAGGAGTACAAGAATCATTTGAAATGAGACTTAAGGAGTGTTTATACAATGTGGGTCATTTCCGTTGGGCGCCATTAGTCACGGACTCATAAAAATTCTCGATGCCCCGGCCGGGGATCGAACCGGGTACCCTTCGATCTAAAGGCGAGCACTCTACTACGTCGCTATAAAAGCTGGCTTGTACCGCAAGGCAGTATAAGACCGAAGCTATACCCTGTGACATTCCTATTGTGTGGAAAAATACGGATTGACGTTTTTCTAAGCATTATTTCTTGGCGGCTCCCCAAACATACATGAGCTTCAGTTTACTTCAATATGCACTCAGTTCCTTGAAAATATGACCAATATTTGGTATCATTACTTATTTGACCGGGCATATGTCAATTTGCCTTTGGTGAAAATCAGCTCCAAACCAAATTTAGAGTAGGCCACGTATCCCAGGTCCTATGAATCTCGGGCCTTTCAAACTTCATCGGGCAGTAAACATTCTCCCACAAAACTAGGTAGTGACTTTGTGAAAAGTGACACCATACCCAGTTTCCGAGTTTTGTCCTATCTCAGTTTCCTAAGAAACTTCATTTTAATTTAGTTATATTGCTACTGCGACTGGTCATAGAATATTGAGCCGCGACACGAGAAAACCAACAAAGTGGTTGTGCGACCAGCGCTGACTCAGATCAGCCTAAGCATCCGCCAAGTCTGACCAGGCTCTTCGCTAAGCACTTAAAAGGTAAATAAGTGTCTAAGCTACCTCCATGCGGACAGCGAAGACTCTGATCAGACTGGGCGGATGCCCAGGCTGATCTGAGTCTGCGCTGACGCACACCCACTTTGTTGGTTTTGTCGTGTCGCGGCTTATTTATGCCTCGGTAGTTATAAGTACCGAGGATCGACTCAGGGCCACTTAGATCTCTTGTTATTTTGTCACTTTCATCAAAATATGTTATTGCTATTCGTTCAATTTAATGACTCACTTAAAGGCTCCATAGTCCTACCAGTGGGTAAATTCGTCAAAATACAAATCATTTTGAAACCCGTACAGCCTTCAGAATTAATGAAAATATGTGGGTTGATGTGCTTTTTGTATTAGATAACTGGCAAAAAAGAAGGGACAAAGTATTCTGGAAAAATGATGAGCCTCCCCATAAAATACGCCTTTCGTCACTGGTTCCCCGTTAAGCAATGAAATAATGCAACCGCGGCACAATCAATGGGATCCTTGATTAACTTTTTTGTACATTGTATTTTTATCAACTGTTAAAACGCCTGTACCTTGTATTTTCATCTCTTGTATAGATCTTCTACGAATTTTAAAAGCTGTTTACACTTTCTAGTTCAGTGGTGGTAAGGTTTATTCAGTATTCACTGAATAAACCTGTATGTTTTAGCATACTATGCATGTGCAATCAAGGCACTGTCCAAAATCTTTCACCTGGCTAATTGTGCATAAATACTTGCTTAGAAGTCATCTCTATGGCTCCTAAAAATGAAAGCATGGAAAAGGCCAAATTTTGGACTTCCTAATTCGAATGCTAAGACTCTGCTGTTGAAATATTAGAACTGGTTTCTTAGCTAAAACTAGATGTTTGTGGAATCTGGACCTAAAACAGCTATTTAGAAGGCCTTGAGAAAACGGCATACAGGCAATACAAGGTAAACAGTTTTCAAACTACATGTGTAAGAACTTTTGACTGGCTTTCACCTAGACAGTTTAGGCTTTTCAGAAACTGATGCTAATTAATATATCTCTTTGCATGGACATAAGTGGATTCTGATAGCTTTCCTTTTTCGTCTTATTCATTTTATGGTATAGCCTGTAAATAAAATTGAATATACTTGGATTTTCACTCTGACAACTAATATATGACACAGGTACGAACTTGGTCTTACAAGCAAATAAATGTTCCAAAATGATCTGTAAAAGGTGACCACCTCACTAAATATTGGGACAGGAATGTCTGAGCAAACCTTGTAGACAGAGATCAGACTGTTCAGGGAGTGCAGTAGTTTTTCCCATTCCGCCAGCTCTTTTGTGTCAAATGAAAGATATTCTAATCAGTGAATGATGAATCAGCTTAATTTTTCTTTTCAATCGCATCTGCTGCAGAGATATAGCTTATGTCAATATTAAAGCTGTCATGGTAAGGTATTATGTCTGCAAGCAGTCAGCTGTAGCAGAAAAGGTTTAAATTGTGCTGATATGGGCAGTCAACCTTAGCAAAAAGTAGACTTGACGGTTACGCATCAGACCAGTTCTTAAAATTTGTATAAGAGCTATACCTTGTGTTTTTACCATGAAATTAAAGCTTGTGAAATCGAAAGTAGGTCATTTTAGTTGGCAAGTTGCCAACTAAAATGACCTAGTTATTTTTTCAAATATATTTTAAGGTAAACTCAAGGACGTTTTGATTTTTCAAAGCCGGCCAATCACGATAATAATCAACGGCGAAACTGTAGTGAGAAGTTTGCAGCGATACCTCACGATAAAATATTTCATGCTGATGGAGAATGGGGCCTTTAACCATTAAGCGCAAAAAAGCAGACGACAAAATTTATGTCTGCAAAACTGCATAAAAATGTTTCTTACAAGCTATATCATGCTGAGAGGTCAATGACTAGAGGCCAAACAGTGTAGATCCAGGTGAGGCGGCTCAATACAAGCCGCCTGACGTGTATATATGCTGTTTGCAAATTCAACTATTTTCATTGTAGGCGCTAAAATATATTTATCATATGACATTGCTATTATTCGGTGGATAACGGCGTGTTATAAAAATCGTATGACCACACGTGTGATAACACTTTGGCGCGTACACGTAACGTCATTGATAACGTCCATGTCAACAATGTGTTTTCTTATTGAAATAATGGTCAGTTTGAAGGCGTTAAAATCCCACTTTCAAGTGTCATATGATAAACAGGATCTTACACTCGTGGCCATTTCATATGAAATTTATGAAACTCACCAAAGGCTCGTTTCATAAATTTCATATAAAATGGCTACTCGTGCAAGATCCTCTTTATATGTTAAGATTACCAATAAAGAAAGGTATAAACTCCTCTGGATTCTGTAAGGTTCCTCCTTCTGTGATGAATCTTTGGGGCCGAAACACTTCGGGATCTTTCCATACCGATCGGTCACTGTTAATGGAGTCCATATCAGCAAGTATTGTGGCTTCCATCGGTATCGTGTATCCACCGAATGCTACATCTCGCGACGTCGCGTGACCAGAAGTGGCAAATATTAGACTGGCATGCCTAATAATAAATATATGAGCCGCGACATGAGAAAACCAACAATGTGGTTGTGCGCCCAGCGCAGACTCAGATCAGTCTGGGCATCCGCCCAGTCCGATTAGGCTCTTCGCTAAGCGCTTAAAGGGTAGCTAAGGGTCTAAGCTACCTACATGTGGACAGGGAAGACTCTGATCAGACTGGGCGGATGCCCAGGCTGATCTGAGTCTGCGCTGGGCGCTCAACCACATTGTTGATTTTGTCGTGTCGCGGCTCATATGTTATACAAGGTTGTTTTTTTTTTCAGCCGACTTCACTTCTAACTATAGTTCGTCCTATGGTAACTATATTTAGTTTAAACAGTATTTTATTCAACATATAAACTTTTGCATATGAACACTAACGAACACTAACTAATATCATGTGACCTTACAACATGTATAGTCCGTTTGCTTCTAAGTGCAAACGGGGTTTTGCTTATTTTCTCGAAAACGATGAAAGTGCCATCAAATGTTCTAATGTCCTATTGATTCCTTTAACTATACATAACAGAATGCGAAAAATCCAAATTTTTGGATACTTTTGTAAAATATTTTCCATTAACACTGTGATACTATGTTGTAAATAAATATTGAACTATTATATAGTTTGCGAGTAAAAAGTGTATGCTTCAAAATTTGATAATATATGGATGAAACAAAAAGTAGCAAAAAATGGATTCAGAATAAAATGAATAGCCGAAACTACGTAGTCTGGCCCATGTTCCTTCTTCTGAATGTATTCTCTGCTCTTGAAGGAACTCTTTAAGATTTTAATTTCACATCACTGCAGCTGGTGTTCTGTTGTGTGGCGGTCGTAAAACGTCTCCCCGTACATCATCCATAGTGCAGATTTTACTTTATTTTCGCCCTTTGAGATCAGAGGATGTATTCTGTGAAATCTGAAAGTTTAGATTGGTTTAGACTTTTATTCTAAGATCATCATCTTTTATATTATTTGGACCCTTTTTGATCTAGTCAGTCTTTGAATCGACTGCCCAATTAAAATTAATACTCTAGTCAGAATGCATGGTTGCGCAGGTTGATCTGGGTTTTATCTGGTTTATTTGAATTTGTAGACATTGCTGTCCTGCGGCTCAGTTTTCATTTAACATGACAGTTATTACAGGCATCTTAATATTTAGCTTTAAAATTGCATTTTTCCTGTGATTTTGCATCTTCTAAGATCCTGTTATTGTTAAATGTGCTTAACACTGTTTAATCAGTAAGTTTTTACGCTAAAGTCATTGCCAATTTTTTGACGTCGTTGCCATTGACGTCATGTGACGTTGATGTCATTATGTTTCATTGTTTACAAATATGTCCCTTGAGAAAGGTTGTAATAACCGAAACTAGTCGGGAATAAAATAAACAGAACTACTTGGAGTTTGATCTCTTTTACAAAACTATTCAATTAGAATTAAGAAATTTCCGTATGCTTTTCTCTGGTTTCATCACCAGATATTATCAGGGTCACCGATGAGGCTTGAATAGCCGAAACTACGTAGTCTGACCCATGTTCCTTCTTCTGAATGTATTCTCTGCTCTTGAAGTTTAATTTCAATTAATTATGCAAATTTTGTTCTAGAGATAGCATACATTGGTCACACGCTCTAATACGCAAGAGTAAACGGGAATTGCAACAGCCAAGTTTTACTCCCTTGTAATTAACGGGTGAAAATGACGTACTTTAGTTCCTTTTTTGTTTAGAATCTTTTTTATGCAAAGCCTCATATTTCTACAAAATGTATAGGATGAGCAACTGGGAAATCTTCTACCTCTCACCCATTTTGAGAAAATATTGGGGATACCGTTTGTATTTGGGAGCAAACGGACTACACCATACTGTGGTAATTGTAGTAACCTGACCCGGGGGTTATAAAGCTTGAGTACATTCTCAAACTCAAAATAAAGCACACTGATCGGCTGCTTCCGAGCACATGCTCGGAAGCAGCCAGTCAGTGTGCTTTGTTTATTCTCAAACTCAAAATAAAGCACACTGATTGGCTGATCCGAGCATGTGCTCGGAAGCAGCCAGTCAGTGTGCTTTATTTTGAGTTTGAGATTATACTCAAGTTTTATAACCTCGGAACCTGGCTTAGTCTGTCCCAGTGCCATCAAGACGTAATGGCACTGTCTTGATCGAAATACGGAACATCCATTTTAAGAAACGGAACAGACCAGGTAGGTGCTCAGTTTCATCAAATTTTCTTACTGTATATCATACGCATCAGTCAAACGAGCCATATCGGGAAATGAGAATACATTTGTGTATATAAAACAGGCAGTGGTGTGGTGAAAAAAATACACATTCGCTGGGATCGGCGTATTTCCAAGCATTGTTATTATTTAGTGTTGATTTTTAGTGGTGACCCAAATATTTTCTTGACTTTCCTCTGAAACGTCATTTATATTTTCTTATTATTTTACAACATACCACGCCCATTTCAATTCGGTCCCACACTCCGAAAACCATTTTTAAGTCTCTTGGCTGGATTTTGCGAAATATACATTTTTATCAGCCGTGTAATTTGCACTTGTCACCGGAACATACTCGCTACATACAGAGGCATACTTTGTGTTGAACTAGCGAGTATGTTCCGTTGACAAGTGCAGATTTCACGGCTAATACAACTGAATATGTCTCAAAATACAGCCAAGAGAGGTATTGGGCCTGGGACCGAATTGAATTGGGCATCGTATTTTATAAAAATCATTTGACCGATGCTTATGATATACAGCCAGAAAATTTGATGAAACTAAGCACCTACCTAGCGTGTGTTAACCGCTCCGCCATCTTTGGTTGTCTGTTTCCTTAAAAGGATGTTCCGGATTTCGATCCAGACAGTGAATGGGGGCCACAATGAACCAGTTCTAGCTGTTTTCCACTACTCGATAAAGCGCGTAGTGGTTCAGTACTAAAACTGTATATGTTTAGATGCAACAGCTACACTGAACCTACAGTTCCAAGTGAGTCCACTTTGATAGACACAAGCAACAGACCATAACGTTTTGCGATTATGATTTTATGCTATAAACTAAATCGTAACATTGTAAGCAACATATTACTTGTGAACCGCGACACGAGAAAACTAACAAAGTGGCATGTGCGCCCAGTGAAGACTCAGATCAGCCTGGGCATCTTTTTCACAAAAAATACTCCTACGACGACTCATTCGATAATCGTACTATTGGTCGTACGAGAATCGCACGATTATCGCACGATCGTTTCATAAAAACATCGTGCTACAAATAGTACTATTCTCGTAGGATTTTAACTCTACGATGGATCGCAGACGTGATGTGTATTAGCTTTGGCAGATGTGTACACATATATGCAGTTTTGTCCACAGCCTACAAGTTCGGATTCTGGTGAACTTTTCGACATGAAATTGTTTATGTAGAAGGCTGATAAGCGGTAACTGTTGCTTAAGTGGCATCGTGCTGTGAAATACTGGTCAAACTGTTTGATGTTAAAGGCTTAACAAGCTGTATAAGAGCTTTCTGTTTTTTTACGCTATTAGAGGCTACTTAACAAATAACTATAACAAATTTATCTGATCCTATTTTCAAGGGACATTCCACAAGGGTATAATCGATTCCGCTAATTTTCGCTTCCTGCAGAGACTGTACATCATATTTGGCTTCCGCCGAGACTGTCCGCGAACTCTTGCTTCCTGCAGAGACTACTGTCCTCGCAAAATGGCTTCCTGCCGAGACTGTCCGCGTGATTCTGCTTCCTGCCGAGGCTCTCGGCAGGAAGAAGAATCACGCGGACAGTCTCTGCAGGAAGCCATTTATCATGTACAGAAGTCTCGGCAGGAAGCAATAGTTCGCGGACAGTCTCGGCGGAAGCCAAATATGATGTACAGTCTCTGCAGGAAGCGAAAATTAGCGGAATCGATTATACCCTGTCTTCCAGAGGCTATAGCATATAGTATACGTAGCGTTTTGTAATACAGCGCAATCATCTCAAAGAAAAGCGTTTACTGGGGCCGTATTCATAAAACGACTTAAGTGGTTGCTATGCTGTTGCTAAGGCTAAATTTCTTTGAAGGAGATTCCCTACAACTATGAAATTTGGTCTGGAGGAACAGTCTTTGTAAGACTGTTCCTCCAGACCAAATTTCATAGTTGTAGGGAATCTCCTTTATAGATATTTAGCCTTAGCAACCGCATAGCACCGACTTAAGAGGCTTTATGAATACGGCCCCTGGTGCTCGGAGGTTGAAGCCCTTCTTACTGACGTAAGGAAGATGGATGGATGGCTTGCGATTTGACGTCCCTTTCAACAGTATTTAAGACATATCAGGACCATGGAAGGGTGATAATAAAAGGCTATGTGCAATGGAGCCGTTTACGCTTGAAAACATTTCCGCCTCCCGGAATTGATCTCGGGACCGCTAGATCACCAGGCCAGCACTTAACCCATTGAGCTACTGGGGCTCCCAAGGAAACTTTTAGGACTTCCAATCCAGGACACAACGAATCGCCCTTGTGAAGTTTTTAATCCAAGGTTTAAAGTTTTAAATCCTAAGTTGCAGGTTTTCAAAACCAAGATTTAAACATTTAATTTCCTAAATCAATCTAACAAAAGTGGCTAGGAATCTTCCACGCAAACGGAACAACTAAATGTCTGATGAACCAGAGCAGAATCAAGGGCCCGACCGCTCGACCGCTAACCGGCTATGCTCCCAACCACCCCCACAGCCACCATGCCCCCAACCCCAAGTAATTTCATTGCTGGCCGTCCCAAGGTGGCACCTCCGTTTTGGTTTTTCTTGATTGTTTTGTGTGTTGTTTGTTTCTTTGTCTGTTATTGATATAGTGTGTGTTATGCTAAGGCTAGACTTAAATAAAAAAACAGCAAATAGCTAAAATAGTTGTTAAATGTTTTTCGTACAAATTGTTTGTATGGTCAAAATTAATTAATGCTTTCATTGGTGTGTTGCGTGGGTGGCAATCGATTTCGCTGGGTTGAACAACTAAGTGCCTGAAGAACCAAGGCAGAACCAAGGTAGAGGGTTGGTCGACCACAAACCGGTTACCCCACCACCACTCATGGTGTCTTGGGATTGAACTGTGTCAGTTCCTGGGAATTTTCCTAATTACTCTTAAAAATCCGAAACCCAGGACTGAAAATCTGAAACAAGGTTTAAAGTTCAAACCCAAGTTTATACATGTAGTTCTTCTACGTTTTAAGATTTATTGGGTATGGCTTGCCGTACGCTTTCTAATTTTTTTCGAAAACACAGGAGATTGCAGTTCGGAGGAATTGAATTCGGGTCTAGATATATTGCCAAATACTTGCTATCTATGATTGTATCAGTTCTTTTAAAATTGCACTGCAAGCCGTATTGTGGTCAGCGCAATATCTCGCTTGCATATAGCTTGAAACCTAGGGTTGATAACTTCATACTTAGATTTGTGCTTCAAGCCTGCGTTTGAAATTTTCAATCATAGCTTTCACATTCTCAATTTAAGGTCATGTCCTTTGTTATAACTTCAAAACTAAGTTTTGAAAACTGAAATTTCCTAAAATAATTTTTGACAAAACCGGGCTTTGACGATCTGAAACCTGGGCCCATTGAACGGAAGCTCAAACTTACAGGGGTTTCTTTAAACCTAAGATTTATTATTTGGACCCTTTTTGGAGATTTATTGTGCATTTGGCTTGCCATACCGTTGAGTATTCTTGCGTAAACGCAGGCATGCAGACTCTACTATGTATGTATCCAGATCCCTTAATAGATCCAAATGGTTCAAACGGTCCTAAAAATCCCGTTCTCTTGTAAGATGGTTTCTCTCATTAGATCGAATGCTGCCACAATGATTTTGAATTTAGTCTCTTGGTTTAAACAATATTTTATTCGTCAAATATTGAGTACAAGGTGCAGAAAAAAAATGGACCAAGATTTAATCGAAAGCCCAAGGCTTATGAGGACCATCTCCTGCTGACAATCAAATACTGAACAAAGGTTGAACGTATGAAACAGCATAGACTCCAAATAAACTAAAACAGCCTTGCAATGAACAATCTTATTTACAAATTGCAGTTGAATCAGCATATGGGTAAGTCGGGTAAATTCGGACAGCGGGTTAATTCGGACAGTGACATTATTTCTTTTATATGTCAATTGTTTGGAATTAAAACAAACTTAACTGGGCCAACAGTGAAAATCCTGATGAGACGGCTCATTATGAGCCGTCTCATCTGGATTTTCACTGTTTGCAATGGTATGTCCGAATTTACCCGCTGTCCGATATTACCGACTCCACTCTACAAGAACCTATTCTTGCACGATAATCGCACAAGAAATACTACAATCAAAATGACCCTTAGGTGATTTATCATGGCTTTGTAATTTTGTTAATTGGCTGATTTCCTCAAAACTTGGTAAGTGCTTTTCAAAAAGACAGTAGATGAATGTTATCACTTAACTGTGCGGTGAAAGAGAATAAAAAGTGACATTTACGACTACCCTTTAGGAAGCGTTGATTTTTATCGTAAATTAAGATATACGAGGACAATAGTGAAACAGAGAATTTTTCGTGAAAGCGATTTTTGGTCGTAAGATTCTAATACGATCATCTTACGATGAAATTTAATCATACGATTTGTTGTGAAAAATGCCCCAGGCTGGACGGCTGCCCAGGCTGATCTGAGTATTCGCTGGGCGCATATGCCACATTGTTGGTTTTCTCATTTCGCGGCTCAATTGTGATGTAAATGTTGGAACAGCTTGAGGTAAAAAGATACACTTTCAGGGGAAGCAACTCACCTATTTCATACCTCCCTCCCTTTTCAATCTGTCTATTCTGAAAGGGTTCTGTTGTCCGGGGAAGGAAACAGAAATCTAAAAGAGTTGTATCCCTTTGTGAAAATGATAGAAAACATGGATGTAGAACAATAGGGGAGAGTCAGGTAACTTCGGACAGCGGGTAATTTCGGACACTCACATTGTTTCATTTATATGTCAGTTGTTTGGAACTAAAACAAAAACTAATTGGCCAAACAGAGAAAATCCTGATGAGACGGCTCATTATGAGCCGTCTCATCTGGATTTTCACTGTTTGCAATTGTATGTCCGAATTTACCCGCCTTTTCGAAGATACCCGACTCTCCCCTATACATTTTTTTTTTGTAAAAATCAGGATGCCTTACCTAAGAATTTCTTGCATGAAGGCATCAATCATAGTAAGTCTTATTTTATCCTGTATACATGGCAGACGATCTGTACCAACAGCATCAATGACGTCACGGTGAATTTGCTCTTGTATATCCGGGTAGTTGACAAGGTAGACCAAGGCCCAGCGTAAAACGGATGCCGTCGTTTCAGTACCCGCTACGAAGAAATCTCCGAGGAGGTGCACGAGTTGTTCCACTATCAAACAAAACTATATTCTGTATACTCAGAATAAGAAAATAAGGATATATATGATAATGCTGTTTATTATATACCTATCAATGACACACCCTTTGAACTGCCTTTTTTTGGCCACCTGATACAGAACGCCGTATCAAATTGACGTTTTCCGAATCCGTATCACTATCCTTTAAAACGAGGCTATGTCTGAGTCCCAGCTTAAGGCGCGTCATTTTTAGAGTCGTAGAAACGAGAACCAGAGAAACAAGACTAGTGACGTAACGTCAACAAACACGTAAAATATGGCGCGCCTCGATAGCTCAGTCGGTAGCGTTTGTCTCCCGACTAGCTACATACCTGTGCCGTGCAGGTTCGAATCTGGGTCGATGCATTTGCGCTGGCAAGTATGAATGGTTGGCTGTTCTCTAAGGTATATAATTAACAAATTATTATAATAGTAACTTGATCTGGCTTACTGTATCACGTCTCGTTGATGAGCTCATACCATCGGATCACCATCGACGCAAGCGTCTCGGGTGATCCGATGGTATGAGCTCATCAACTCGATAATGTGTATGGAATGTCTTACCGTCAAGAATATATACCATATTAATCCTAATAAACGAAGCGGTTCTAAAAAACTGACCCATTGCATCTTTTTCAAAATTAATGTTTCACTGAATTGCCAACTTCCGCGTTTCCACTAATTTTACAAAGGGAACAAAATGATTTTCAGTTTCTTCTCTGAAGGACCGATATCCTCCAAATGATCTCTTAAGGCTCTAAATCAGGCCCCCTTTTGATGAGATTACAGAGGTATACTGATTGAAAATGCATGTACTTGATTTTAGCTGATGTAAAAATGAAATCTGCACTTCACGTCGGTAACATTACAGTGCTGCACCAAGCAACTTCCCAGCGGGCACATGATTTCGAAATGACGTCGTACTGACGTCATTTCGACGTAATGTGCCTGCTGGGTTAGCGAGTCAGCGAAACTTAACCCAGCAGGTACACAACGTCAAAATAACGTCGTTTAGACGTCGATGCGACGTGATGACGTCGCATCGCCGTCAATACGACGTCATTTCGACGTCATGTGCCTGCTGGGAAAACACACTAACCTGAAAATGTTGTAGACTCTTTGGTAGCTTGAGCTTCTTGTTTCTTCATCTCCTTAATGAAAGCGCTTGTTAGGTCACTGACATCATTTTCATCATAGTTTTTCAGATGCTCATTAACAAATTCACGGAGCCACCCATGTACTGTATCCGCGTTATTCAAAGTCTTTTTTATTTTGAAAATGTCGCCTGGAAGATATGAAAGCGCAGGTATAAGGGTGCCAATGCTGGAAACTCCAATGTTTGAAAAATTTTCTTCAACTCGTTGTATCATCTCTGTAAACCTTGGGTCGCCATGATTAAAGTGACCACCAAATGAAAGTGAGTTCATCACATTTGACACGGTAAAAAACAGAAGCTGGTCCGGGTTAAAAGGATTATTTTCTTTCGACATAAACTCTTTCAGAAGTAACTCTGCTTCAAAGTGAATAGTTTTTTCAAGTATAGATCTTCCCATTCCAAGATGTTTCAACGTTCTTAAGCTAAACTTCCGCTGCTCTCTCCATAAGTCGCCGTTCACCATGGCAACACCTAAAACAATAAAAACTGAGCCGCGACACGACAAAACCAACAAAGTGGCCTGTGCATCAGGCGAAGACTCAGATCAGCCTGTGCATCCGCCCAGTCTGATCAGACTTTTCGCTCAGCGCTTAAAGAGTAGCTAAAGGTCCAAGCTACCTCCATGCGAAGAGGGAAGACTCTCATCAGACTGGACGGATGCCCAGGCTGATCTGAGTCTGCGCTGGGCGCACAACCACTTTGTTGTTTTTCCCGGGTCGCGGCTCAATAAAGGGGTGACAGCGTCTCCATAAGTGTTTTTATGGTTGCAAAAAATGTTTGGTCAGATTCCAATGTGTATAAGATGGTGACTGTCATCTGGAAAAATATCAGTGTCACTGAAATTAGATTCTGGTGCCTTGGCTGATTAAATGAGTGGGGTAATTTCCTCCCTACGATTGTTCTGAGTACGTTTTTAATATCTTAAGAAATGAAAATTGATATATAATTATTGTCCTACATATGTCAATCAAATAACATAGACAACTTAATGTAGATTTATTTATTTGGTTATAAGTGTTATCATCAATGTTGCCATGTTCGCTGTCTCCAACTATACGAAAATGGCCACAACGTTTTTGTACTATGCAGACATTGAACTGTTAATTAATATGAACTGCACTTTACATAAGACTGCCAATTACAAAATTTATGAGGAAATGCACGAATTTAATTGGAATAAATAATTTTGACAAATAATTACAAAACTGTTGATTTGATGCCATGAGATATAGTTTAAATACTACTGCAGCTTACAAAATTGCGGAGAGGCTGCACTACATATAAATGAGGACCAAATCATTTTGACAAATAACTGAACATAAATTGTCATCGGACAACATACCGCGCCCAAATGTTATGTTGTTAGTTATTACAAAATTTTGAGTGACTTCCGGTTGAAATTATGTGACATTTTATCAGCTCAAAAGCTGTCATTTGGCAAGCAAAGAAGACCTGACAATATCAGGGATAATTCTGGCCGACAGATGTGAGGGGCCTTTTTGACAAAAAACGTGAAAAATGTTGGGTCAGAGCAACAACTCCCTATACCTTTATTTTATAAAAGGGCCCATACTTTCCAGAAAGGGTGGGGGGGGGGGGGGGCTTTTGAAAAATTATGGGCCTTTTTGCACAGGCCCACTCCGAAATTAACCCTGCTATGCATAATAAATCATTGATGTTTATGTATCGGAGTGAAAAATTTATACGCACTACCTATGCCTGAGCAAATTTATTCATAAACAATAGATTGTTTTTGAAAATCTGCAAACTACATTTTCATCATATCATAAGTATATAGAAAAAAATAAAACTGAAAGTCGCTGTCTGGTATTTGAGGTACGACTCCTCTCTGTGACATTTAGCTCACCTGAGCCAGAGGCTCCGGGGGAGCTTATAGTGTAGTCGTCGTCCGTCCGTCCGTCCACAATTTCAAATGACTTCTCCTTTGAAACCGCTAGGCCGATTATAATCAAATTTCATATGTAGCCTCCTGGGGTCTTAGGAACACAAAGTTGTTTAAACAGTCCTGGTCACATGACCAACATGGCCGCCACGCCCATATATGGTTTAAACCTAAAAAATCTTCTTCACCAGAACCAATAGGCCGATGGCCTTGAAACTTGGTAAGTAGCATCGGGTACGCAAGTACTACCAAGATTGTTCAAATAATGACCTTCGGTTGACCTTGACCTTTTTTACGGTAAGGTCAAATTTGCTTCCTTGTGCTTTTATATGGCGAAATGCTAGAACATAAGATATCTTGGAAACTATTGAAAATTGTGTGCTAAAATTGATATCTACAGTCATCTTAATGAGTATATGAAGATTTATAGGTACAAAAGGTCAAGGTCATTCTTTGACCTTTGACCCAGAACTCTCTCATTTTGACAATTCCAAACAATCTCCTCAAAAGCCACTGGGCCAGTTGAAACCAAATTTCATATAGAGCCTCCAGGAGTTGAGGGAATGAAAATTTATTCATAAAGTCCAGGTCACATGACCAACATGGCCGCCACGCCCATATATGGTAAAAATCTTTGAAAATCTTCTTCTCCAGAACCAATTAACAGATGGCCTTGAAACCTGGTACATGTATGTATCATTGGGTACTCGAGTACTATCGAGATTGTTCAAATTATGACCTTGTGTTGACCTTGACCTTTTTTATGGCAAGGTCAAATATGGGAAAGTGCTAGAACATAAGATTTCACGGAAAGTTTTTGAAGATTTAGCCCTTAAAAATTGGTATTTACAGTCATCTTAATAAAAACGTGAAGATTTATGAGTACAAGAGGTCAGGGTCATTCTTTGACCTTTGACCCAGAACTTTCATATTTTGACAATATCAAACAATCTCCTCAAAAACCACTGGGCCAATTGTACCCAAATTTCATATGTGGCCTCCAGAGGAAGGTGGAACGAAAATTTGTTCAAACAGTCCAGGTAACATGACCAAGATGGCCGCAATGCCCATATATGGTAACCTTTAAAAATCTTCTTCTCCAGAGCCGATTGACAGATGGCCTTGAAACTTGGTATGTAGCATTGGGCACTCGAGTACTATCAAGATTGTTCAAATTATGACCTTGGGTTGACCTTGTCCATTTTACGGCAAGGTCAAAAATGGGAAAATGCAAGAGCATAAGATTTCATGGAAAGTTTTGAAGATTTAAGCCTAAAAATTGGTATCTACAGTCGTCTTAATGAGTACATGAAGGTTATGAGTACAAGTGGTCAAGGTCATTCTTTGACCTTTGACCCAGAACACCCATATTTTGACAATTTCAAACAATCTCCTCATAAACAACTGGGCCAATTGTAACCAAATTTCATATATAGTCTCCGGGGGTTGAGGGAATGAAAATTTGTTCAAACGGTTCAGGTCACATGACCAACATGGCCACCATGCACATATATGGTAAAAACTTTAAAAATCCTTTTCTCCAGAACTGATTGACCGATGGCCTTGAAACTTTGTATGTATCATTGGGTACAGGAGTACTATCAAGATTGTTCAAATTATGACCTTGGGTTGACCTTGTCCATTTTACGGCAAGGTCAAAAATGGGAAAATGCAAGAGCATAAGATTTCATGGAAAGTTTTTAAGCCTAAAAATTGGTATCTTCAGTCGTCTTAATGAGTACATGAAGGTTATGAGTACAAGTGTTCAAGGTCATTCTTTGACCTTTGACCCAGAACTCTCTCATTTTGACAATATCAAACAATCTCCTCAAAAGCCACTGGGCCAATTTTGAAACCAAATTTCATATAGAGCCTCCAGGGGTTGAGGAAATGAAAATGTGTTCAAACGTCCACGTCACATGACCAGCATTGCCTCCATGCCCATGGACTCAAGTGAGCTACAGGACCAATGGTCCTCTTGTTTTACCTTTAAGCTTTATTTGAAAGATATACCTACTTATATTTTCTGTTCCAAAAAGTTTAACTTTTGGTAAGACTCAACCAATCCTCCTATAACACTAACATATATGTTAGTGAGAAACAGTTACTGCTGTTTTTGGAACAATGGAGGAATAAGCAATGCAGAAACACGCTGGTGAGGTAAGACAAACTTCTTTTTCTGCAAATGACAATTTTTAAACAAGAATTTGGATCGCGAAACCGAAATAAAAACAAAAAGTCACCTCCCGTAAAGGAGATAATTCCTGCAAATTACTCCCATATCCCCCTTCCATTTTCCCTTCTAAAATATTTAATTAAGGGTACTAAAGCAGACTAGTAACAATACCTTATGCTGCAATCAGGGAAGATTTGTTCATACAGAATGCTGTAATGTGAGTTTTGTTAAACTGGATATCAAAAGTAAAAGTTATTAAAGATAAAGTCTGACTTAACCAATTAACCTGTATGTTTCAGGGGCGATAACCCATATTTGAATAAATACAGACACTCAAAAATAATTTCTAATGTGTTTTTTTATTGTATTAAAAATACTGAATAACTTTCATCCCAACCAGATGTAAGTTTTCTAGTTATTATACACTAATTTCGTCGGCATCCCCCGCCCCATATAAAAAGATATACAATAGTTATACCATGAATTGTCCGCCTGTACGAGGAAATAATCCACGAGCTTTAGCCATGGTTTGTCCGCCTGTACGAGATTATCATCCACGAGCTTTAGCCATGGTTTGTCCGCCTGTACGAGGAGATAATCCACGATCTTCAGCCTGTACGAGGAGATAATCCACGAGCTTTAGCGAGTGGATTATCTCCCGTACAGGCGGACAAGCCATTGTATAATTATTCTATACCACCCTTATCAGTGTAGACCTTGCTCAATGCGAAATATTTCGTGCTAAAGTTGTAGTTTTCTGGTAAGGGTGGTATAAAAGCATATCTCGGACATTTTACAGTTCAGGGTAACCATATCATGTTAATATAGAAAAACTTACCTTTGCCGTCTGCGATTGAATCAAATATAGTAGACCCATGCGGTCTGTCCGAGAACACATCTGCATTTTTGACAAACGCTTCCTTCAAATTCTTATATCCTGCGATGATAATCACAAGTTTGTTTCCAAAGTGCAGACTATAGATTTCACCATATCTTTTCCTGTATCTGCGAAGAAATTTCCTCATGTCTGGATCCACCGCGTACAAATTGCCCACAAGTGGTAAACGAAACCGCGGTCCTGGAGGTAAGCCATTACTCCTGTCGATCAACACATAGCGTAGCACGATAAACAGTGTGATAATAAGAATTCCAAGTAAAATGGATGTGTCCGTCAAAAATTCCCAGACAGAAGTTATCAGCGCCATATTCTAATAATGCGCTTTACGAACGTAGCTAAAAAAAAAGCACTCTACTCTGCATACACGTATGCAAACCGTATGAGCCGCGACACGACAAAACCAACAAAGTGGTTGTGCGGCCAGCGCAGACTCAGATCAGCCTGGGCATCCGCCCAGTCTGATTAGAGTCTTCGCTGTCCGCATAGAGTTTGCTTAGACCCTTAGCTACGCTCGAAGCGCACATCGAAGATATCTCATTTTGTTTATAAGATATCTGATATTCATAATCTTATAAGATAGAAATCAACAGAGTAGACTACAGAAGATATATTGCATTATAACATACCTTCTGAACTACACCAGACATCTAATGTTAAATCTGATATCTTATAAAGTGACTATGCCATGCTATATGCATAAACATGTATCTTCTTTAACATACTAGATATCTGAGATATATTCTATATAAGGTATCGATTATAAGATATTTTATTACTAAATAAGTTGTATATATATTCCAAAATATAGGATATGTTATTTTTCATATTAGATTTCCAATATAATGTATAAGGTATCTAACATACTATATGTTTTATCTAACCTAATGTATAAAATACTATATTTCTTCAATCATATATAATTCGTAAAACGTATCTTGTATCATGTATTAGTCATCTTATTTGGTAAAGCAGATACCTTATATGCCATATCAAATGTCTCATTAAGTATAAAATCTGATATATATATATTTTCCTATATAAGATATCTAAATTCATATAAGATATGTGACACAGTATATGATATCTTATATATCAGGTATCTCAGATTTATTAACAGATATCTATCGAATTGAAAAAATAGTTACTCCTTGTGATTATATTCCTACACACACGCAAAAGATACACAAAAATAGATAATGCGTGTAAAAATCAGGTCAAGATCAAGGCCTCTCTATATTTATATTGTGTTCGCACAAAAACTTCTAAAATTACACTTCACGGGAGCGTTTTACAAACAATTTAAGCAAGAACATTTTGCATTTGCTGAGCTTAGAAGGTTTCACTTTGACTCTAAAGTGACCTAGCAAGCTGACGTAAGTTTTTTTTTACACGTCTGAGGCCGTTTACACTTTAAGCGCCAGTGACGAAAATAGCAGAATTTGCAAGCAACGTAGATCCTGATGAGACGGCTCATTATGATCCAACTCATGTAGATCTACTTTGTTTGCCCTGTACTCTTTGAATTTTTAATATGATGTAGATTGGATTTGTTGTCTGCTTTTGGCGGCGCCGGTTAAAGGGTTTAATTCATGACAGGACTTATTTTTTTTTAAAAAAAATGCATACATCAAAATGACATCATGTCAATGCCGGATATATCGTCATGACGTTATTTTACGTTAAATGTTTGTCACTGTAACGTCATGACGTCGCACCGACGTCATCATGACCTTATTTGACGTTATGCGATCGTTAAATAAATGTGCTTGTGGCGACTTGAGACTTTTTATATGGGTGGATTGGTGAATACCTCGTAAGGTTGTGAAGACAGGGCTCAGATTAATAATGAAAACCTTGAGGCACTGGGTTCTTTAAAGGAAAAACATTCTTTGATCAAACTTTGTTCGGATAAATATGTTATATTTTCATCAACTTATGTTTTGTTTTAATTTTGGTTGATTTGGGTTTAACGTCCCAATGAGTTAGTATTTCAGTCGATATCGAGTCGGGGGTCGTAGTCAGGCGATGGTGCTGGTTATAATTTCCAGTGCCGGGGCGTCCTACTTATTTGAATAAATGTAGGGCAAGGGCCTACTGTACTTGCAGTAGATGTGGGCGGGCGGGGTGTTTGGATATTTTTCTCTCTGTATCATTTCTCTTTTCTGTCTCCCTATCTCTGGGAGACGGCCCGATATAGACTGACATACTGTCTCAAAGGGCCGTTAAACCCAAAACAACCAAACAACCAACTACATTTGTATATTGAGTCATTACTATGATACTATCAGCATAGCTTTCCCCCTATCGGTTTTCCTGCAGGAAATTTATAGCATACTTTTGCTCCGCCACATCTACCGCTTCTCAGTTTAAGATGTGGTTGCCCCTGCCCCCCCCCCCCCCCCCCCTCACCCACCCCTACACACATATACACACAAAGGACATATCACAACACATATTGTTTTCACAGAGAAAATTTGCTACACATTTATGTGTAGTTGTACAGCAGTACCCCTCTAAGCATAGCCCCTCTATAGTGGGATTTTTTCCCCTAATAGTAGAATTTGGTCCTTTCCTCTCTAGATACAGAGTTTTTTTTCCATAGGAGACTATCATTAAAAGAAGGAACTGAACTGCGTTCTTTGTCTGTCATGTATCGAATTCTTTGATCAATTAAATTATATTTCAAATCTTTTTTTGTTTCTCCATTGGTTTCAGTGCAAATTATTTTACAGGTAAATCAGTTCACACCTTTTTACGGAAACCAACAATCTTCCGCTATTTCCGCCGCTATGATGTTCATAGCTCGACATGAAATATCCACCATATAAATCATTCCGTCATCAAAAGATGACTATACAAAAATAACTGGTTAGGATGATGTTTCGATTCTAGTAAAGTTTATCCAGTCCTGCGGATACTTAAGGATATATATACCCCTCGCCAAAAGTTTAGCATATTGTGAAAGCAAAAATAAGAAGATTAGAGATAATAGGGAGGTTACGATTTAGAACTTGTACGCGTACGGCTACTGGTAGCTACACGTACACGTACAAGTTCTAATATAATTATTAAAGGTTAAGATAAATGTAACTTGTACGTGTACGTGTAAGCAAGATAAATGCGGCGAATTATTTTAGATAGTCGAAGTAATTATAAAAAAAGCTATCTGCGTGACTTTTCGTCCGTGTGTACGTTTGTGGGTTAACATTATCTCCTCTGTACCAATTGTTTCGGTCGGTTTTTGTCGAAACTTAAAGTTCTAATTATTTTGGTGTCAAAAAGAAAGCGTACAGGCCCGTCGACCAATATCACACCCGGCGACCATCTTATATACACTATAATTTTTCTAATAACTGCACTGTTACAAAGTCCCATAAGTTTTACGGGAAAAGACCTGACATCTAGCTGCCAGGCCTTTCACCATAAAAAGTATGGGATATTACTTTAAGTTTTTTATATGGAAGCGACTGCATTGTGCAAAAACTTTGCTTTAAATCCGCACTTAATTTCTTTATAATCAATATACAACCAAACGCGGAATTAAAACAGTTTTTTTACACAGTGCAGTCAGTTTCAATCTTAAAAAGTTATGGTACTATCATGTACTTTTTACAGTAAAGGAAAACCCTTACTATTGTCAGTTCACTACCTGCGTGGACACTCACTTCTTCTCCACCGTCCCCGATTTTTTTTCTCGAAAACTTTCATTGATTACAATGACCCACAGAATCCCCTGTGTCTTATCCTTTTTTACCGTTTATTGGTAATGTAGTCTATACCCTATACCCAACCATCTTACAGACTGATTTCGCCATTTTGATTGGGATATGAATTTCCCGCCTTAAATGGACGGACGCATGGCGCCCCGTTTCTGCGGGCATGGTTTCGTACCGCTGAGGTGCGTGACGGGGTGGGGGGCGTTGTTACGAGAACTGAAATACACACACTTCCCAACTAAGTTCCAATAATGATGCTGACATTTGACCACATGATTTTTTCACTGCTGGCTGGGAGGTTGATGCTCTAGACTCATGATCACGAGGTCGCGGGTTCAATTCCAGTTAATACAGCGTCGTCCATATTTCATATATTTCCTAATATGCCCCACATAACTAAAATACTGTTGAAAGGGTCGTAATACCCGAAATCTTTTATCCATCTATCTTTACAACTGAGGAGATATCTACAACAAATACTGCATATGCCTCGCATGTACCACCCTCACTGTAAACACTGGTGTGTCTTATTTACGCTTCACTGATTTTCAAGTGAACACTTTAAATTATTTCTAAGATTTCTGCTCTCAACTTTGATACCATAAAATAAAATGCACATTTACGAATTCAATCCGAAAAATGAGTTCAAAGTACACGTTTATTAAGCTACGTGTAAACGCACCCCTAGAAGTAGTCAACGTCTAGAATTTACTGGTAGAGAGTATGCAAGTTTTGATGACGTATGCACACAAATCATCGCTAGACGTACATGTACACGTACAAGTTAAAAATCTTAACCTCCCTAATAACAATTTAATTCAGACTAATGCATTCTATCATCAACACCAACTATTCTTCTTCGTGGAATTAGCAAGTTTGATTTGAATTCGAGAAACAACTATACAGGGTGGGCGCGAACGTACATGTGTAAAAACACATTTTAGGAAGAAAAACTAGAAAATTGTCACAGGATATGTGTACATCCCTAAGGCATCTTTTAAGCACCAAACAATATCTAAAAGTATCCACTAAAAGCATTACACAAACTCCATACCCTACAGTGCGAAAATGCAGCCTAAAGTGAATAAGTTTGAAAGGCCATAATTCCATTAAAATCATTAATTTTTTTTGGATCAAAAACCAACATGCACATCTTCATTATGTCCACAACAAGTATACTATGTCTGAAAAACAGCTAAGGTAAATCGTGGGAGGAGTTGATTACACAAAGTACTTAACCTACAATGCAAACATAAGCCTAAAATGACTAAGTCCAAAAGGCTGCAATTCTGTCAAAATTAATTCTAGCTCTAACAAAAATCCACATGACTTTGTACATCTTCAATATGTCCACAGCATGTATGCAAGGTTTGA
This sequence comes from Ctena decussata, assembly GCA_963989385.1. NCBI lineage: Eukaryota > Metazoa > Mollusca > Bivalvia > Lucinida > Lucinidae > Ctena > Ctena decussata. Next base: position 58,419,164 of record OZ022501.1, on the reverse strand, counting down.
AATAGATCCATTGAAAACTGTGGGAGTAGTTGATTTCACAAACTCCATACCCTACAATGCAAAAATTTGCCTAAAAATGACTAAGTTTAAAAGGTCATAATTCTGTCAAAATAATTCGAGCTCCAAGAAAAACCCACATGCACATCTACAATATGTCCACAGCAAGTATACAAGATTTGGAAAAGATCCATTGAAAACTGTGGGAGGAGTTGATTACACAAACTCCATACCCTACAATGCAAAAATTTGCCTAAGATGACTAAGTTCAAAAGGCCGTAATTTTGTCAAAATTAACTGTAGCCCCATCAAAAATCCACCGGCACATCTTCAATATGTCCACAACATGGCTGCAAAGTTTGAAAAAGATCCATTGAAAACTGTGGGAGAAGTTGATTACACAAACTCTGTACCCTAAAGTGTGACGAACGGACGGACAGACAGACGGTCGGACGGACAGACAGGAGCAACTCTTTATACCTCCTGACTATCATCACGGGGGGCATAAAAATTCTTGTAATGCGCTGTGAGTGACTTTTCTTTTACACCAATTTAACGTTTGTTATAATGCTAAATGTTTTGGCGAATACGAAATTACTGCTTTTACAACCATCAAAACGAAGCTTGATTCTCTCTCGAAAGCGTGAATTTCGGGAACATACATTTCTGTGCTCTCTTGATGCAGTACTTGCTCAAATCAATTTAAATTTGGTGGTTTTGCAACGTTTAAGCATTGGTGTTGAAGAAAGAATGGATTTATCTTAATACTGAAAGGTGGAACTAAACTATTATGATTTCTAATGATCGTTGTATATTTATTTCAAAAATATGCCAAACTTTTGGTGAGGAGTATAATTTAGCAGCGTAGTGTCACATACTATCTGTAAAGAGCTATATTATAGCTACCGGAACTAAAGTATTTATAAAAACGGCTAAGAAAAGTAGAGATAAAAAGCCCCTGGAATCATAATATAGTTGACATAGATATTAAATTTATACCCCAAGTGGTCTTTGTGAATGTTCACGTGATGTCGATATAGGGATCAAACATGGTTTTCCATGCATTAACGTTTGCCAGGTCCCGAGGGAGATGTTGGAAACCGAGGCAGAAGGCCGAGGTTTTCAATATCTCCCGAGGGACCTGGCAAATGTTAATGTATTGGGAACAAATGTTTGATCGCTGTTATTGCATAAATTCAACGAATTATTCGTTAAAATTTGAGAAAAAACTTGGCACTATATTTTGTCACCGTTTGACAGCCAACGCACTGGTGCATCTTTTTACTAATATTCGTCTTCCGGACCTGAGAGCATTCAGCTATTTCAAATGGCTGCCATCATCTTATTCAACCTCAATATTTCGGAAAATTGTCCAAGATGGTCGTTGTAGTTGATTCAAAATAGATTGCAAATTAATCAACAAAAAGCAGATAACTTGAGCAATAATTTCAATGCAGAGCAAGCCTGATCCATTCATATACCATCCTGCAGTTCTTGACTGCTGAAAGCTTGAGATGCATGTTTTCTTTAATACTTATCAACTCTCCATTTGGCATCGTAAGAATGTAAACAACATCGCTTTAAACCTGAGTCACGACTTGATGACGTCAGATTACAATGGCATGATGACGTCATATAGGCATACATAGGTAGAGCACCACCAATTTTTGTAATTCGACCGAAACGGGAGAGACAAAGTTGCAAGGCGGATTTTTGTAGTGGCCTGGCACAAGCATAATGAAAGTTATGTCATCGTGCATCAACAGCGCGTGAAACCCTTTGTTGAAACACGGCTTTTCGCCGGTTGATGCACGGCTGTTAATACCTCTCGGCACTGCTTTTTATGCAATAACAACGTTATGTAAATGAGAATAGAAACGTCTGAGAATACAAATAGAAAATAACCGTACTACCAAAGAGTAATACACACACACATGCACATATGCGATTCCCTTTCTCGTCTGTGATGCATATAATGACTGTACAGCCGGAGATCATCGTTCATATAATATTCTTTATCGCGAAGGAAATGATTAACTTACGAGTATTTAGTACTTCTGTGTTCGTTCTATAGTTTCCACCGCGGTTTCTGCGGTAACCATTGATCTCTATGTATCGGAAGCACTGCTCACAGAAAGCTACAAGTGGGCGATTCTTCCATCAGTGTTTTCAACTGTTATCGTGAATCATGTTAGATTATTTTACATTAAGTCTTTTGTATACAGTATATTGTATACATGTACATGAATAAGTATTATCATATGACGTAGCATCCGAGAGTGTAATAAAGCCATGCATTAACAAGAGCTGTCACCTGACAGCATAGCTCGCCTGAATAGGTGCTTGCCCATCACACAGTTGCTTTGGAGGTGTGGACTTCTATGCATAAAACTTCAGGCAAGCATGCCCATAATGACAACACATTTATAAACAAAAGCTATCTAAGAAACAAGTCTAAATTATAATAAAAATAAAAAAATCCACATGAAATTTCAAAGTCCATGAGCTTGAGGTCAAAGAACTAAGGGGTGGCGTGGGGAGTGTGTGTGTGTGTGTGTGTGTGTGGGGGGGGGGGGGGGGGGGGGGGGGCTAGGATGTAACAAAACCTTGAACGATTATCTAACATCAGTCCAAGTATAAGTATCAACTGAGTCCATCGTAGCACTGTGAAATTATTTCTTCATAAATATAAAACTTGAACCAAAATCTTTCAGACAAAATTCTAAGTCGATGACCTTTTACTTCAAGGTCATCCAGTGGGGTAGATATATAGTGTTGTGTAAAAACTCAAAAAAGTGTCTAACATCAGTTCAAGTGTAAACTAATCTCTGTCAAGCATTATGAATCAGTATGCAATTAGAAATTAGAAAACTTTAATAAAGACATCAAGGTCACTGAGCAGGGTTTGGGTAGTACTCGGCAAAACTTTGGACTAATATCTAACTAAAATGCAAATATAAAAAGAACTCATCACTGGGTTCAGGAGATATGTGTCTTTAAAAGACTTTAACCAAAACATCCAATCAATAAAAAGACAATTTTCTAAGTCCATGACCTTGACATCAAGGTCATTGAGGGGGGCGGGGGTAGTACCTTGGAAAACTTTGGACCAATATCTAACTACAGTGCAAGTATCAAAGGAATCCATCCATGGGTTAAGGAGATATTGGGCTTTTTAAAACTTTAACCAAAACATCCAGTCAAAAAATACTCCCAATTTTCTAAGTCCATGACCTTGACATCAAGGTCATGGAGTGGGATGGGAGTGGTACCCTGTTAAACTTTGGACCAATATCTACCTACAGTGCAAGTATCAAAAGAATCCATCCATGGGTTAAGGAGATATAGGTCTTTAAAAAACTTTAACCAAAACATCCAATCCGGACGCCGACGCTGACGCGGACGCCGACGCCGGGGTGACAACAATAGCTCTTCCTGAACTTTCGTTCAGGCGAGCTAAAAACGATAATTAACTAGTGGATTAAATATGCAACTCTAACACTGTCCGCCTATACAGCCAATGCTAAAATCTAGTTATCTATTGCGTAACAAATCACTTGGCGGACTAGCGTGACGTTATTTAGCGCCGTTCGAACGTCATTTTATTCGTTTAGTGACGTCAATTTTCATTTCCATAAGGATAGAATATGTAACGTCATTTTATCGCATCATAAACTTACGAATCATGGCGGAAAACTGGAAAAATCTGCAGGAAACATTTGCGTTTTCATCGTTTCTGACGTGTTAGAATAGAAATAGATTATTGCTTACAACTGATTTGTTGCCCAATATATCACTTGTCGGTCAGTCGTCAGTGACTATATCACTCGCGCTTCGCGTTCGTGATATATCACTTTACGACTGACCTCCAACCAGTGATATATTCGGCAACAAATCACTGTAAGCAAGAATCTATTTCTTAAATAACGTCGTTACGTTATGCGTTGACGTCCATAAATACGTCGCCTTTTCTAATGGCAAAATCGTGACGTTTTAGTGCAAAATTTGCTAATAGAACGCGATTTTAGGATCATATGATAAATAGAATATTGCATTCGTGCTCTTGTATTATTGAATACTAGCCTTGCATCTTATCTTTTACCCAACTCGTTTAATAAATTCAACTAGAGCAAGTGAGCAGGGGCTCACGTATACCCCCGACCAGTGCCACTGCCTAATGAAAACATACTTTAACACACAACTTCAATGCAAATGTCATACATGTACAAAATTCTAAGTCTGTGACCTTGACCTTAAGACAGCAGCAGCAGCATCCATATGATGTAAATCAGTATGAAATAAACCTAGTCATGTATCATTAGGCTCCACTGAAGTATATTGGAACTATACACCAAAAACTACAGCATATGGCTAAGTCCTAGTTATTGACCCCTGGCCCCACCCATGAGCCTGGCCCTGCAGCTTAGGTAGTCCATAACGAAAGCAATGATGTTGAGATATCATGAACCAAATATGAAAGAAACCTTCAATGCAATTACATAGATATGAGCAATCAAAAAGGTTTAACGCAAAACTTTGACATAATGAAAATGCCTAAGTCCTAATTATTGACCCCTGGCCCCACCCTGGGACCTGACCCAGGGGCTTAGCTACTTCACATCAAAGGTAATGCTATAGAGACATCATGAACCAAATATGAAAAGAATCTGATGTGTGGTTACAGAGATATGAGCAACCCAAAAAGGTTTAACGCAAAACTTTGACGTAAAGTTAACGAACGGACGGACGAACGAACAAACGAACGAACGGACAAACGAACGAACGGACGAACGGACGGAATGACAAAAACTATATACCCCCTGACATACTTCGTATGTCGGGGTTATAATGAAAATGCCTAAGTCCTAATTATTGACCCCTGGCCCTACCCTGGGACCTGACCCAGGGGCTTAGCTACTTCACATCAAAGGTAATGCTATAGAGACATCATGAACCAAATATGAAAAGAATCTGATGTGTGGTTACAGAGATATGAGCAACCCAAAAAGGTTTAACGCAAAACTTTGACGTAAAGTTAACGAACGGACGGACGAACGAACGAACGGACAAACGAACGAACGGACGAACGGACGGAATGACAAAAACTATATACCCCCTGACATACTTCGTATGTCGGGGGTATAATAATACATCAGCATTCATGTAAGATCCTCTGTGTATTCACTGGCTAAATGAGAGGAGGTTATACCGACCAGAAGTCCCCCATAGGTCTAATCTTCTTTTAGTCAACCGACAAAGGGGAAAAGGGGGAGAAAGATAACGGGAATGTGCTTTCTTGTCACCTAGACACATGTACCGAGCGGTTCGAAACAATTTCTTGCCGGAAGTGAGATATACTTCCGGCTGGGGTCAATCCTCTGAGTTGACATTTGTATATATATAAGCTGTGGTTCTTCCCGATGACAATGTGCGGTACGTGATTCCATACTTGATTGCGGAGTCTTAATTTAATCAGACATTTAATCTGAATAAAACCGTAAGACATTAACGTTCTCCTTGACAGTTAGCAGATTTCTTATTTGTGTTGTTCTCTACAGTTTAGAATACAAAATAGAGGGTATGGAAAGATCAAAGGGTAATTTCTGCGCAAAAATCTAAAAATTTAACTTCGTTATTGAAAATGTACTTAGCTCTGACGCAACTATTTATTCCAACTCTTTCTCAGTGCAAGGTAGACTAGATAAAAACTTGAGATGGTTTTTAAGGGAAACCCCCCAGTCTTATAAGAGAAGAAATATGGTAAGCGTTGTATGATCATCGTGTTTAATTGGGTTTAAACAAATTAAATCTTTTGGGCAAAAAACTTTACCATGGAACTTACTTGGTGTTCAACTGTTACTGTACCTGCCACAACTGATTTTTCTTCTAAACATGTAAATGCATTAAAATGCACTTAAGAGTTCATATGATGTTCGCAACTTCTGAATTTCAAGTGTTTGACTGTAACTGCGATAACGTGACGCTTGACAAACGCCTGACATGTTGTTATGACAACAATCCACTGATATTCTGCTAGGTGAGCTTAAAGACACATTTTCGATTGCATAACACCCAAATGACAATATTACAGAAGCACTAAGTACTCTTTAAGTTAATCACTGTCTTTGCGGTAAGGGATATTTGTATAAGTGATGACGTCCGACTGTGAGTGAGTGAACTCGGGTTTAACGTCCCACCAACAACGAGGTCATATGGAGACGGGACCTCGGTTTAAAGTCTCATCCGAAAGACCGGAGAAGCGGGGGGTCGATCTTGCGACCCCTGGATTGGTAGTCCAGAGTGTTATCCACTATACTACAGCCGCTCCTAACGTCCGACTGCCAGAACTGTATATGCATATCAGAGGCCGTTCTCTGAAAGGGAATCGCATGCGTGCATGTGTATGTGTGTTTATTACTCTTTGGTAGTAAAGCCATTAAACTCTATAAGTATTCGAAGACGTTGCTATTCGAATTGTCGGCATCACGTGTACGTTACATGCACTTGGGTTGTAAATTAAATATGTAAGTCAGCTATACAATGATTCGGTTTCTTGTGCCTTTTTGTCACTACTTTTTTACTGATATTACTATTATTCTACTCAGCTTTAAAACCGTGCAACAGGCCCGGATCCAGACCACCATGTACTGGTGGGGCTCCGGATAACTGGTAGGGGTGGGAGGTGCCGAAATGTATGCGTGTGGGGTGGGGGTGGGTGGGAGTTGGGCTTGAAAATATATGACAGAATTAGGGATCAATTTGACGAGAATTTTTGCTAATGTCTTTTTTTGCCTTGAAATATATGTTGTGATATCTCATTAGAATCGCCTCGCCGAGGCGATTCTAATGAGATGTCACAACATATATTTTAATCTATCCAGGCCAAGGTGGCGGGGCTCAAACCCCAAAGCCCACCCCCTGGATCCGGGGCTGGTGCAAGCAGCAAGTTAGCAATCCACTCTTCTCCCCGCAGCGTGTTAGATGCTCTTTGCGATGAAACTCAAAAGACATGCCGAAAGCCTTATTACACTGGGATTAACTTTTCATCACCTGCTTCTGGGCCGGTTTCAGAGATGATTGACAAACGGGTCTTTTGCGTGGGGGGTCAAGAACCAAGTCCATCTCAGGTGGTTGGCCAATTTCTTTTCAGTTAGCTGACGTAATGCTGATAGATCTAAAATCACTACATACAATGTGTTATTTCAGGAGTCTGCATGCTACGGTTAAAGTTATGATTTCCTACGGCTTTTGATGAAGATTTCTACTGTTAACGGCCGTTTAGCAGACAATTTTTACAAAATAAATATTTATTTTCATATTTTAATGCGAATCTAGCCTTTTATTCTGTGCCGAAGAATTCCAACTCATACTGTTATCCCTTTGCACACAAAAATTTTCGGGTTTTTTTTGGCAGTTTTATCGAAATAGGCTTAGCTAGAATCCCAGTCATCATAAGTAGGTTTTTACTGACTTTTACTGACTTTATCTACTCCTGTATTTGTCCATGCAGAGGAATATTGCACTAAATTGTAAATATACACCGATATTTACTGCAGCATGCACGAATGTATGAAAAAATGTGAATTTTAGCAAAAACGTTTTATAGTTTTCTACGGCTAATCCAAACCTGATGTATTGGATTTCGAATGTTATGCTAACGTATTCTACGGTGGACGTTTATGTTTCCTACGGTGATAGTGTGACATGAAAAGCAAAATAGTAAAATAGAAATGATAAACCCATGTGTGCAAGGCGATTTCAGCAAATGTTTTAAGAACCACCTGTCCTGATCGAAATAAGAATCCAAGATCTCCGAGAATATCATAAAACCCTTAGTAATCACAACTTCAGTATTATTTTGATGACTGCAAAACATCAAAGAAAGACTGGCTGATCTTAGACTTTTTCGGTGCATGTGTATAAATTATTAACTTGTTTTTTAATACTGAGGCTCTTATTCGCAAACTAAACTCAAACTCAACGATTGTCTCAAGATAAGGTCGAGTCTTATTCACAGACATAAGTGCAGCTGGAGTAAACTCCAATAAGTAAGGTTTGGTCGAGGAACGGTGAAGTTACCTCGACGGCGGCTCGAGTAAAGTTTGATCAGTATATCAGCGATTTCAAGGCTATTATATGACAATGCGAAGAAGCACGACTACCAAAAGCTGTTGTTATAGGCCAGATGGCTTCTATGTTATACATTTTTTCTTTATTTGTGTGTGTGACAAATTCATATTTTAAGGGTGCTGCGTTCCACAGACAGACTTTTTATTGGCTTACGTCATGTAATTTGAATTTCCTTTCAGCTATAATGTCGTTTAAAAAAATATGAATAAAATCTTCGAGAGCAAGATTATATTAAGAAGAAGGAACATGGGCCAGACTAACGTAGTTTCGGCTAATAAAGCCTAAGTCTATATTCAGACGTATCCAAGAGAGAGAGATGGATGTCTTGCGATTTTACGCCCCTTTTCAACAGTATTTTAGTCTTATCAGGATGATGGGACGATGATGATGAAAGGCTGTGTGCAATGGAACCCCGTAAACGGTAGGAAAGATTCTCGCCTCGAGATGGATTCGAACCCGGGTCCGCTATCCCAGTAGGCCAGCACTTAGCCCACTGAGCAACAGCGGCTCCACCAAGAGATAGTCAGAGAGAGAGATAGAGAGAAAGAGAGGGAGAGAGAGCCCTTCCAACACATACTCCTTCGCATGTGGTCGGGTAGGGCTACGTTTGGTGTAGGCGAGTCTTACTAGTGTAAGCTAGAGCATGGTTCGTCCTCCTGTACGGAGACATAATCCACGAGCTTTAGGGAGTGCATTATCGACCTAACAAGCGGACAATTGCGTTCTTTCTCACCTGTCACTATACTAGTATGTGCCTGGTTTGGATAAAATCCGTGGTATGAAAGCTGTTCTCGAAACAAGTTGAAAGAAAGCGCATACGACGTGTGAAGGCGGGAAGGGGTCGGGGTGTTGTTTTTTGTTTTTTTTTTCTTTTCTTTTTTTTTTTTTTTTTTTTTTTGGGGGGGGGGGTTGGGAAGGGTGGGCTCGCAGAAACTAGCATGATACTCATTGTAGGCCTTGCACGTTATGGGGTATCTCATGCTAAAGATTTGGGTATCTGAGGATCGTACTATAAATCGGGATAATAATTGCTGTAATTGCAGCAGGTGCGGAATGGGGTTCGGATTTCATTTTACTCTCTTCTGTCCTATCGTTCCTTCTTCTTCTCTGAGAGACCGCTCGATAGACTGAAACAATGTCTCAAATAGCCGTTAAACCCCAACCAATCAAACAAACAACAACCCCAAACCTGTCAAAAACCAGTCGAATTTCTAACTTGACTGATATCTTAAGAATGTTGAGCTACAATATAACTTTTAAAAAAGAAAACTCTGACATTATTTACACATTTTAGCGGAAATAGATCTACAAAGAAGCGAAATGCCTTCAAAAACCTCTTCGGGTCCCCTTTTTTTAGGCTGACTTGTCTCCAGTCATCATAAATGTATGTTCAAAATGTCATTGAGATCCGACAAATGCGGTATAAGTAAAACCCTAAATGCGGACAGCAGACTGGCGGACAGATTGAAAACAATATACCCCAACCCCAAACTCCTTTTGCGATATAGGTGGTATTGGTGTGATTAGAGGAAGGGGTGGGATATGTATATTCAAACGACTTAAATCTTTGAAAGTACTAAAATTCAACATACACATTTTTTAATATTATCTTATTTTAATTTTCATTTTTATACAATATTAAAAGAGGGTGCTCAACATAAATGTTCTACATTGACCTTAGCAACATAACTTGAATCAAGCACTGCTACATATCATTAGTTTCAAACACACACAAGAAAATAATTAATAAATGATAATAATAAGAATAAACATTTTAATACTAAATATTACTGTCTTAAAATGGCTATTTTAATCTCAAGTCCTCTCAGTATCAAAGTCAATAATTGTATGCAAGTTTGGTATACCTAACATTAGAAAAATTCACTTGTGGTTACTGAAATTTAAGCAATTAAAACGGACGTAACAAAGACTTGTGGACAGTCGGACAGACAGACGAACGAACAAACGGACGGACGGACCCCAATAGCATACATCGTCTATTGGGGGTGGTATGGAGGGGCTACAATGATATAACAAGGGCTTCGCAAGCGGCGCATAATACGCCCGTTTCAATGTCCTAAAGGAGTTACAGAATGAACAAGATTGTTTACAAAAGGATAGACAGGCAGACAAACAGGGGCAACCACTCTATAATTAACTAGAACTGTCAGCGAACCACCCCCCCCCCCCCTAACCCCCCGCCCCCCCCCCCTTAATTGCTTAAATCAAATGGTGTTATTTTCGTAACAAAAAGCATAAAGAGGGAGAGAAATCATTGTTACCATGTATACAAAAAAAAAAGAAAGGTTGCTGTGAAATCTGTTATAAAAAATTACATTATTCAAAGTCAGGAGAGAAAGAAAATTGGAAAACTGGTATGGAAAGAAAGACTATTGGACAAATACAGGGAAGAATAAGCAGAAAAGGGCTGGTTCTCAATCCAACGATACAACATATCGCCATCAACCTGCATTCCAAATATGACTACTCTACCTTGCATGGTTGTGGAGAAATCTTTGACGAAAAATTTCATTATTCAAAGTAGGGAAAGAAAGAAAATCAGACAAATACAGGGAAGAATAAGCAGGAGAAGGCTGGTTCTCGATCCCATGATACAACATGTCGTTATCAACCTGCATAGCAAATATGACTACTCTAGCTTGCATGATTGTGGAGAAATCTTTGACGAAAAATTTCATTATTCAAAGTATGGAAAGAAAGAAAATGGGGCAAATATAGGGAAGAATAAGCAGGAGAAGGCTGGTTCTCAATCCCACGATACAACATGTCGTCATCAACCTGTATGCCAAATATGACCAGTCTAGCTTGTATGGTTGTGAAGAAATCTTTGATACAATATCTTTGAACAAGGGAGATAACCTACATACACTAGGTATACCTTTTTTAGTTCTACTTTTTTCCCTTTGACAATATATTACATGTACAACAAAAGTTTACACAGAAGTAGCCGATAAGAACTAATGAAAGGGATTCACTCTAAAACGAAGAAAGGGAGAGCAGCCATTGTTGTACGCGACACATCGTTAGGACTTCATACACATTGCTATGAAGTTTTATAAAGATGTCCCAAACGGTTATCTAGTTATGGCGCGTACAAGACTTACAGGGATAAAATTAATCAAAGGGGCATAACTTCAAAAGTAAGAAAGGGGGAGCAACCATTTTTGTACGCGACACGTTCCCCCACCCTAATACATATGCCTACCAAATTTCATGAAGATATCCCAAATGGTTACTGAGTTATGGCGTGTACAAGAATGTTTACGGACGGACGGACGGACAAACAGCGCCACGACATAATACGTCCGTTTTTTCAAAACGGGCGTATAAAAACACGCCAATAACAATTAATTTTAGTATCATCGAAGCTATTCATTGCATGCAACAACGTCGCCCCCGTGTCACTATACTAGTATGTGCCTAGTTTGGATAAAATCCATGGTATGAAAGCTGTTCACGAAACAAGTAAAGAAAGCGCACACGATGTGTGAAGGCGGGAAGGGTTGAAAGGGTTTTTTTCTTTCTTTGGCGGTGGGGGGGGGGGGGGGGGGGGGGGGTTGGACTCACAGAAACTACCAGAAGGTAGGGGTTAAACAACAATAAATATAGTGATACGACAGTGATTTTTTTCTCTATATGCGTGGTGCCCATAAAAGGTACCAGTCCCAATTCAAAATAGTATCTTTTTTCCCAACTGCAAGTTGAAAAATTCTCAATAACAGGAAGAATTTTTCTAGAGACCATACTTGCTTTCTTAGAGAACTGGCAGATATATAGCAATAATTGAATTTAAATATCATATATTCAGTTTCATGTCCCCTATCTTACCACTTGAGCCATTATAGGTATTCTGAAATTTCAAATTTAAGGAGAATACAAAGAGCTTTTTCCCAATTCTGTTGGCACTGGCACCATTCCCAAAAAGTGAAAAAGTCACTGTACGAGAATCGGAAAATCGATTAAAGTTTCTGCGAAAATACTGGTGAAGGACGGTATCGAATCCATGACCGATGTTTAACAGGCTACATGAACGCTTCTGCAGACACAGCAAGGTAAACCGTACGGACCGCTCAGACGTCAAGTAGAAATTTAAAGAGTAAATACACTTCAGGACTGACTGAATCAGGTCCCAAACCCTATCCCCAACATCAAAGGGAAAGATTGACAAAGACATCCCAACAAACAATAAATTACAAGTGATAAGCCGAGTCAGCAGCTCTTTCCCAAATAGGTGGCAACTCAGCTATCTTTACTAAACTAAATAATTTAGACCAACAGAAGGGTTAAAACGAAAGCACAATAAGTTAAACAGCACCGAACGAAAACAAATGTAACCGCAACGAAAGTACCGCCTTGGGACGGTCAGTAATAACTACTCGGGGATTTAAACCGGTTTTACTGGGCCCAAATCTTCACCCTCACCCTCCGCCGCGCTGCACTCACTTAGTTGTTGTTCGGCTCGTATGGAGGTCCCCTAACTCATCAGTGAAAAGCGTATATACCGCGGTATATTTATAATTTTACGAAATTTACAGTTAGTATGATTCAGTTCGACACTTTTAAGTCAACCATGTCTCAAAATTTAGAGTCAATACAGTTTATATGTTATAGGAGGTCCGGTCTGGGTCCACAATGTCCTTTACATGACGTGAGTCTTACTGAGTGTAGCTAGAGTCTCCTCCACGAAGTCAAAATGAATTACCAAAACTGTATACTTGAGCTTCACGCACTCAAGGCTTACTCGAGCGCCACTTCAACCGATCTTACTGAAGTATACGTCGAGTATGAGTTTGAGTTGTTTTGTGAATGTGGGCCTGAGTGGTATATTGCTGTGCATAATGATTACAGCTTTATGATTTATGACATCTTCAAAGGTTGATTTGTCTTTGAAACTGTGGCAGCAATGAAATATTCTTCTGAAAATATGGAGAAGCATATTTTTATACTTATAATGAATGAATTAAGTGTACTTAGTCATGACTATTACAATTAAGATAGGAAGGAGAGAGTCATACCATTAAATCCCCCATCTTAGGCCAGTAAAGAAGTTTGTATACATTTTTTTCATTTATATTGATATTTCTTGAAATCTGACTCACAAAATTCATGTTTCCAAGAAGGTGAGGATGAATACCACCGCCCAAAACCGTAGAATACTCTATCATAGATAACAATTTCACCGTAGGATGATATATCTTAGCCGAAAGAAACCATAACAGCTACCGAAGAATACTATAACAAGAAATGATGAAAAAGGCAAATTACGGCACAAAAGTGACTTTCCGGAAAGAGATTTATGGTTGGCGGACAACATTGTTATGTTTAAGCACCCGACTATGGATTATATTCTACAAATATATGATGAAAAGTCTACTTTCACGTTCTTCTCTATAAAAGCTGATTTAAGGGAGAATAAAGCACACATCGGCCCGGAATATATGCATTCTTATGGTAAAACTTATTACAGGCAAATTTTCATATGAATAAAGGCATATATACCTTAATTATCAAATTTTCCTCCAGTTTTATAGTTTGTTTACACGGTTTCTAATGACGCTTTCCCACAATTCCTTGTAAAACCGGCAAAAATCATAACGTTAACATACGCATACAGAATACCGCAATAACACATTGTAAGTAGTGAAAATACCTTAGCGCACGATGGCTGTCTTACCTTAAGTGTTTGCACGCTATATGTTGTATATAAGAACACATTAGTACTTATGGGTCCTATCAGAGGAGATCTTACCGCACTAGAAGTCCCTCAGTTATCTTGGCAGCGGCTCAAAATCTTGGTCACAGGTTGAATATTAATTTAATCAACTGATTGTGCTGTCTTGCCACCTTTACACACGTACCAGCTGGAGTCAATCCTATGAGTGATTTTCACATATATATAAGCTACGGTTCTCCCGATGACAAGGCGCGGAAAGTGCTTCCATACTTAAATGAGGAGCCTTTAAACCATTAGTCTGACGGGACAGACTAAGGAGGCTGAGGTTTCTTCGTTAGGGATTCCGGTTACTGAAAATTACGGGACAGACTGAAGAGGCTCGGTTCTCTTGGTTAGGGATTCCGGTTTGTGAAACTTAAGTTGTTTTCACAAGCACTAATGGCCAGCTTGTTCGCCATCCTATAGGAATTCATTTATCAAGGGTCCAACCATATTTACCAAGTTATAAAACGATATTTTTCATCACAACAAGACTCCAAATATCTAAAACAGTCTTATGAAATTCTGCTTTCAAGTGTTTTTTCCCCTTCAAAAACAATCTCAAAAATGCTGATATTACCCTTCAAGGCGGATCTAGATTTTTTAGATGGTTTTGGAAGGGAAAACCCCAGCCTTACAAGAGCAGAAATATGTTAAGCGTGTTATGATCATCGTGTTTTATTGGGTTTAAACGAATTAAACATTTTGGGCAAAAAACTTTACCATGAAACTTACTGGGTGTTCAACTGTTACTGTACCTGCCACAATTGATTTTTTCTTCTAAACAATGTAAATGCTTTAAAATGCACTTAGAGTTCATATAATGTTCGCAACTTCTGTATTTCAAGTGTTTGACTGTGACTGCGATAACGTGACACTTGACAAACGCCTGACATGTTTTATGACAACAATTCACTTGATATTCTGCCAGGTGAGCTTAAGGTGGTGATTATCACTTTGGGACAAAGACAAAAATCTGCATAAAATGCTGAAAATACAACAGATCTTCCCAAAACTTAGCAGATGCCTTCTTTACGTTGTTTTTCACAATTCAGAATCCCAAAATGCAGGACATGTTGATGTTAAAAAGGATTTATTTAAGAAAAGATCAAAGGGTAATTTTGTGCGAATAAATCTAAAAAATTGACAATCATTATTGAAAATGTAACCAGGTCTGAACATAAATTAATGTATTATGAAGAGCGTCCTAGCAATTATTTTTCCATTTTCTTTGCACGTTATCAGGCTGCGCAGATAAAAAAAGATGTGGCCTGTGTCCAAATATTTGTCTTAAAAATACATAGCAGGGTCTGTTTTCAAGGTTGAATAATTTCAATAATACACCTGTCTTGGTTATTGTAATGTAATATTTATACTGTGATATAGGTATATCTGACCTACCTGTATTAATAAATGCAACCACTATACATGCACTTATATACATGGTCAGACATTTGAGGAAAAAGCTACTTTTTTATCTGGTCTACCTTACAATTTGAGAAAGAGCTGGAACAAATAATTGCTAAGACGCTTTTTTAATACATCAAAGTATCTTCAGAGCTAAGTACATTTTCAACAACGGATTTCATTTTTCAGATTTCTTCGCAGAAATTTACTCATTGATCTTTTCATATAAAAACACCATTTTAAACAGTATGCCCATCTATTTTGTATTCTAAACTGTAAAGAACAACAGAAATATGAAGTCTGCTAACTTTCAGGAAGATACAATAATTTTTTATAGTTTTATTGAGATTTTTGTATATACCACAATTCACCACCTTAAAGACACATATAGGATTACATAACACCCTAATGTCAATATTATGGAACGAATACAGAAGAACTAAATGCTGTTTAAGTTAATCACTGCCTTTGCGGTAAGGAATATTTGTATGAATGGCGACGTCCGACTGCCAGAACTGTATCTAGTCAGTATATGTATCCCAGAGGCCGTTTTCTGGAAGGGAATTGCAGGCGTGTATGTGTGTTTATTACTCTTTGGTAGTAAAGCAAATAAACTACAATTACATTCCCTTGATTTTCCTTAGATGAACCTATTACGGAAAGACAGTGTTTATACTTCCATGAACAACAGTCGGCCACGCGACGTCGTTGGTACGCAACGTCACATGTAAACAAACGACACCATTAGTCGTTGTAACTTCTGTTTGACGTCACGTCATGGCGACGGCCGTTTAACGTAAGCGGCTTACCTGTTGGTAAGAGACAGCTTTGCGTCGTATATTTTACAAATGTTGCCATTAAAAGTCGAAAATGATGCTCAAAATAATTTTAAAATTAAATGTAATTATAAGAGACAAACTTCATTTTTCCGAAGTTCATGGAAGTATGACCACAGAGGGCCACGTGCAAAGCTAACGTGAACGCCCTTCGGGCGTAACTTACTTTGCACACGACCCAGTGTGTTCATACTTCGATGAACATCGGAAAAAATGAAATTTATTTCTTAATTATTAGTATTCATAACTGAACTATTCAGATCTGAGGAATCAGCACGGGTCTTTATGAGAAGCTCTCCTTTCATACCCGTTGTTTCATACAGTTAAAGTCTGCACTGAAAGCCATATGGCATTCGTAATTACTGATAAGAGATTCCTTTGATGTAAGAAATAGGGAAAGGAAATATATATCGGAGGTTATAATCAAGGGCCACTCTTGCCATATTTGTTAAAAAAAGGGAGAGAAATCATTGTTACCATGTATACCAAAAATGAATGGTTGCTGTGAAATCTGTTACAAAAAATTACATTATTCAAAGTCAGGAGAGAAAGATAATTGGAAAAATATAGGGAAGAATAAGCAGGAGAAGACTGATTATCAATCCCACAATACAACAAGTTATCATCAACATGCATACAAAAATCCCTACCCTAAGTTACAGATGCATAGAAATCTTTTGCAAAAAAAAATGCATTATTCAAAGTAAAGAGAGAAAGAAAATCGGACAAATACAGGGAATAAAAAGAGGAGAAGTCTGGTTCTCAATCCCACAATACAGGAAGTCATCATTAACCTGCATACCAAATATGACTAATCTAGCTTGCATGGTTGTGGACAAATCTTTGATGAAAAAGTTCATTATTCAAAGTATGGAAAGAAAGAATATTGGACAAATACAGGGAAGAATAAGCAGAAAAAGGCTGGTTCTCAATTCCACGATACAACAGATCGTCATCAAGCTGCATACCAAATAAGAGTACTCTAGCTTGCTTGGTTGTGGATCAATCTTTGACGAAAAATTTTATTATTCAAAGTATGGAAAGAACGAATTTTGGAAAAATACAGGGAAGAATAAGCAGAAAAAGGCTGGTTCTCAATCAAAAGATACAACATATCGTCACCAACCTGCATACCAAATATGACTACTCTAGCTTGCATGGTTGTGGAGAAATCTTTGACGAAAAATTTCATTATTCAAAGTATGGAAAGAAAGAAAATCGGACACATACAGGGAAGAATAAGCAGGAGAAGGCTGGTTCTCAATCCCACAATACAACATGTCGTTTTCAACCTGTATGCCAAATATGACCAGTCTAGCTTGTATGGTTGTGAAGAAATCTTCGATGAAAAATTTGATCAAATGGGGACGGAAGGACAGATGGAAGGATGGACAGATGGACAGACAGACATATGTAAACCAGTATACCCCCCACTTTTTCAAAGTGGGGGTATAATGACTGCAACATCATCTAAATATTTAACACATGATATACTGTTAGTATTCCAAGGTAAAGTTGGACAACGGAGATAACCTAAATACACAAATTACACCATTTTTAGTTCTAGTTTTTTCCCTTGACAATATATTGTACAAGAAAACACGAAAACTAGCCTTTTAGAACTAATGAAAGGGATTAACTCTAAAACGAAGAAAGGGAAAGCAGCCATTTTTGTACGGGACAGTTCGTTAGGACTTCATTCACATTGCTATGAAGTTTTATAAAGATATCCCAAACGGTTATCTAGTTACGGCGCGTACAAGACTTACAAGGAAAAAATTAATCAAAGGGGCATAACTTCAAAAGTAAGAAAGGGGGAGCAACCATTCTTGTACGCGACACGTTCCCCCACCCTGATACATATGCCTACCAAATTTCATGAAGATATCCCGAATGGTTACTGAGTTATGGCGTGTACAAGAATGTTTACGGACGGACGGACAGACGGACGGACAGCGCCACGACATAATACGTCCGTTTTTTCAAAACGGGCGTATAAAAATATGAGCCGCAAGACGACAAAACCTACAAAGAGGCATGTGCACCAGCGAAGACTCAGATCAGCCTCGGCATCCATCCAGTCTCATCAAAGTCTTCGCTGTGCACCTAATGGGTAGCTAGGGGTCGAAGCTTCTTCAATGCCAACTGCGAAGACTCTATTCAGACTAGGTGGAAACTCAGGCTGATCTCAGCCTTCGCTGGCTCACATGCCACATTGTTGGGTTTTCTCGTGTCGCGGCTCATATGTCTTTAAAGCACAAGAAAGACATGAGCAATATTCACGAGTCCATCATTTAATGGCATTCTTTTTACATGTTATACTGAATGTCGAAAATACAAAACATTAGGAAAATAAACATATATCACATATATTTAATTCTTCTACTTAAAAAATTCTCTAAAAACAAACATTTCCGAAGGCTCTTTTGGTTGGATTTCCATTTTTCGCCTATGACCCTGAGACAATACTAGAAGAACATCTGTTTTCCTCGTGAATCTTACCGTTATCAGTACGTTCAAAGAAGTATTTTGAATACTTGTAAATCTTCAGAGATGTCTGAATTTAAGGTAACGAAAACATATGCGTATATTAAACTAAACAGTGAAAACAAAATCGCTGAACTAAAAATATACATCACAGTTATGGCTGTATTTGTTTTAAAGATATCAAAAAAGAAAAAAAAAGAAAAGCACTTGACTGAGGTTTATCTGTGGCACTTAATTCAAACTTAAAGGCAGGAGTGGACTATAAAAGGCAAAATTCGCTACCTATTCTCAGTTTTCCAATAGCCACCAAAGGGTAAACATCTACAGTAGCTCCTGTAGATTTATCTCTAATTTGATTGGCTGTTGATTTGCTGGGGTATTTACCTGTGAAAGTATTGACAGCTCTTATTGGCTTAAACAGGACAGTGGTCTAATTTGCACAGTAGCTTAGCCACGCCCACTTACTGCCTCATACAGGTAGCTAATCCTCTACCGGGGGTTCAGAAATCCTGCCTTTAAAGTGCCAGAAACGGAAATTGTTGAATTTGCAACGAGGAATGGATCCAGAGGACGCGGCTTATGCTTTGTTTTGAAGCCATTATTCATATAATGGTTCTTTCCAATAAAAGTGGCCATTACCATTTTATATATGTGTTTTGTGGAAAAAAAAAACATTTTGCCAATAATATTTAGATTTAAGGTGAATGGTATACCTGAATGTTTTTTTTTCAAGGGAAGCAACTTTGACCATGACTTGTAATTTCCTGTTTGCTTCCCTGGATGAACTATCCCTTCCCAATTGGAATCTACTCTTAAAGGAAAGAATTTTCTCCTAGCGGAACAAATTCTTTCCTTTAAGAGTTTACTCCCACTGAGAAAATAGGCAATAAAGAAAATACCAGATTTGCTTCCCCTAAAATTGTATCCATACATCTTTAAGTAATGAGACTAGGGCCATTTATGTTCAGGCTTGTGTTTTAGTTTCTGAAACGTGAATCTGCAAATTTTATGCACAAACACTGACCAAACAAAATTACCTGCCTCCACGACTGGAACCAGGCATGTGTATGCGAAAAAAAAAATTCAAAGCTCAACTGCGGAGAGTAGGAATTGTCACTCCATCATAAAGACTGACACTTTGTGGACGGATTGTTGAACAAACAGAATCATCACTTGCATAAATATGGACGGATTGTTGGATACATAAACACTGTGAATAAATATACACTGTCATGCATGCACAACTATATAGATAATCAAATAAAAATAAATAAAGCACTAATAGAAAAATATGATTTTCTTTGGCAATGAAAACAAAGAAATTCTTCCTTCGTCCTTTGATTGATGGTCAAAGGATACAAAATGAAAAATTAATTAGACACTTTGGCACTGAATCACTAGCTCTAAAATCTCGTGCACACGACTCTTTAAAGAGTTGCACAACTCAATGAGTAATTTTTATACAAAGCAAAGGTAAAAATGCTATATTTCAGATGAAAGTCTGTAACTAAAACAGCAAGAGTTTTTTGGCTATACATATTTTCTTAGTGCCAGACATTCAACTAAAAGCTGTCTGTTTATACATCTGATACTCTTCATGACAGAATTATATTTACTTTAACAGATTTTGGCATAGTTCGCCAAACGCCAACTAAGGTATGTGCATACTAAGATCAAAAGACGGCAATGCTGTAAACATTGATTGTTTCTCCATATCAAAAGTCATATGCACATCTTCCATATGACCACAATATATGTACAAAGTTTGAAAAACAATCCATAGAAGTTCATCACCCAAAACTGATGAACTCATAGACGAATGGACTGACAGACAGGAATAAACCTTTAAGTTCCCTAAATGCATAAAATTTGATGAAATTGGTATTGGTAGTCCAGTTAACACTTTAAGCGCCAAAAATTAAAATTGTTGAATTGGCAAACAGTGCAGATCCAGATGAGGTGGCTCATAATGAGCAACCTCATCTGAATCTACACTGTTTGCCCTCTAGTGTTCTAATTCTCAATATGATATCGCTTGGATGAGACAATTTTTGAAATTCTGCAGACATAAATTTGGTTGTCTGCTTTTTGGCGCATTAAGGGTTAACAACCTCTGTCATAGCATTAGCAACAAAAATTCCGTGGAATGCTATGTCACACCTGCACTGTGCTTCCACAGTAGCAGAGCTCATGATGAGAAGAAAGTGTAAGCAAGGTTTGATGAATTTGTATGTAAAAACTTTAGATAATTGAATTAACAATTCCTAAAGGCTATGGTCAGCATAATTTTGAAAGTTACATTTTACAAAGTCAGCAGGGCATGAAATATAGGTCAAGGGTATAAATATGTGCAACATCCCTGGAGACCATACTATGAAGTAATTGTATGCAAGGTTTGACAACTGCAGGCACAGTAATTTAAGTGCAATGGACTTAAACCCTTAGTTTGGTAATTTTGGACGTTAATTTTTTTACAAAGTTTGCGGAGTGTGACATATAGGTCAAGGGTGAAAACAAATGTGACAGTCCTTGAGCCCATTCTAAGAAGAAGACAGACTGATGAATGAACAGAAGCACCGACAGACTGACTGATGGATGGAAGGAAGGAAATTGAACTCCTATACCCACAGGGTATAATCGATTCCGCCAATTTTCGCTTCCTGCAGAGACTGTACGTCATATTTGGCTTCCGCCGAGACTGTCCGCGAACTCTTGCTTCCTGCCGAGACTTCTGTACATGATAAATGGCTTCCTGCAGAGACTGTCCGCGTGATTCTGCTTCCTGCCGAGAGCCTCGGCAGGAAGCAGAATCACGCGGACAGTCTCGGCAGGAAGCCATTTTACGAGGACAGTTGTCTCTGCAGGAAGCAAGAGTTCGCGGACAGTCTCGGCGGAAGCCAAATATGACGTACAGTCTGCAGGAAGCGAAAATTGGCGGAATCGATTATACCCTGTGATACCACACCTTGCCACAGCAGGTGCGACAGAAATCAAGTAAGTGCTGCCTCCTGAAAATAAAAGTAAGCCCTAAAAATTTGTTTCAATGAGATACCGCATTATCACAGACTTTATCATACAACCTGAAACTAAAAATTGAGTCATGACACGAGAAAACCAACAAAGTGGTTGTGCGTCCAGTGCAGATACAGATCAGCCAGGGCATCTGACAAGTTTGATCAGACTCTAAGCTAAGTGCTTAAAGGGTAGCTAAGGGTCTAAGCTACCTCCAGGATGCCCAGGCTGATCTGAGTCTGCACTGGGCGCACAGCCACTTTGTCGGCTCATATGATTTTCCCAGTGTCAAAACAAATCATTCACAAATAACGTTCTAACAATGTAGAAACAAGTAATCTGGCATGTGTCCAAGTAAACATCCTTTTAAATATGATATGCTACTGAAATCATTCTAAACAAGTTGACCCACGACACGACAAAACCAACAAAGTGGTATGTGTGCCCATGAAGGTTTACCTTTTAAGCGTACAGCGAAGACTCTGATCAGACTGATCAGCTGTCCAAGCTGATCAGTGTCTTTGCTTGGTGTGTGTGTGCTTCTTTGTTGGTTTTGTCTTGCTGAGGCTCAGTTGTGGCAGAACTACTGAGCTCAACTAATGGCATTGCCAAAGAGACCGATACCAGTGCTGGGATGAGACCAACAGCTCTACATGTGGAAGCTAAAAGATTTTATAGCCCGAAAAAAAGACATTTAAGATTACTAATCTCTGGCTCACAAAAGACATTGAAAGTGATTGACCAAAGGTAATAGAACATGGGTACTTTTGCCGCTTTCACTTAAAGTAATAGTCAATTGTTGGTATCTTAAAGTCTAAGTTAATCCCAAACTACTGATATCTCAAAGCCAACAATGTGGTTGTGCGCTCAGCGCAGGCTCAGATCAGCCTGGGCCTCTGCCCAGTCTGATCAGAGTCTTCCCTGTCAGCATGGAGTTAGCTTAGTCCCTTAGCTACCCTTTAAGAGATTAGCAAAGGGTCTGATCAGATTTTGTGGATGCCCAGGCTGACCTGAGTCTGCGCAGGGCGCACCACAACATTATTGGTTTTCTCGTGTCGCAGCTCATATCACAAGAGTCAACTGTATTTTTCTCAGTGACACAAATTTAGCTGACAAAAAATATCAAAGGCCTTTTTATCAACTTCCACATTGTAATAAGGTTGCCTTACATCACCAAGTCATTATCGATTCAGAAAAAGTAAGAAATATCAATTTATATAAATAACATGGAATGTACGCCATACAGTACAAGGAATGTATCATTCTAGCACTATCAACACCATACGGTTGACGAAAATTTATATATAGTAAATAAATGAGAGTGATGACGCTGTTTTGATATGTTTCAAGCTGTCTTGTACCTCTCTTCATATCACCCAAGCTCAAGCCATATCACCTAGTAGCCATATCTCTGAAAGGAAATAAAGAAAATTCAGGACTTTTATTCAAACGGGTCAGCTTTGCAGAAAAAAAACAGTTCTTGCATTTTAATTCTCTGAAAATCTCTCAGATAAAAATAATAGTTTGTGTACAATTATTGTACATAATTTCATATTTGATGTTCCATATTTTCTTATTTAATTGTGTTAACATATAAAGCGCTCAAACTGAAAATATCTAAATTTCCAAACAGGGTCATTTCAGATAAAAATATCTGAATTTCCAAACAGCGTCATTTCAGATAAAAATATCTGAATTTCCAAACAGCATTAATCCAGATGAGGCAGCTCGAGACTAACGCCTAAACAAATTCTGATATAATGGGTCCTGCTCGAGGCAAAACAAACCGAAGAAATAAACATAGCAGATTCAGATTTGTTAAATGTGAACTGAGTGTTTTCAGAACTAAAACTGAGCAGCGACATGACAAAACCAACAAAGTGGCATTAGCGCCACGCCAAGACTCAGATCAGCCCAGCAAAGACTCTGACCAGACTGGGCGGATTCCCAGGCTGATATGAGTCTTCGCTGGGTGCATATGTTACTATATGCTGGTTTTGTTGTGTTGCAGCTCAGTCTTGTTCACTTAAGTGCAGCTGATATTATGGTGTTTGGGTACACCTTTATGCTTTTCCGTCAATTTTCAAAGGGAACAATTTGTTATGTCCTGTTTGTTTCCCTGGATGAAGAAGCTCTTCCTAAATGGGGTCCTCCCTTAAAGGGAAATCTTTGAATGTAGAGAAGCAAACTCTTTCTTTAAGAACAAAGTTAGGAGAGGCGTATCCCCTGAAAGTATAACAATTTACCTAAAGTGACGTGCGATGGTCGTGAGTAAAATGTCTCTCCATATGTTATCATAGTGCAGATTATATAGCAGCCCTGATGGTTTTGTAGGGGTATAGGATTAGTACCGAAAAACTTTAGGGATATGGGACTGTTCAAAGAAATATAGGGATATGAAATTTTTTAGGGACATATGGCTGCAAAATTGATAGAATGTCAGTGAAATTTTCCCATTTTATTTGGCATATGAGATACATTCAAAAATATTGCCTCCCCTAACTTCAGCGCCTCAATGAGGTTTCTGGTCTATTAGGAGCACTAGTTTCATTTTGAAGCTTTTTGAAAATAGTCCCCTTCTTTATAATTTACGATCTTGTTAAGGATGTGAAAGCATGATTTTGTGAAATATTTATATTGCAACGATGAAGTGGCCCAGCTATACATCTGACAATAAGTTTGGGGAAAGCTGCAATAAGCTGAGAAACAAATATAATTTTGCAGAATCACGGAGCACGCTCGAAATTACCAAATAAGAAATAAAAATATCATGCCGAAATATCTATATCATAGCATATCCAAGGTCGAATTACCTTTCATGACATGCATTATTTGTAGCTTAAATTTAGCCAATTTGCTTTAATTTTGAAAATCAATATTACATTTTATGCGATATGAACGTCTTTTCTAGAGAGTTATGATTGAAAGCGAACAAATGACACTAAATTGTACAAGTAACGTTATAAAAATTTTTGTTGTTGTTGATTTGTTGCTTTACGTCCACGGTAAACAGCTATGGTCGTGTCGGGACAGTCAGTTACCCTAACCACATTATTCTTGGGCAGGATTAGACCTTTTAAGGGGTTTTATCATGCATCTGTTGCAAAATTCACCTGATAACAGGGGTATGATAACATGATGTGATATCATGTCACTGTAGAACTGCGCTTGCGCGAATGTTATCAGGTCATGTCTTAAGAAGCGATCTCCGAAGACGATTGGCTGTATACTGACGTTGGCCGTGATAACAACGTTCGATAAGTTTAATGACGTCACCGACTTACGTCATAAACCATTCGCGACGTCAATAAGTTCAAACAAGACTGCGATAACTTTTGTGTTGTTTGACGCTCTTTACACCTGAAAATATTCTATTGATGCATGATAAACAGAAAACCATGTAAGTGTCTTTTGATATCAAGTTTATCAGGCTCGACCAGAAACACGTCGGACTGGCTCGGCAAGCCTCGCCATTCCTACGCTGTTTCTGGTCTCGCCTGATAAACTTGATATCAGAAGACACTTACATGGTATTCTCTATAACCAGTACTAGGTGCACATACATTTGCCAGCATCTAGGTGCACTGACATTTGCCAGCCCTTCTTGAATCAGCGTAAGGAGGACAAAAGTATATGGCCGGATCGGGTATCAAACCCGACCTCACGCTCTTGAGTCAGACGTGTTACCGACTGTGATATGGGACCCGGCGTTATGAATAAAAGACATATATACAGTACTGTCAGACCATCCATTGCCGATCCCAGCTGAAAATAATACTTACAGGCTGATCCAGACCTGGACCACGTCTTTCTCTTGAGTCTATTCTTGCTAGTTTATCCTGGTACTCTGGGTCATCAAATCGTCTACAATATAGATACAAGCTTGAATTAAAATATTGTGATTTTGTGCACAATAATGAGCCACATAAAAACGCACTACCTTTTGAGGTATAATAACTTTCCTTTGCTTCTACTTCCAAAGCCTCACAACATACAGGTTTTTTTGCTTTTTGCAAGATACCTCCTTTGACTTAAGTACATGTGGCACTGCTACCCATAATATATGGCTATAAGTCAAGCTATAAAAAAGGTGCGACAATTCTATATGTATTTAGCGTACACCTGCTCAAAATGACCCATGCAATTAATTATTTAAAATGACTGTTGACTTAATGTTTTTGCCTTTTAGAACGCTAAAACACTTTAGCCTGCTCATTTTGTGTGTAAACCTAGTCGAGTACTATATGGATATACATGCTCCTGTGTGTATTGATATTTATCGGGTCACTAATAATAAAACAAGCTAACAATAAAGCAAAAAGTATCATTCCTGCTTGTAAATGAGTCCTGCAGTGAATGGAAATCAGTTATAGTGGGTTTACTTGCATAAAAAACTCTATATAAAGATTCTGAGAAAATATGAAATTTGGGCAGGGATACTGCTTTAAACATTATACATTACAACTTATACATTGTAACTTACAAGTATCTTGCAAGGATTTTCTGCAATAATCTAGTTCGTTCCCGGGTACTGCACTAGTTCAAGTTAACTGTAGAAATTTGCTTTTTACCCAGAGTATAATTCTTAAGCTCATAAAAACTGGATTTACATTTAGTACGATGCATCTTAGACTTAGTATTTCCAAGCAACATTATATCCCCCAGTGTAGGTCTTAGGACAAAGCATAGAAACTATTTTTTATGATAACCCCAATAATCATATCTGACACTACTTTACACATACCATTTACACTCTGTTTTATCATGGCCTTCGATGAAAATGTCAGAACAGTTTTTATTAACGAATTTGATATTTCATAACCATATCCATATAAAATTTACAGTCGGAATGCCAGGTTTTGTCAGAGAGGCACTGTATTTGATATCATGTTGCTGAAATGCTTCTTGGCGGGTCATTCATTTTATGGTGAATCGAGACAAAGGGGCTGACTAAGATATACATGTATCTATGCTCATTTGCTACATCCAGTTTTCAACGGAAAAGCTCTAACAGATATGAGCAGACCATTAGGGAACGCAGTATCTTTAATCAATTTATGCCCAGTAGACTGTCCTATCCGTATCAAATGGGTGAGTCCATTTGTCCATAAAGGTGTACCTGGTTTAGTTTATTTTTATCATTATTTTATTTTCAGGAGAAATATCTATTTGTCTTATGCAAACAGTGTAGGCCATTATCAGACGCCGCTAGATGCGGCGTCTGATCTTGGCCTGCACTGTTTGCCTATGGGATGGTAGGCATTGATGCGTTAAATTTTGCTACAGTAGAGGATTACTACCTTCTTTGTGCCTCTTCCCGACGTTTCTCATTCAACATGTCTCCATACTGGTCACCCTTTGTTGGAGACCTCACTGAAGGTCTACCTCCATCGCCAGGCTCCTAATAAAGCAAGATAAAAAGTGTTATAATTTCAACAAGGACTAAAAGTGTATTCCCATAGCATTTTAACCACATCCTGACAATAATTGTGAATAAGGTCAAATAAAAAAACGTGTGTTTTGGGTAACGGGTCTGAAATTTTTTAGGAAAGGGTAGGTACAACATTTTTTATTACATGTATAATTTTTTTTTCGACAGAAACCTTCTCAAAAATGCATAAAATTATATATTTTCAGAAAACCTGATAAAAATTCTAGGTTTCAATAGAAATTTTCGGTAGGATAGGATTACCGTAAACACAGGTATTTTTTGTCTGGCCTAACTTGATGGTAGCAGGCTTTGATGTAATACATGCGGGAACGGCATTATGCTATAGAATAATGTCAACAATTAATTTTAAAACCCAAAGTAACATTCATCAGAACCAAGTTTTCTCGTACTAGAGCTACGGATCTTTTCGTAGCTGACATAAAAGCAATCCCACTCTGGGAGCTTAAAACACACATTAGATAGATGACATCAAATATATCAGTTACAGACCAATAATAAGATTTTATATTTTTTTCAGATTACAATTTATATCAATGTAACATAGTATATGTAATAGAAAACAAAATGTAAATGAATGCACGCAGAAGATCAATATTATAATAATAATTCAACCCTAAAGACAGTAGGGAAAATACTAAGAGTATAATTTTTACAAATGAAGGCAATAAGTCGCTTCGTTGCTTTTCTTCTGCCTTTGTAAATCTATAGTTATAATGAAAATGTTTTATATTTTGTTGTACTTAATACATAACACTCACGTCCATTACTGGATCCTTTGCCCAGCTCGGTCGACCAGAGGGCCTTTCTCTTTGAGTATATTGCTGAAACAGGCAGAAAGCATACATATTTAGCAGACTTACTCTATAACTATCTTACTTCAGCAGATTTATTCTATGACTATCACATTCATATTTATATTGTAAACTTCGGTACCAAATTTAAAGAGTAACTACACTTCAGGAACTGACTGAATCAGATCCCAAACCCTATCCCCAACATCAAAGGGAGAGATTGACAAAGACATCTCAACAAACAATAAATTACAAGTAATAAGCCGAGTCAGCAGCTCTTTCCCAAATAGGTGGCAACTCAGCTATCTTTAATGAACTAAATAATTTAGACCAACAGAAGGGTTACAACAGACTAAGCAAATCATACGAAAAACATTTAACAACTATTTTTACCTATTTTCTTTTTTTATTATAGAAGGGTTAAAATGAGAACATGATGTTCGGGATTCATTCACTTTGCGCGTGACCAAATGTAGTTTACACTTCGATAAACCTCAGAAAAATTAAGATCATTGTTTATATTTACATCCATTACAATCAAATCTTTCATGACTAATCTTATGTAAGCGCTAAAAAATGAAGCAGTAGTTTTTCTGCTAACAGCTGAACAGCATGCATGACGTCATGACGTTGCTGGCGTCCAATCAGATGGTAGAGAGTCACTGTTTATTTTGACGTCATTGACGTCGCGTGTCCCAATGCAATTATTGGAATGTAAACTACATTACGTTCCAATGGGTTACTGTAGGGCTTTTCAGTAAATACACCAAGAATGTAAATATAATAAATTAAACAGCACCGAACATAAAACAAATGCAACCGCAACGAAAGTACCGCCTTGGGACGGTCAGTAATAACTACTGCGGGTTTTGTCCAGTTGCCTTCAGTACGTACTTCTTCGAATAATGCATATTTTCTAGCTTTGAGCAAGCAACTTCGATAGTTTTTACATTGCCACTAGGTTACTGTATGTATTCTGTTTTTCTTATTTTTCATATTGTTTTTATTTTTTCATTTATTTATTGTTTGCTGTTTACGCTTATTACGATCAAATCAACTGAATCCTTAATCAAACATGTTTTGAGTTAATTAGTACCTGATCTAGTCTAGTATTGTAGTCCTGTCTCCTTTGCTGATTCAGTTCGTCTTTCTGATTTCCGTGTTCCCCGAGACCGTGAAACATTCCATTGTACGGTCCTTGTACATTACTGCCATAATTATCCCTGCGTGGCACCTCATGCATTCTTTGCTGTTTGAAATCATAAACAGAATATGTAAGAAATCGGATTATCATTACACAGCTCACTGTACTGCTCGTAAAATAATTGAGCCGCGACACGACAAAACCAACAATGTGGTTGTGCGCCCAGCGCAGACTCAGATCAGCCTGGGCATCCGCCCAGTCTGATCAGAGTCTTCGCTGTCCGCTTGAAGGTAGCTTAGACACTTAGCTATCCTTTGAGCACTTAACAATGAGTCTGACCAGACTGGGCGGATGCCCAGGCTGATCTGAGTCTGGGCAGGGCGCACGACCACATTGTTGGTTTTCTCACGTCGCGGCTCAATTATGAAAGTTAGCTTTAGCAGATGAATGAAATTACTTCTTTGTGGTCTTCACCCATACCGCAATTAAAAAAAAATCCACAAAAGTAGCTTTCATTAAATTTTATGAAAATGAATGTTCAATGTCTCCCAGGACATTCATAATTCATTTGTTTTACTGAAAAGATATTTAAACGTGCACGGAATACATATTACAGAATTAATTTAGGACTCCTCAATCTTAAGATACTGGTTAATAAGTTTTCATTGACGTCAACTAATACGTCATCAAAAAGTGACTGAAAGTCCTGCTGTCCGAAAGCGGGGCTGGAAAAAATAGCAATATTGCATGCATTGCTCATTTAGCTTCCTACTATACTAAGTACTTAGATAATTATAGCAGGTTGTTTACAAATGTCATCAATAATTTTCTAGGAATATACAAAAACACATTACAATCCAGGAGAAAATTAATTTTGTAGAAACACTTTTGACGCTGACTTTCACTGACTTTTAGACGTCTTAGCAATTAATCGCAAATATGTTTTAAAATGAATAATATTATATCAAAATTCAATTATTTCCATTAAAAAACTGTATCACATAAGCTATCTTTCCTCATTTTTTTCTCATTTAACATTTTGTTTTTACTTTTGTTAAGCACAAACGTAATAATCATGACACTGATCTGTAATATTCCTAGAAGAAATGTACCTTTGATGCTTTAAGTATGTAACATCGTACTAAGTAACAAAAGTTTCTTACATTCGTTTACATACAATGATCATATTATACTGACACAAAAAAGAAACGTCCGTTTTGTAAGGTTCTGTATCTTTCGAATTAGTAAAGTTGTAGCCATACAAAATAAAACAAAATGTGTCCTGAGCATCTGGCACACATACATTTGTACCCGTTTTAATTTTTCTCCGTAGTCACAAGATTTATCGAACTTTATGTCAAAAACACCATTTTTATTCCACAGCACAATTTATTCATCAAAACCAGAAATGGTTTGCGTTAAACGAGGGCCAGAAACGTCGAAAAACGAAAAATTAACTTTCAAAAGCAAAAACTGTTTATTAAATGAACGAGAAAGCAGCCCAAAGGCTTCGGATTATGAAATTATCTCCCTTTTAATTAAATTAATAACGATTTAAGAACTTCCATATCTCCATAACCGTTTATCATTTTGGCACCGCTTTTGTTTTATTCGACTATACCTGTGTAGGCTAATGACAACACGCATCAGAAAATAAAAATTCAACCTGGAATCTGAAATCCCAGTTCACTAAAGCCCGGTATTATTACCCCACCCCTTACAGAAAAATAATCAGGTTATGTTGTAACTAACTTTTTGCAATGCTGAATGATGCTGATTTCAATGCTATTGATTGCTAGAAATGAATTTTGAAGTAGTCCTAAGCCACTGATTTCCAAACTGATGGACCAACAAGGTAATGTCTGCGAGTATCTACGCACGGTCGTGATCGACGTTTTGTGACGTCACTTTAAGTGACATCTGTATGCCATTGTTTGCGACAGTTGGGAATGCATCTAGCACTCATAAAATCTCAGCAGCGTGTCTAATCAGTGATGCTGGGATGTGCTGCGATGGTTAAAACACGAGATACTGATTTTGTGACTTTCGAAATTTGGGTACTGGCGCTTGCGGCATTGTCATTGGCGTCGATGTCCATTGAATGAATTTCCGTTCAGCGCACACGACTGCTGAATAATTGACGTTATTGAAACAATACATTTAAATGAAATGTCTGTGTTCATTTGAAATTCTCAGACACAATTGAAAAGCGGACGTTTTTTGTTTGTGTCAGTATATATACCTGATTTTACATATTTAAGTACAGTACATTTTAAGTACACTGAATGTAAGCATATTAGATTGTATATGACATGTCTTTTTTTTAAATTCCTACACATATATTAACATAAAGTATATCTATCTCGTAAATTTATTCATGAAAGAAGCAACTGAGCTATAATTATTTGAAGGAGCATTTCAAACATGTTTAATTACTGAAAACATATATTTTCATTTGTGATGTTCTGCTTTTATATAAGTTATTAAACGAAACTTTATTCCAAACATATTATCATCTCGCTTCCAAGATTTATATTTTTCAATCAATTGCTGTCTTAATCTTCAATAGGAAAATCTGAAATATTTTGAAATATTGTGGTTTTCTTTTCGAACTATCTTCACTAAATCAGCTTATGTATTCTTCCTAAAATACAAACATGACACACATTTTCCCTGAAATATAAAGAAGACAACATGACAAAATCAGTTCTTCAACATACCAAAACAGAAAGACCTTTGATATAATAGGAACAGAAAATCACAAGCATGAGAGCACACAATATAAATTACAATTGAGCCGCGACACGAGAAACCAACAATGTGGTTATGCCCCCAGCGCAGACTCAGATCGGCCTGGGCATCTGCCCATTTTGACTAGACCCTTCGTTAAGTGCTCAAAGGGCAGCTAAGGGGTTAAGCTACCTCCGTGCGGACAGCGAAGACTCTGATCAGACTGGGTGGATGCCCAGGCTGATCCGAGTCTGCGCTGTGCGCACAACCACATTGTTGGTTTTGTCGTGTCGCGGCTCAATGTCTGACGTTAGTCACATTACGTATGAAACAGTTACTAGTGTTAATCTAACCAATGAGCATAATGTATTCCACAAATACTGTTTATCCTGCAAATAATATCACCAATAAAACAAAACAGAACGTTAACAGTAATTAGTAAAAACAATCAGAAAATGCAAGCTTATGTCATACACGACTACATCCCATCAAAATTAACCAAACTAGAAAAAGCTTAGGCAGTAAAAAGGTAAGTTTCGTTTCATGTTGATGTAAGTTAATGTTACCAAAAGGCGAAGAGGGATAGAGAGACAGACTGAGAGCTTAATTATTCCCATGCATATAACATTCAGTGACAATGAAGAATCTGATATCTTATATAAGTCAGTGCACAGTCATAAAGGAGCTATGTTTTATTTTAAAACGAAAAATAAATCTATCAGTCGATAGTTGAATAAATCAGTGAACAGTCATAAAGGAGCTATGTTTTATTCTAAAGTGAAAAATAAATCTATCAGTCGACAGTTGAATAAATATATCTGAAGAATTCAGGAAAGCAATATTTCAATGCTGGCCACATGCAGCCAAGAAGAGAAACTTGACTATCACATGGGTAAATGGAAAGGAGGCTGAACAGCGACAGGGAAAGTATAAAAGAAAGGTACGAAATCAGATGCCTATACAGTGCCAAATTTGGCACTTGACTCAATGTAATAAGGGATATGGTTTAAGTGTGTACGCATGAAGATATCTATAGAAACTTTTCGTAGGAGGTAGCTGTTGTGTTATTCAAACAAAAAAATCATTTTACATACACTGATATGACCGGTTAACTAGCACATGCAAGTCTAGGGGAGAGTCGGGTAACTTCGGACAGGCGGGTAAATTCGGACATACCATTGCAAACAGTGAAAATCCAGATGAGACGGCTCATAATGAGCCGTCTCATCAGAATTTTCTCTGTTTGGCCAATTAACTTTTGTTTTAGTTCCAAACAACTGACATATAAAGGAAACAATGCCAGTGTCCGAATTTACCCGCTGTCCGAAGTTACCAGACTCTCCCCTATAGTATACTTCAAGATAGTTGTTAAAACATGCATGCTTTCGTTATGTTTAAGCGGATACCTCATTCAGGTATCTTTCATATTCTCGTTTACGTTCATCCCTTAACATACGCCTCTTCTGCTCTAGTTCATGGCCCATTTTCTCAACAACTGGGTGTTCTAGATATGCATTCGCCGGATAGATGAAATTATTCCATGGGGAATGATGTTGCTGCTGGTACTACAAACAAGTCAGAATAAATAAAGTATACTAATGTCTGTAAACCTAAATTACAGAAACAGTAATGGAATTTATTTTTGTGAATTCACCTTTGTGGGTAAAATATTAGAAAAAGTACTTGAAATATACTGTAATGTAGCTCATCGTAAGAGTCAGCCATCCATGCTAACAACTTGTCTAACCTGAGTTTTACTCTATAATGCCTGCAAGTTTATTATAAGCTCACTTTATTATACGTGGACATATAATAGACTGTTAAAAGATATCCCAAGCTATCAAATTTATTATATGTGGACAGATAATAAGCTGTTTAAAGATATTCGAAATGCAAAAAACAATATTTGCAATCATCGAATGTTGCTTAAAGTTCTCTACCAAATGACTAAAAAGGTTTCCAAACCACTCGATGGCTGGATAGACAAACCGCAAGTTTAAGTCCCTTTTTACAGTATTTCAGTTATTTGAGGACGATGGATGGGTGATAATGAAAATCTGTGTAATGAAATCCCATTTACGGTGGTAAAGATTACCGCCTCCAGTAGGTCTTGAACCCGGAACCGCTAGATAAGTAGACCAAAAGCTTAACCTACTGAAGTACCGGGGCTCCCAAACCATTAGAAAGCCAATGTCATACTAGCTTAAACTAAAACAAAAACTTCAACTATTTTCATTTCCACTAATTTGGATTGTGCTAATAATGCTTTCCATAAACCTGCTTTTCAGAGAAATGTATATATATGGTCTAGATTCATACCGTAATGACCATAATTATTCGTACAGACAGATCTAAGAAAACATTGTAGACCCAGATTCAAACTGCTCAAGGAGCAGTTTGATCAGGATCTACAACTATGGCTGTAACACAGTCTTTCGACTGACTGTTATAAAACAACAAATATTCCTTTCAAATTTCCTGCATCAGTTTCCTGTTTTCTATTACTATCTGCCACGTTCGTCAAATCAGCACCAAATCAAAAATATACTCTGTATATATATACACTGAAATTGTTATAAGTTAAATAAATAATCTAATGAACTGAAAGTCTTCCATATACTCTAAACGAGTTTACAATGTAAAATGTAGTAGCAGGAAACAGTATCAATGAACGACAGTGTCTGAAGACAACGTGGCGCGCGCCTAATGGGTGCCTGATTCCCACAGAGAGAAAAAGCCCTACAAATATATGAGGTCATCTGCAGTGTCAGACTAAACCATTTTCCCAGGTATTTGATAAATATACAACGTGGTGCTCAAACTATGAAACAAAATCACTGAACCATTATATGTATGTCAGAGTGACCTTAAATACGAGGTCTAGCTAATCAAGGTTGCCAAGTACGATGATGATCTATTAACCAGTGTTGGAGATCCAAGGAAAAATCACTAACCCTTGACATAAAGGTGGCAGTGACCTACAAATAGTATGAAGTCATTTGCAGAGTCGAACTGAACCAGTATCCCATGTAAGATGTTCTAAATAGTGCTCAAGACATAAATGAAAATCAATGACCCATGAAATGCAAGTAACAGTAATATACAAGTAGAATGAGGTCATTCGCAAAGTATGCAAGAGATGAAGGCTGACACGGGCGCCAACACATACTCTGACTACGACCCAGGGAAATAGCATAAGCTTCCCTTTGCTATTCGCAAAGGTGCACTTAAAAGGACATATCCTACAGCCAAGGGCTAAACTCTGTTATATAGGCAAACTCAGACAACGCGTTATATATACTTTAATATAAACCTTTTATAAATGAATAACAACGACATACTGCACAAAATTTACCAAAAAAAAATAACATTCGACGGGCAGTTGATAACAAATTGATAACATAATCCAGCCTTTGAAATAAAAGCAATTAGGTTTAACAAACAGTTGGAGTTTACTATTTATTTATATAGCTGAAACAAAAACCCTCGGTGAAACCATCCGTATTCAGTATCAACAACCATACTGTTTCTTGCTAATGTATAAGCTTATTACTATTAACTAAATCACAAACTTTAATACTTATCGTGACAGATAATTATAAGGAATGACCTAAATCAATTGAAACTGTGATATGTTCAATATGAAAAACCTCTCTAAAATAAATTACAAGACATTTGTACATGTATTATAAAAGGTCAGCTTCAATGATATGATAAAACTATTAAAATGCAAAACATAAACGTGATAAATATATGGACACAAACATACATAGGTTGGTAACTATATGCTTGCACAAAAGTAAAAATGGGAAAAAACATACAGCCAATGTAAAGCACAAAAAACATTAGAATTTATCATTTTGTAACGTACATTAAAAAGCAGAGTCAATGTAAATACAAAATACATGCAATTATGTATAGTCAATGTACAACAAAAACATTTGCTTAAACAAGGAAATTAAGGTTACTCACTCGCTAATAAGTGCTTATCATTTATTAGATATACTTAAAAAGACGCATGCATAATATATTCTACAAGACATTCATATGCTATTATATGGAAATTAAATACCATACATATCAAACAAAAAGAAATACTTTATTCCATCACACAAGCAGAAATATCTGTTTTTGTAACATCAGTAACGTTAGCTGGTTCTTCATCTAATCATGCTTTATTAGTATACTTTCGCTTGGTACCTTTTCAGAAAAGTCACGGAAATCTTTATGCCTCTGCAGTGCAAATTTTTCTTTTTCTCTGTCATAATTGCCCATATGATTGACAAGTGGATCTTCCGCTGTGGCCAGGCGTGGCATTTCCTCTTCATATCGTCTTGGAGACATGTTCTTGCGCTACATAGAAAGTAACTGTAAATTCCTTGCATCTATAAGAACACTACGGGAACGCATGACGAAACACGTCATAGGTGTCTTTCTTAAACCATTGAAAGGACATCAATTCTCTTATAACTATGTTAAGAAAAACGTACTTTTAAGCATTATATCGAATAAGTGGTCGTATTTCATGTCTCTACTCAAC
The DNA here is from genome assembly GCA_963989385.1 of Ctena decussata. Lineage (NCBI taxonomy): Eukaryota > Metazoa > Mollusca > Bivalvia > Lucinida > Lucinidae > Ctena > Ctena decussata. Next base: position 58,382,904 of record OZ022501.1, on the reverse strand, counting down.
TTAGCCCCTTTCTTTTTTTTTTTTTGGTATTGTTACCAGTCATTAAACATAATTCTGTTTGCTTGTCCATTTCCTTGGTACTTATAACTGAAGTATTCATATCTTTTATAAGTAATCGCTCTAGTACGTAATATCCATTGCCAAAACTTTATGTACCTGCTCTTCATAGAATTTGGCTAAATCTTTGTGTCTTTCCTCTCGTACTTTCTTCATCTGATCACGTTCATACATCCCCATTGAATAAACCATCGGGTTTTCTTCTTTGGCAAGTTTAGGGGGCTGACCGCCAAAGCGCTTCTCTGACCATTTATGCTTTGCCTGGTCATGCATAACGGTAAAGTCGACATATCAAATAGCAAATTATTTTAATTTGGAGTGAAAAAGAATCCATCATGTGCATCATGTTATAGTCAAAATGTTAAAAACAAATGTAGATCTAATATCAGTTCAACACCAAATGTAACCACCAAGAACAAAAAACGTGCCAAGCATTCATTCTAACAATACATTTGTCATGATCTTTGAATGAAAGAGTGTAATGTAGTTCAGCCTTACAGATATTCCATTCTGTATAATCGAAACGTAATTTTGAGATAAACTGGGATGAAACATAAACACGTTTAACTAAATTACCAACGATCATAGTTCAAACGTATCAAAGTTAATATTCATTTAAAGATGAATCGAATACAAATAAATTGTGTAACATAATCAGCCATGCGAACATAGATGATCCTGAATCGCTCATCTGAGCCTTAACTACGATTCTAATTGGCTTAGGCTTCTGAAAAGAATTCTGATGAAAGAAGATCTATTTCTCATTTTACCAACATTAAATCAATGGTGGCAATCTGCGACTATGGAAAAAGAGAAATGCCAGAACAGAATTTTGTCCAGGAAGCTACTATTCGCATACTGTTAATTATACAGCAACGTAGGCACGTGAATCAAAATCTAGAATCCTAGTTCAAAGTGTAAAAAGTCTGTAAAATGTCAAAATTTTAAAATGGGTAACTACTAGAGTTGATATTTCAGCACCTGGTCAAGGGTACAGGCGTCATACAGGCCGTTTTTTACCCTTAACAATATACTGAAGTATTCACATTCTTGTTCAACAACAATTGAGTGAACTCGGGTTTAACGTCCTACCAACATGTAAGTCATATAGAGACAGGGCCTCGGCTTAACCCTCATCCAAAAGCCCAGACAAACGTGAGGTCTCATATGCATCCCCTAAATTTGTAAGTCAAGGGAGTAAGGCACTACACTATCACCGCTCCTGTGCACCTGTGTTTCTACGAAAATAAAATATTAGGGATAGAACGCTGACCAGAATAGCCAAATCGCAAAGAAAAATTATGAACATGATAACCTTTTGTCTGGTAAATCTATTCGTAGCATTTCAAGACCCTAGATGGAGTTCGGGAGATGTCCCATAATATCGCAGGAAAGACCGATAACTTAACATCACGTCGGTACAATTCGTAACATTTAAGAAATAATTTTTCCATACCCATGAATTATCGCTGATTAACACATGATGCTGGAGGGCAGATCGCAAAAAGTAATTCACGACAGCCAAGCCAAAGTGAATTAACTAGAAGGTTGTCCAGGGACAACTGGTCGAGCCCGCTGTTTGCTTTAGTGACCTATAAGTATGTCAAGACTAAGTAACTGCTTCAATCTAGAAAGAAGCCAAAAAACATCATGCTTAGCCAGCATTTTCTTCTTTTTTTCCTCCAAATTTTCACAAAGGAAAATAAGTAGAAGTGATGACCCAGGCAAGCTCAATTTATGACAGTTACAATACCTGACCTTCAAGTGTGGCCTTGACCTTGGACCGACCCAAACACATATGTCACTTGACACTTCCACTCATCAAGAAGAACAATTGTGCAAAATTATTTTGAAATCCATCCGTAAATGTAGAAGTAATGGCTCGGACAAGCTCAATTTATGACCATTTAATCATTTGACCTTCAAGTGTGACCTTGACTTTGGACCTACTAGAACAAATGTTCCAAATTGCACTTCTTCTCATCAAGAAGAACAATTGTGTTAAATTATTTTGAAATCCATTTGTAAATGTTGAAGTTATGGCTCAGACAAGCTCAACTTATGGCCATTTTATCATTTGACCTTCAAGTGTGACCTTGACCTTGGACCTACCTGAATGAATTTTCCAAATGGCACTTTTAAACATCAAGGAGAACAATCGTGCCAATTTATTTTGAAATCCATCCATAAATGTAGAAGTAATGGCTCTGACAAGCTCAATTTATGGCCATTTTATAATTTGACCTTCAAGTGTGACCTTGACCTTGGACCTACCTGAACAAATGTTTCAAAAGGCACTACTACTCATCAAGGAGAACAATTGAGCCAAATTATTTTGAAATCCATCCATTAATGTAGAAGTTATGGCTCGGACAAGCTCAATTTATGGCCATTTTATCATTTGACCTTCAAGTGTGACCTTGACCTTGGACCTACCTGAACAAATGTTTCAAAAAGCACTTCTACTTATCAAGGAGAACAATTGTGCCAAATTATTTTGAAGTCCATCCATAAATGTAGAAGTTATGGCCCGGACAAGCTCAATTTATGGCTATTTTATCATATGACCTTCAAGTGTGACCTTGACCTTGGACCTACCTGAACAAATGTTTCAAAAGGCACTTCTACTCATCAAGGAGAACAATTGTGCCAAATTATTTTGAAATTCATCCATAAATGTAGAAGTTATGGCCCGGACAAATCCGGACGGACGCACGCACGCACGCACTAACGCACGGACATACACCGAACTGACATTGTAACAACTATGTCTCGCTCTCCGCAAGCGGGCTCGACAATAATCGTATCTGCCCGACAACATTAGTGTTTATCAGCGATAACTCACGGTTAAGGAAAAGATTATTTCGATTCTAACATACAGAATGAAGGTGCAAGTATATTACAAGGTCTTCTAGAGGACTATCTTTGAGGCGGACGTCGGCAGAAGAAAATGTTTACATTCGGCGTCATCAAGGCGCGAAATTAGCACATCTCGATGTAAACAACGTGAGTTATCATGAATTTTTTACATAGCGCCGCTTTCCACGCGTTAAGTAATGAAGAAGTTTATGCCATGTTAGAATTACAGATATCGTTTACGAGGGACTGGCGGGAAGAAATTTACTAAAAATTCAGAATTAGGGTAAGCATTCTCTTTGAGGCATGGGCGTCGCAGGTCAAATATGATAATTTGTGGTTTCGCTATGAGAATTCAAACATGTGCTCAAAAGATCTTTCTCTTTTTTTTGTTTTGCAATGCAGTTGTACTTATGCTTTCAACAATCACACTTCAGTAATAATTTAAATCAACGTTTTCGGCGATTTTTGACCGATTTACTTCACCCACTGTCAGTAAACTTTTGCCGATAACTAATGACGTCGGATGCGAAAGCGGCACATAAAACCATACTTAGATGGTACATATAACTGACATAATTTTCGGACGATCACTTCACACAATCATATCGTTTATATCATTGCACAAGTATTCTACAAGCTGTGTTCTCAATCCAATCAGAGGCAACAGAAAAACATGTATTTTTTTTTCTCTTCCACCCTAAAGCAATTGGGTCGCGCATTCTGACCAGCTAACTAATATAAATTCTGATGGAAAAGATCGCCAGTCTTCAAGTATTCCAATCTAAAATCAATCTAAGTGCAATCAAACCCATCTGAAACAAAACTTCTATTATTTTACGAGGATTAGAATCTAATATCTTATGACACGCCTTTATATGTACAACAGCTGTTTAAAACTTGGAAAGCCCTTCACAAGCAAATTGTGAACAAAAAGAGTATAAACTCTAAATGAAAGTAAGATTTTTAAGATTCCCGTTGCTATGATTCGCACAAAGGTTTTATTCGCATTCGTCCATGCTGCACCAATCACGCCGATATCGCATGAATCAAATTTAGATTTTTATGAGACGTTTAATAGCCATTTTAAGTGCTTCATCATGTTCGTCATGGCTAAACAAACAGTAAATAAACCAGCAGTAGTAAACGAAGTGTACGATATTTAGGGACATCCCTCCTTTTCATAACCAATTTATGAATGTATCAAATTCAAAAAGTCAGATGCAGCTGGATGTTATACCCGTTAGGAAGTTTACAAACACATATACCACACCTAAGCTTAGCGGAGACAACAAGGTGAGCTTGTGGTCACTGTTTTCCGACTTCATAATTTTATCATTACCAATAAGATATAAATTCTGCAAAAAGCACAGAAACTAATACAGCTTTATATCCGCAGGTCGCAATCGTAATTATTTCGATAAGAAAAAGTCTTTTCATGAGTGTGTGTACAATGACAGACGACGGATCCTGCCCAACCTATTGACTTTGACAATAACAAGCCACCACATATACAAGGGTTGATCGAGAAGTAATGTCACTGTGTCCATTGCGCTCTTATTCATCGTAGAATTATTACAAAAATTATATCAAGCTTCACTGTAATTCATTTCTGATTTACAGAATAAATATAAAGTTGGAATCTTTTTTTCCGTTCCAAATATATCGACGTTCAAAGTATGCCACTAACGCCATCGCGCCGCACGTTAGTATAATGTTAATTACATGAACATAAGTTTCAAAGGCAATCACACATCAAAATCAACCTAGCACGCCAAATCAGATGAAAATTTGATACGACGAGGAAATATATTTCTTCCGCCCACTGTTGATATTTTAATATCGTCACTGCAGTTTGAAGTTTGCTAGCTAGTGCTAATGTTTGTTACTGCCGAGAGTAAAAACGTTGATTTCTGACAAACGCCTCAGCGGATATATATGCGTTTTTGCCTCAAATTTGGAATATCACCATAAGAGACTCTAGAGCTGTTTAGTTAGACATGTGGTGATATAACAGTTTTTATGAGGCTTGTGTGAAGGTGCAATCAGCGCGATACGGTTGCAGATGAGTCGCTTGAGGACAGTCCGAAAACCGGAAGACCTTTATGGACAATGTCAGCCAATAACGAAACTCTTCTTTGGACCCCATATATAAAGACGGATGTTCTGCAATTCGAATATTGTGTAAATTCTTAAACATGAGCTGCGGGGCTGTTCAAGTGATATCAAAAGATGAGATAAACATGGGTAAACAGACATTAGTGCTTTGCAGGAACAACGAATATGCTACTTTGGACATGACACAATATCGAAACTTCGTCTGATGCGTCAACGACGTCATTGACGTGCGGCGCAATTCGGTACCATGCCTTCTGTCTATCTCGATATCTCAGTGACTGTGCACTGTATTTTTATGACATTTTCAGACCATAATGCAAATAAATAAAGGTATTTGGATACGAAATTTTGTTGCTCTCTCTTTATTCAACACGATTTTATAGCTGCAGTGACATTACTTCTGGATCAACCCTCGTACAACACTGTTTAAGGGCAGCACTACTTCGACACATACAAACCCTATTATAAGCATAGTTGGTATAAAATCTTCTTTTAGAACAGAAAATAATTGTCAGTATTATAAAACCAATAAAGAAATGACAATAATGAAAACATGAGAAGACATATCCCGTTTTTACATTTATGCTGCAAAATGAATGCAAAGATTGCAAAAAGATAATATTATGTGCATGATTCACTAGCAATGTCTCCACATTTAGAAACCGACTGACGTGTTACTTGCACCATTTAACTGTATAATTAGGTTTTACACCATGAGTGTTGTCTAGCATTAATCAGCATGTATTCACACTTTCTCACAATTTACTACACTTCACCTTATCCATAAAATCGAGAAATTCCTTTCGCCGAATACCCTTCAGTTTCTGGCGGAAATCTTCATAGCGTCCCATGGCGTCCAGCATTGGGTTAAAGTATTTACCTCGTGTTAGAACTGGTTGAGATTTTGATCGCGGTGGTAGCGATATGTCAGGCTGTAGCAATAATATACTATACGTTTAAAGACAATTTACGAGGAATTAGAATATTTAAAACTTAATAAAAATCACCAATTGTTTCTATTTACAATGTACAACATTTCAATATTTATCATACAGTATTTTATAATTTAACTTATAAACTATGAAACATCCAAAATATTAACAAACTTAATGTCACCCTATGTCTAATGAGCCATATGATAAAATTTCTTATGGTTGGTGTATACAAAGTTTTTCTCTCTTGAATGGCTTGTACGTGGGGTGATCATTAAGTAATGGAAACACCTTTGTAGATTAGTTGATTTTATACAGAAATAGGTATCCTTCATGTAACACCAAAGGGTATCTTTTAAGCTTTCGAATCCATATTTGAGATCAAAATTTTAACGTGTTACCATAGCAACATATGACGTCACGTTCATGCCGGGTACCACGTGTGAATTTTTTCGACGTCATTTTGGTAAGGAGGTGTTTTTGTTTTGCTCATTATGTACGATATGTAAAAAGATATTGGAAATTTAGGAATACCTTCCATTATAGTTATATTTTGGCTTTAGAAACACACATATAATGACTGTAAATGAACATGTTCTGAAATCTGGCATGAATTAAAGCAAAAGCAGGGGTTGAAATAACTGATTTTTAGAGAATTCGACATTTTATTCCGTAATCTTCAGTAGTTTGCTCAAGTTAAATGATCGGTTATCAAGTACAGGATAATTTTTGTTCTTTTTGCTATACAATTTTCCCAGGTCTCTTATTGTTAAAATGCAATGACGTCACAATTCTGTTCCCTATGGCTTAAAATCGGCGAAAAACGTCAAATTTCGCTCAATCAAAACTCTTTCACGGCCTGTATTTTTGCCATGTTTGAGTGCAAGATATGAATACTTATATATTTCTTTAAGTATCTGAGACTTGCATCAAGCCATTACAGAATTACAAGCATTTATCCATTCTCTGTTACTTATCAGTAGTAAATATACATGAAAATATGCAAAAATTTAGAGACCAAACCCTTAGAAGTTTAAGTCATCGTTGCCAGGGCAACGATATTCCTAATAAGGACTTTAGAACTTAATTATATGTCATATGCTTGCTTGTTAGGTTTTATATATCTGGAGTACTGTTTTTATACATAGCTAATGAAATAATTGATAGTTTCCATTATTTAATGATCACCCCTCGTATATGGATATAACATTCGCTTATTAGATCGTCTAGGTCAAATTTATTGTTGAGGCTTACTGTGCATGACCTGAATGACAGAATATATGCAACGACTGATTTAGTCAGAAACAGCACCAAAAGATGTACTGTAAAAATCATATCTATATGTTCTTCAAGTAAAATAATTAGCTGTATATTTAATACAAATCTACAAACCTCTACATGACTGTACTAAGACTAGTAATAGACTCATATCTTAAATGAAATAGTAATGTTACTGTAGTGCAATCTCTAATGACGACATTACTATCGATAAAAAGTTATCTTTAGATACGTCGTGTGGGTAAAAATTTGTGGAAAAAATACATTATTATTAAATGTTCATATCTTAAATGAAATAGTAATGCTACTGAAGTGCAATCTCTAATGACGACATTACTATCGATAAAAAGTTATCTTTAGATACGTCGTGTGGGTAAAAATTTGTGGAAAAAATACATTATTATTAAATACATTAAAACATTATTATAATTAAATGTTTATGCATAAAAATGCAAAATTTTATCTATAATAAATCACAATGAGTTAGATATATTTTCAAAATAAAGCAGTAAGTAGAACCTATAGCGCTTCGACCGTTTAGCCATATGATTGTTACGTCTTCAGCAAATACAACAAGCCGAATAAGCTACACTATTGTTAAATATCTAATTAAACCTTGCTTCCGTCACTTCGAATAACCGATGACTATACACGATGAAGCAAGGCATATAGTACCTGTTATTAAGCATTTTATCATTGCTACAATAAGCTTCCGCAAATCACTTAAATGAAGAACAAATGTTATGCGTTATGAACCATGCATGCTGTAGCCTATGAGTCTGCAATTTTCAAGCTTCACCGTAAAAAGTGAATTCAGTATTCACAAAAGTTTGGCAGAAATGGCCTATCCCTCAAAGGACACGAATTTGTCCGTTAAATAGCGGGCATTTTTGGCTGCTTGGTCACAGACATGCTGCTTTGTCTGCTTGTTCATCTCCTCATCTGGAACACTTTCGCCTCATTAATGAACTAACAAATACTGGATGAATTATGATTACAGGTTATACAATGATATCGCGCAATGAGACGTAGTGAAGTGCACGAAATACCTTTATGTCTTTTGCTACCTTCACAATATCCAGAGCATGACCTGAATACTACTAAACTGAATCTAAAAAAATGACGTATTGTGACAATACACTATTGGATGAAATGTAATGCGGGTATCTATGTCTGTATACAAAGTGTACTTTATATTTCCTGTTGCTTTCATACTTAGTCATTTTAAAATATTATTCCGCTCCAAATGATTCCAGAAGGTGAAAAAAAATGTTGCTTATTACCATAAGAATGCTAAATATGGGGACATCTACACTGTAGTAACATCAGCAACCCACAACTGAACAGTTTGGTGACTCGGTGCAGAAATGCCTTTAAAAGATGAGGATGCATTGGCTAGCCGTGTACATGCTGATCAGATGAGCCTATCTGCCCCGATATTTAGAATTTTTACGGTATGATACGTAAGAAATTATTTTCCTTACTCGTGACTTATCGCTGACTGACACAGGTCGTTGGGACAGATCAGGAAATATTAATTGACGACGGCGAAGCCGGACTGAATTAATATTCGTATCTGCCCGAAAAGCACGTGTTAATCAGCGACACATGATGTGTACATCCTCTTAGAGAAAAATAACTTAAAATTTATGCCTAACTGATAATCAGACCAGATGTTTTAGCCATCCCCTAATTATCTTGACAATGCAGGTATCAGCTATACATGCTCTGTGAACTACTTTCTCCGATAACTCTGGTTCCCGGTTAAAAATACATGTAATTCAAGCTTATAGTATTTTATCAGCAGTGCTACTGAAACCTGATTCACGGTATTAGTGTGCCACTTAAAGAACGCTCTTAAAATACTCTAGAAAATCGCATATCCAATGATAAACTTTTGTCTACTTTTATTCTAAATACAGTCAGCGTGTTTCAAAACATAATTTCGAAGTACCACACGAAACTTAGTTTGCAATACAACTGGAACTATTTTTTTATAAAGGCTTAGCCAGGGAGTACTGTTTCGCTGGTTCCCGTGCCATTATAAAGTCGTCATATTACAAAACCCTTAAATTTTAACGTAGAACTCCGTTCAAAACGCCTAAACAACATAACCTTTAACGAGGAATTCGATTTTCTAGTTTACATCAAGATAATGATGCGGGATATTTATGTTCTACTTTTAACTAGAGAACATCGATAAACAGCGTTATCTCACCACCTGGGGCACTGCTGCGAAATTACGTAAATCTGTATCATTTATTGGTATACCGGAGGATTATACGACCGGTTTCATCAGAAACACATGTGAAATCGATACCCCGAGCAACCAGAGTTTATATAGCAATAAGTCGGGTCGGTCGGGGTCAATTCTCTAAGAGCATGTACACAGCATGATTCACAGGTAAGGAAAATCATTTCGATTCTAACATTATACAAAATAAGACAAGGGCTTCGCAAGCGGCGCATAATACGCCCGTTTTAATGTCATAAAGAAATTACAGAACGAACAAGATTGTTTACACAAGAATTCCGCGGAATGCTATGTCGCACCTGCCATATGCTTTCTCAGTAGTAGATACCATGGTTACAGTAAAGTGTACACTAGGTCTGATGAATTTATGTAGAAATTTGAGCAAATTGGACTTACAGTCTAGAAAAGATGTAGTTCTATACATTAAGCTCTACATGCAGTCAACAGAGTTAAAAATATAGGTTAAAGGTATAAAGCAGTCAAATAATCGAGGACACCAGCTTAAGAAAACATTTTATGCCATGTCTGATGATTGTAGGTGGTATAGTTGGTGAGAAACGGACTTGAATGCTCTTGTCCATATAATCATGGATGCCAGGTTGACATAAAATTTATAAGGTCAGTAGAGCACGATATAAAGGTCTAGGGTACAAGCAGGACATCTTCAAGCCAGGTTTGATGATTAAACCCATTGTATTTAAAGAGAGATAGACTCAAACCCTAAGGTCGGCACAATTTTGGATGTGAAATTTTACAAAATCAGCAGCACCTAAAATATATATCAAGGGCTGAAACAAGTGAATTAATCCTCGAGTTCATTCTAAGATGAAACTTTAAACCAGGTTTGATGATTCTAGCTCTCATAGATTGTCAGAGAGAAATGGACTTCAATGATAGGGTCAATTTAATTTTGTAAGTAAAATTTTACGAAGTCAAAAGAGCATGAAATATGGGTCAAAATAAGTGCAACAATTCTCTAGATCAACCTAAATAAAAACTTTATATCAGGTTTGATGACTATAGGTATCATAGATTGAGAGAAATGGACCAGTATGCTAGGGTTGACGTAATTTTTTATGTAGAATTTTACTACCGGTAAGTCAGCAGAGCATGAAATATAGGTCAAAGGTCAAAATAAAGGCAACACTCCTCTAGATCATCCTAAGAAACATATTTATACCAGGTTTGAAGATTGCAGGTATCATAGATGGAGAGAAATGGAGTCAAACACTAGGGTTGACGTAACTGTTGGCATAGAATTTTATGAAGTCATCAGAGCATGAAAAATAGGTCAAAGGTCAAAATAAGTGCAAGTTCCTCTAGACCATTCTAAGAAGAAACTTTATACCAGGATACCAGGTTTGATGAACGTAGGTATCATAGATTGAGAATAATGAACCCGAACGCTAGGGTCGACGTAATTGTGGATGGACGGACAGCACAGAATTTTACGAAGTCATTGGAGCATGAAAAATAGGTCAAAGGTCAAAATAAGTGCAAGGTTCCTCTAGACCATTCTAAGAAGAAACTTTATACCAGGTTTGATGAACGTAGGTATCATAGATTGAGAATAATGGACCCGAACGCTAGGGTCGACGTAATTGTGGACGGACGGACGGACTGACGGACGAACGGGCGGACGGACTGACGGAAAAGTGAACTCCTATATCGCACCTTGCTAAAGCAGGCGCAACAAAAAGGACAGACAGGCAGACAAACAGGGGTAACCACACTTTAATTAATGACGGCAACATTATTTAAATATTTAACACATCAAAAACTATTAGTATACCAAAATCAGCTTCCAAGGTGAAGTGGCTCCTAAGTTGAGCAATGCCAAAGTCAAACAAGGAAGATAATTCATAAACTAAATATACTAGATATACCATTCTTGGTTCTGATACAATCCCTTGACAATATACACATCTCCATAAAGTTGTGTTAAAATATTCTAAACGGTTAAGGAGTTACAGAGTAAACAGGAAATTTATGCATGGGCAGATAATCCAGTAAGCAAGCCAGAGTCATGGTTCTTGCTCAGGATTCATTGCCCCATTATTACACACATTCCGACAAAGTTTCATTCTAATATTTCAAAGGGTTAAGAAGATATGGAGTGAATGGAAATGCCTAAAAATAATGATCAAAGGGAGGTAACTCCAAAATCAAGAAAGGGAGCAACCATTCTTATATGTGACACATCATCTTGTGATCATGCACATTGCTATAAAGTTTCATCATGATATTCCAAACAGTTATCGAGTTAATGTATGCACAACATAAGTATACACAATAATAGCCTAAAAGAACTAATAAAAGGGACGTAACTCAAAAACGAAGCAAATGGAGAGCAACCATTGTTGTACGTAACACATCGTTGGGACTTCATACACATTGCTATGAAGTTTCATGAAGATATTCCAAACAGTTATCTAGACCTGCACAAGACCTGCAGAGAAAAAAAAAACAATCAAAGGGGCATAACTTGGAAACTAAGGAAGATGGAGCAACAATTCTTGTATGCGATACATTCCCCTTACCTACTACATATGCCTACAAAATTTCATGAAGATATCCCAAATGGTTAATGAGTTATGGCACATACAAGAATGTTTATGGACGGAGGAAAGGGAGTTTACTCCAAAATTAAGAAAGGGGGAGCAACCATTCTTGTATGCGACATATTATCTTGTGATCATGCACATTGCTATAAAGTTTCATCATGATATTCCAAACAGTTACTGAGTTAATGTATGCACAACATAAGTATACACAAAAATAGCCGAAAAGAACTAACAAAAGGGATGTAACTCAGAAACTAAGAAAGGGAGAGCAACCATTTTTGTACGCGACACATCTTTAGGACTTCATACACATTGCTATGAAGTTTCATGAAGATATCCCCAACGGTTATCTAGTTCTGGCGCACACAAGACCTGTAGGGTTAAAAAAATCAAAGGGGCATAACATTGAAACCAAAGAAGGGGGAGCAACCATTCTTGTACGCGACACGTTCCCCCCACCTAATACATATGCCTACAAAATTTCATGAAGATATCCCAAACTGAGTTATGGCGCGCATAAGAATGTTTACGGACGGACGGACGGACAGCGCCATGACATAATACGTTCGTTTTTTCAAAATGGGCGTATAAAAATCAAACATATTACATAATTTTCTAATAAACAAGTATTGAGGGTGATATCAACAGAAGTAAAATTAAAATCTAAAAGAGTTCCTTCAAGAGCAGAGAATACATTCACATGGAAATCTTTACTTTCGACGTCGCGTCGTCATGGCCATTCTTTGGTGGTCATACTTTGTTTTCTGGTTGCTCTTAGGCCAATTTTTATCATAGCCTGATTTACGAACAAAAATGCTGTTTTTTTATGAGATTGTATTTGAATCTTAGGTTATGGCATATAGATCATTTAGTGTTACGTATTCAATATTAGTTAAAACGTGCATAGAAGCACATCTGTATTAGTATATTTAAAAGTTTGGTTCTCAGAGAGAGTAAGTATGATGCTGTATCAAATTAACGTGTAAATTTTAACAATATAAAGGTGTTAACTAAATTTAACAATAACTGAAGCTGAAAGTTAACAGTTTTAAAGTTAACATCAACTAAGCAATATTAACAAGACTTGCAACTTAAAAAACAATACCTGACGCTTCTGTTCACATGCCTCAAAATATTCTTTTCGCCTTTCATCTTCATACATCTGTTTTACACCGTCATATTCACCTTTTTTAAGCCACAGGGCTCCTGCCCCGGGATCTGGCTCAGGCCAAAAATGATTTGGTGGTCTTTTACACTGTTCATAGTAGTTGAGAACAATGTTAGAATGAAAATTTCAATGATAGGCCCTTAATTTACTTATAAAAACGAAACCGTAAAATATGAGATAAGACCATAATTTTAAACTCAATACTGATATACACTGTTCAAAGTCGTTAAGAACAATGCTAGAGAGGAAATATCAATGATTTGTCCTTAATTTACTTATAAAATACAAAACTGTTAAATATGATATAAGAGCATAATTTTAAACTTAATGTTAATGTACTGTCGATTGAACTGCGTGCACTTCGTTATATCCATATGAAATAAAGCTTAAACATGGTTTAAATTTCTTTGTATAAAGTTGTTTTACAATATCTAATATGCATACACTGCATCTATTATTTTTATCTCGGATATGTAAGCGAAATATTAAAAAGTATTAATGAACACAAACAGGAAAGCCATAGCCACAAAGGCCAACCCAGCCAAGATATCCTCATCTGGTTCATGCAAAGAAGTAATATGCACTTTGTCTGGCTAAACATATAAAACCGACGATGATGATGATGAGTTTAAAGTTTAACGACACGTTCTGCCAATATGTCATTTTATTGACGTGCTATTCAACCAACTGAGCCAAAATGCACAAGAGACAAAAGCAACAAATTGGCATGCGCGCCCAATAATGACTCAGATCAACCTAAGCATCCGCCGAATCTGATCAGAAGCTGTGCTGTCGGCATGGAGCAAGCATAGACCCTCAGCTACCTTTTCAGCACACTGCTAAGACTCTGATCTGACTTGACGGATAACAAGGCTGATATGAGTCTTCACGTGGTGCACATGCCACTCTGTTAGTTTTGTCATATCATGGCTCAATTATTAATGTACTGAATATACACAACAATTATGAAATACATGAACGTAGTCAGGAGCAATTTCATGATCCGCACCACACAATCATGTTAAATATCCCCTGAGAAGGAGTGGATTACTTCGGCCCCTTGTATCAGATTGTAATGTTATTTGTGCTAGGAATCCGAATCTGGTCAAATGATAAATTGTCAGAATGCGAACTTTGCAGGTGCATTTTGAAATTCTGTCAATTTTCTAACATTCCATATGCACTAGCACATTTGCGTATGGACAGCTACGCCCTTGAAATACAAGTATATTTGAAAACACAAACGCATATCCAACCGCATTTGCGGCTTTATTCTTTGTGTGCTTGTGTGTGCTTGTGTGCGTGTACCGAGTCATCAAGAGTTAAATCTTCTGCAGCCTATTCACGCCGTTTGGAGTGACAGACACAAGGACGGAAAAAGGCAAATCTCTTCATCACATGACGTACTGTCAATGTGGGTGGCTAAAGAGTTCTTAGAATTCGTATGATTTTACACAAATTTCAATATTTTTGCTAAAACAATCTCAGTATGGTAGCTAATATCGAGCGGACAGACCAACGAACGGCACCGGATGCTGTATCATAGTTACTTTCTAGTACGATAGTGTGATAAAAAAAGATACAGCAGCAATAAAATAAATCACCGAAACAGAATTCGACAATGGAACATCACTGATACTGTGTGGACTAATCAAATAATGAAATATCCAGCGCAAAGGCTCTTAAGGTGGCAAACTGATATAACTTTCTTATTTGCATACATGACTCGAGTAAATGTCTCTGGAAAAACCAATCATCATTGACTGATATTCAAAAACAAATCATTTTCGGAATCTACAATTTTTTCAAGCTTTTCAAACGTAAAAATAAGAATGCATTAACTTTGGTGACAGAACATTTACAAAATTTTCGCATGTAGCTTTATCAAATGACTTGAAGTTATTTATGTGATTACGAACTAAGTCTAGTGAACCTCGAAACGACCAAACCAACAAATTGGCATGTGCACCAAGTGAAGACTCTGATCAGCCTGGGCCTCCGCCCAGTCTGATCACAGTCTTCGCAATCAGCATGGAGGTAGCTTAGACTCCTACCTGTCCTCTAAGCGCAAAGCAAAACGTCTGATCAGACTGGGCGAGTACCCAAGCTATTCTGAGTCTTCCCTGTGAGCACATGCCCTTTTGTTGGTTTTGTCGTGTTGCGTCTCAAATACCATTCGTTCTGAACAAAAATAGCCATCAGAGGAGATGGCAAATCCCCCGACCGAAGGCCCCTTGTGCTTTGGTAAACAGGGTGCATTTCAAAACACATATAAGTAATATATTGTCATTCTTTCATGCTTCTGATTGACATTAACTGTTTAACAGATGCATGATTATCTAACACTTAGACCAAAACAAAATACCAAACCGCTAAATAGAGGTAAAATCTCAAACAGCCACCATGTACACAATGTATAGCATATGATACCATCAACGTTTAAAAATGTGCGAATAACTTCTAAAGTACAAGCCCTACAAATCTCATTTTGAGCTCTCTAGTAAGTGAATTTGGACAAAGAATCCAAATCTGGAAAAAAATGGAAGGGGGGGGGGGGGGGGGGGGGGGGAGTTAGGGCTATTATAAGATATCATGGCATGATCATCAATATTCTAACAGTAATAAGGGAATTAAACTTTTGGAGCAAGCCAGGGTAATACAGATATAAAGCAGAGACAGCTAATTGCAGCTAAAACTTCCAAAGGGAAATAAATCGGACAGTATGAAAGACACAGTTGTCATTCATTTACCTGACAAATTTTCATGGCCTGTTCTGCATATCTGTGATGTATCATGAAAATATTTCAAAGGATATTCAAGTTATGGAAAAACGCTAATTCAAAGCTAACACCATCAAGGGGAAATAACTCAAACAGTAAGAAAGCAAGAGTTGTCGTTCTTGTTCGCGACATATCGCCATGACCTGTTCTACATATCTGTGAAGTATCAAGAAAATATTTCAAAAGGTATTAGAGTGGACACGAAACCTGACACCTAAAACATCAAGGGTAAATAACTCAGAAAAAAATAAAGCAAGAGTTGTCATTCTTGTTCGCGACAAATCGCCATGACCTGTTCTACATATCTGTAAAGTATCATGAAAATATTTCAAAGGGTATTCAAGATACAGAGCGGACAAGAATTTTCCAAAAAAATCACCAAAGGGGAGATAACTAAAAAATAAAAAAGCAAGAGTTATCATTCTTGTTCGCGACACATCGTCATTACCTGTTCTACATATCCGCGAAGTATCATGAAAATATTTCAAAAGGTATTCAAGTTATAGAGCGGACACAAAATGACACCTAAAACCATCAAGGGGAAATAACTCAGAAAATAAGAAAGCAACAGTTGTCATTATTGTTCGCGACACATCGCCATGACCTGTTCTACATATCTGTAAAGTATCATGAAAATATTTCAAAGGGTATTCAAGATACAGAGCGACACGAATTTTCCAAAAATTACCAAAGGGGAAATTATTCAAAACGTATAATAGCAAGAGTTACCATTCTTATACGCGACACATCGTCATAACCTGTTCAAGATATCTGTGAAGTTTCATGAAAATATTCCAAATGGTATTCAAGATATAGAGCGGACATGAAAGGTTTACGGATGGACGGACGGACGCCAGGCTCATCGCTATATCCCCCGGCTTTTCGGGGGATAAAAATGGTACCAGCAAAGTATCGTCTAAATATCTTTCTTATTTTAAAGTTAGTATACCCAACCCCCCCCCCCAAGAGCCTTTTCTGAGTGTTGAGCATCAAACGATTAGAGAAGAGCTATATAAGCTATCAGCTTTCGTTCTGATCCTATTACTTTGTGTAACTGTCTTGTTTATATGTTGTTATGTGCAGTTTTGAAAATAAAATATGTTTAAACCAAACGATTACCCAGATCGCATTTGTAACTATATCATTAACCATTGAATTCAGCTTAACAGTTCGTTCTATATATCAACAATAACAGGAGCACTTAACAGTAAACAGCACCTGTATACGTGAAAATAAAAACTGAGCCACATTATGTGATTTCAAACAATGTGGCAATAATGACAAGCAAAGCTCTGATCAGACTGCACTTTTTCCAAGAGCAGTCTGATAAGAGGCTCCACGTGTCACATCAGCCAACTATGGAATTGGCCTAGACCAAATAGCCAACAGTGATACCTCTATAGACCCGTTGGAAACAAAAAGGATGATCTGAATATCATATGACAAAATCTAACACTGATGTAAGTCACATGATGAGGCTCAACTATGTCACATATGGCGCTATCAGCAACAGAATGAAACTTGTTTAACTAGTACCTAAATGAAACTACAATTATCAATCATGGTGTCCATGATTCCAGGTTGTTTAATTATTATTATTTCTTTGGGGAATCTCTTTTTTTGCATAAACATCTTTTTGATGTCAAAAAAACATTGCAAATACTTGCGTTTACCGTACCGTATATACCGTACATAACGTAAGAATTCTAAAAGGAGAATAGAAGAACTTCTGAAGCAAAAGTTAACACGTTATCGCACAAGAAGCTTCACAGGAGTTCCGCGGAATGCAGTGTCTGGCCTACCTGTGCATTGTCACAAAAACAGAGCTAAATCAGAAAATCAACGTCAGTTAATGCCTGCGACACCTGAATAGCAGCGCACCAGAAAACTTGCGGCAAATATGTAAGGTCAGTGAAGCGTCAAATATCGGTCATGACCATAATAACGATCGTTGCTCTGAGCTTCCCTCTTGAAGATGTCAGTATGAACCAGATTTTATGATTCTAGACCTTACAGTTCCAGAGAAACAGAGCTAAACCGGAACATTCAACACTAATTTGTCAGTGAAGCGAAAACTATCCATCGCGATATAAGTGGTGACTGCATACCTTTCCATATGTAAGCATGCGCAAGTTTCATGACTTTAACGCTTATTATTCCAGAGTAAAAGAGCTAAACTAGGAAACTAGACAAAAATTTGTCAAGTCAGTGAAGCGTGACCTAACAGTAATGGCTGTTTTGAGTTTTCCTCTTCCAGATGTCAGTGTGAACCTATTTCATGACTCTTTTCCTTTATAGCTCCAGAGGAACAGACGACGTGAATTTGTCCGCGTTAATGAAGCCTAAAATATTGACCATAACATAAAAGTGAAGACTGCTTTGAATTTCCTCTCCAACTTGCAAGCATGAATCAAATTTCTTGACTAGAACCTGCATAGTTCCAAAAAAACAGAGCTAAACCTGGAAAAATTCCAACATCGTCAGGGGCTCAGTGAAGTGTAAAATACAGGTAACGACCTATTTAGTGGTGGTTGCTTTCAGCTTCCTTTCTTCCAGACGAAAGCACGAACCAAGTATCATTACTTTAGTTCTTAAGTATGGACAAAGTTTCTTGACTCTAGCCTTTAGAGTTCTAAACCAAAGTGACATAAATTTGTCGTATCAATGAAGCGCAAAATACAAGTCACAACTTTCCCTCTTTTAGGTGTAAAGATGAACTACATTTCATGGCTAGCTCTTATAGTTTCAGAGAAGCAGAGTTACACCAGAAAATTCGACGCAAATTTGCTAAGGCAGTGAAGCGTAAAATATACGGCATGACCTCACAGTGATGGCTGCTTTGAGCTTCACTCTTCTAAATATTAACATAAATTAAGTTTCATGCCTCTAACTTTGTAGTTCCATCAAAACAGAGATAAACAGAAAAGTCAAGAATAGTTAACGCACAGTATATAACCACGTGACGAGCGGACAGTGACCGAAACCGGAAATTGCGACACTGTCCGACGACAGTCGCAAAGTTGACCTCAAATTCAAGGTAAGAAAAGTTTGTATTTTTGCAGTTTTAGGCTCGCAGTAGGTTAATTGTAGAACACAGATGAATGCAGTTTGAATGCCTGGATATATTCAGCAGCCGTAGTGAGGAAAGCTGCGGAAAATCCTTAAAGTTGCCGTCTAAATCAAGAAAACACATCATAAAATCACGGGACGATGGAACAAAACTGCCCTGGTCAACATAACTTGGTCGTTATTTTGTTGCTGTAACTTTCCAATTCAACGAAAGTTTTTACAATTATGCGTGCAAAAATATCTGCCCTAATATAGAAACACCAATATGTTATCCATTTTGGCCAAAATTGGCACTTTTATAGGCAATTTGTCATTGTGCCCTCAGCAATTCAACTGTCCGCAAAATTGAAACTGTACGTGTCGAAAAGTTGCCGATGTCAATATTTTGACTGTCCGCAAAGTTGCATGTAGTAACAGTGAAGCAGAAGTATAATTGTACTACAGGGGCAATCAGAATAGTCCAATGGAAAACCGGCAAAGGACTATAACCGCCAGCCATCCTAACTCTCCTATCCCTGTTCACGGCCCATGCGATATGTATTTTTCAAGACCAGTGCATTGATCACTTTGAGATGTGCTTTTTAAAGCTATTTTCATAATTTTTGATCCAAACATAGGTTGTGGGTGCTCGTTTAAAGAGCCTGATCCAAACAAATGGTGGGTACTTGTCGTCTACAGGATATGGTTTTAGCAGTTAAAAGAAAGTAAATGTTCATCCCTGTTAATATCACTTTTCCTCAGACAAATTGGGATACAAAGGGGTATTTCTCTTACGTACTTATATGTGATGCTACAGAAACCACTTCTGGCCAGTAAGAACTGCAGTACAGCCACAGTCCACCTTTATGTATGATTGAAAAAAGTGTGTAAAATGTAGCCATAATCATAGCCCATCTTTATGCATTGTTGTATTTTCATCCCGAATAAAATAATCCGTAGCACGGAATTTCCTACAAGATTGTTTTTGCGCCCAGTGAAGCCTCGGATCAGCTTTGGCATTTACAGTGTGATAAAAAAATCGCTTGGTGCCTTGCCGTACATTGTATTTTTACCATCTATGAAATACCTGTACCTCGTATTTTTATCTTATGTACCTTGTATTTTTATCATGTAAATAAAGTTTGTGAAAGCGAAAGTAGGTCAATTTAGTTGCCAACTAAAATGACCTAGATATTTTTTAAAAAAATTATGAGAAACTCAAGGGCGTTTTAATTTTTTAAAGCCGGCCAATTACGATCATATACAATGACGAAACTGTAGCGAGAAGCTTTCAGCAATACCTGACGATAAAAAATTATCCGCTGATAGAGCAACGGGGCCTTTAAGGAGAGAAAAAGAGGTTCTCACATGAGTGGTTATGTCATTCCATATGAAATTTTTGATAAACGAGCGATTGGTGAGTTTCATAAGGGGGGGGGGATTTATTATGTCCTACGTAGGAGTTAATAAGTCCTAGTCCTACGTAGGACTTATGATGTATTACATAGGGGTTAGTAAGTCCTACGTAGGACTTACCAACACCTACGTAGGACTTATTAGTAAATAAGTATTATTAGCAAATAAGTCCTACTTAGGAGTGAGTAAATCCTACGTAGGTGTTAATAAAGTCCTACATGGGACTTCTTATCTCCCACGTATGAGATAAATATTTTTCAACCTGTCACTAGGGCGCTTCTATAGATTTTAAAATTGAAAAAAGTGATCTTAGCCAGTATATTGCTCAGTGGACCATGATAATTAGGTCAGAATCTCATTTGAGCATAACATTCTCTTTTGCTACTATAGGCGTGATGTCACTTTAAGTTCTGGACAGTCAGGTTATTTTTGTGTCAAAACAGAATTCAAGATTTTGAAAGTCGCAGATGGAAATTCTGTAAAACACATGCATGTGATTTCAACACCATATTTTTGAATATAATACGCATTTTTGAACAATCCATGAAAATGGTTGATAACTTAAGACACTGCCCTAACCAACTAGGCAAGAGCCACTTGTGAACAGCATTGATTTTTAGAAACAGAACAATATTTAACATATGCCAATTTGACATTAGTGATTACCCCACCCACTTTTAAGTGCTTATTTCTCAGAAAATAACCGCCTCCCCACCAAACGGCATATGCTGTGATAAAGTAGACTCGTGATGCCACTTATCAGCAAAAAATTAGCCACTTTGATAGGGGTCAGGAAACAAGCCTTATTCTGACCCCCCCCCCCCCCAAGCCTTATTCTGACCCCCCCCCCCCCCCTTCGTATCAAATATACGAAATGACCACGGGTGTAAGATTCTTTTTATCATATGACGCTTTTTCAAAGGGTTGTATCGTCTTAAAAGTTGACTTTATTTCAACATTGCTGTCATGGACGTCGCCACGCCATTACGCGCCAGTATATAACACTGGGATATATGCCTATACCAAGTCAGACAAATATCGATCGCAATTTTTCGGGC
Source organism: Ctena decussata (assembly GCA_963989385.1). Classification (NCBI taxonomy): domain Eukaryota; kingdom Metazoa; phylum Mollusca; class Bivalvia; order Lucinida; family Lucinidae; genus Ctena; species Ctena decussata. The sequence continues at coordinate 58,361,375 of OZ022501.1, read as the reverse complement.
AGTCTAAAATGTCTTCCGAACAATTTTGCGGACAGCCATGACGAAGAGGGTGTGTTGTTGTTTATGCCTCAGAATTCAAATATTTTGCTGACTGGGCTAAAACATGGCTAGAAAAGACTTGGGAAATGATTATTACGCAAACTATGGTTAAAAATATCTTTCGTTTATTTGAAATTTTGACTTTTAAGCGTTTTGAAACGAAGCTCGGCGGAGATGAAATTGCCAAATCGATGTGATCGACCCGCACGTTTTCTTGTCTTTCTTTATGAAAAGAACATTTCAACCGCATTGTGTTGTTGCTAAATACAGACTGGCATCTTATCAATTGCCCGCTTTGTTTGTAACAAGCCACTAACATGCAAAAGGAGATAAAAATGCAAAATGCCAAGGTCACTCACCTTATATTTTAGAGGCCAACTTTGCGACTGTCGTCGGACAGGGTCGCAATTTCCGCTTTCGGTCACTGTCCGCTCGTCACGTGATTATGTACTGTGTAACGACGCCAACACCACTGTCGACGCCGACGCCGGAAAAGCATTTACTATGTCTCGCTTCTGTTATCGAGGGCAATACTGAAATTAAGCTGAAATGATATTACTTTTTCACTGCACACAAAACAAATCATAGCTAACAAAGAAATGTCAGAACAACAGTATTTAATGATATGAGCAACTGCGTAGGTGTTAGTGACATGCTAGTCTTGAAAATTTCGGGAAAGTCAACAAATAAAAACTTGAGCTACATAACTCGACTGCCTCACCCCTCTAGCCCAATGCATATGCATTCTTATGCAGACATCTTCTTCTTTGAGGTCTGTTTGCATTACTAACTAAGTATCTTGAAAGGAGGAGCTTTATTAGCAATATTAGAGTTCAAAGACTGACAATATCTACTGACAATATTTAACTCACACAAAGAGAATTTTAGCATAACAGATAAGTAAACACACAAGAAATAGGCGTTAATGAAAACAGAAAAGAACCAAAAGACCGTCATTTACATCAAAATGATCAGTTGCAATCCAAAAAGACTAAGGTAGATGGCAGAAATTTCCTAACAGTCGCCTTCATTGTTTAGATTTTGAAAGTCCAGCAGATGCAGAAAATATTGGGACTAAACTTTCCATGCGTATCACAGTATATTTATTTGCATCTGATGTCATAAATTTAAACCAATTATATGTACTTTTGTAGTAGCTGAAATACTTAATTACCGATAATGATTTTTCTACAAATATTTGACAAGACCAATAATTTCGACGACCAGAACCTCACATACGGTATGGAAGTCCCAGAGAGCGTTTTCCGAGGATATGACTTTCATGGCACATACATACAGAATCAAATATTCCAAATCATTTAACTTTGTAGAACTGTAATCTTACAACTCGGAAAATTGGCACAGGAACTATACTAAAAACTTGCTTTATTAAGCAGACAAAAGAGGCTTAATTGTCGAAAACATCATTTTCCAAAAAGTGTACAGTATGATCTTCAACATGCTTGTACATCCATTTAAATTTCAAATTCACTGAGTGAGTGAAAGGTACAGGAGGGGTAGATTATTATCGTTTATCGCTTAACAAACAACAGAAACGCAAGTACTACAGAAATAGTCCCCTTTCCCCTCGAAAATCATAAGGGTTTATATACAGCAAAACGGCTTTATCAAATTTTTATATAAGTCAGCAAGGTGAAAGAAGATTGCAACTGATGCAGATGCAACGTAAAACCGCAAGTAAGCTGCCACTGAAGTCATTGAACAGGGTCAGCGGTGTTAGCATATGCCCCAGAACAGGTTTACAATCTAAAAGGGTTAGTGAATTTCCTTCTCGGAAATATTATGTATTTTTAATAAAGTAGTCATGTTTACGGATATACAAAGTGTGACTTTTAACAAAAATGTCAGCTTACTGGCGATTTAAGAGGAAGAAAGTAAATATCATGCTCCACAACCATTAAACATCAAACAGGTGTTCGGGCAAGTACCTGTGCTAAATGTTCGTTATATTCTCGTTTTCGTTCAGCTTGTAATTCACGTTTCTTATATTCAATGGTATGGTCCTCTGGTAATAATAAACCGTTCTCACTCTCCTTCCAACTTCTGTTTCTAGGCGCATGTGTTGTCTGAAGAGTTACAAACACTTTAAAATAGGGATGATGATTCATAAATCATAAACCATGCCTTAACTAACGCATGCACATCCACGTATGTATTTTACTCAATGAAAATAATTCCGTTGTCTTTATCATCTGCAGCTGCAATACTTTTACAGCTCCCTGAAACCCTGCTAAAGCAATCAACAAAATAAAATAAATGTTCGTTATGTCTATCACGTAACGAACGGTTTGAAGTTTTTGCGTTACTTATGTGGTTTTCGTAACGTTTATTTTCAGAATAACCTTTGGCGTTTTCAGTGCGTGTTGAGGGAGCGGTAAGACCGAAGTTTTGTTCAATACTTACTGCCAGTTACTTGGAATTCATATTGGTACCACATTTGACCGTAGACTGCGATAACGCCTGCTATTTTGGTAGAAATGCTGCTTTTTTCTCAGTCACATGAACGACTGCACTGACCCGGCTCCCTCCTTCCAGTTTCGATTTGAACGGGTTTACTTTCTTTTGCCGCTACAACATAAACACTCTGAATATAAACTATCATGTACGCATTGCTTCCCCTCAAAATACATCAACCGGCTATTTGTGGAAAAACATTTACTCCACATACATAGTTATTGCCCAAAACAGTGTGTAACACTTAATGTCGTAAATGCTTTTCGGGAACACCTATTCTGCAGGTACGGCCCTTATAAGAATAGGATGGTTGTTTTGCTGGCTTGCTGAACTCTTTTACACATTCGAATTTTCGTATGTTATCGTAGGTCGACCTTTTTAATTATTGACTCTCGATGTTCTGAGTATTACAGCTTTTTCGTGTATACGCTTCAGTATTATCGTCCGCACATGCACACAAACGATATGAACGAAGTTACCCAGTATAATAGGATAAAAAAAAGCCGCGACACAATCCAATAACGTGGCATTAGCGCCCAGCCAAGACTCATATCAGCTTGGGCATCTGCCCAGTCTGATCACAGTTTTCGCTGTGCTTTTAAAAGGTAGTTTAGACACTGCCTCCATGTCAACAGCAAAGACTCTGATCAGACTAGGCTGATGGCCAGGCTGGTCTGAGTCTTTGTTGGACAAACTTGTCACTTTCTTGATGCACAAATCAGAAAAGGTATCGAATGAACAATGGGGTTTAAACGAACAATGGAGATAAACGACAAAGAGAAATTAACAGACACAGGAATCGCAATAGAAGAAGTGTAACAGAACTTAAGCAGTTTAAGTGTACTTGTAAAACGTACTCCGACTTATAGATCTATATTTTCGTATTGCGGGTGTTTTAGCTGAATCTTCAACATATCCTGTGAGCAAAAGAAAACAGTGAACTGAAGTCATCTTGAAATTTAACAGGTCAAATTTTTAGAAGATACCAAAGGTGATGCTTGTCCTGTGAATGCTACTGTACATTATATAATGCGATGTAGTTATTGTAAAATTCTGCCTATTGCCGGAGCTGACGCTTCTACATGTATGTTGACTCACTTGATAGGGAAATCGGCCTACTTTTCCTAAAGATTTTCGCAATGAATGCTAACATTTCAGGAAGAGTAGTTACTCGTTTATTTCTAACAGTGCGTATCAAGATTACACCTGTCAAGATGTTATTGCGTTTTTGTGATACACTGTTATTATAATGAAAGTATATTTTATGGCTATCAGTGTGTGCAAAAATGATGTCTTTTCCTGACTGATTTATAGAAACTACCTTACAAAACAGCAGTCACAAAGAACTGCTAATATTTGTGTATATCGAATTAGTTTGAGTTGCCTTCCACTTCAAAACTGATGCTGAAAAATGAATGTACACGTATATGTACGAATATCTAACAAACGGTCTGTGAGGTCTTGGACCCTAGAATAACCTTAAACAACTTATTAAAAGAAAGCTCTGCATGATTTACTATTCTCCGTTTTGTGACCTGCCTCAGATAATTTTCATACGAGTCAATATCATATTTTATATCAGAAGCAGCGGGCAAAATAAAATTCAGCCGCTTTATTTGTGTAAAGCGCTAGATAACTTTCCACTTATACTAATGTTTAAAAATGTCATCTGGTGATTAAAAGTGAAAGCAGAAATATGAATATTGATCAGCTTGCCCACAAACCGAAAACGCCATCCACTTGTCGACCATCTACTGATGACTGTGCCTGTGTAATATGCGTAACAGAAATTCATTCCGACGTTACAAGACTACATACTGTTTTGAGCAGTAGCTGTCTGTAGGCCTACTCTAGAAATTGCAACTTTGGAAGTAAATAACATGAGATTTTATGATTTAAACTTGTTTGAGATCTTAATAAAATTAGAAAACTCTGAAAATTTGAACAAGATATCTTTAACGGTTAATGAGATGTAGTAGCTCGAAAATGTATAGAACATATAAAGAATTACTTCGTTGGTATAAAATTGGAATTGTCTGATATTTGAGGTGCATGGGTCACTATGTCGATTGTAACACAGAACTTTTATTTTGCTGTGAAACTTGGCAGTCTTGTGACTATGTCTTAACCTTTATAGATAATATTCTCAAATTTAGAATATCAGTAATACGAATGCAATCATTCGCATTTTTCTGAAGTTATACCTTAATGTATAGCGTACAGGAAGAGATATTTCATAGAAATATGGTTTATTTCAAAATCTGTATCAAACGATATTCGAGTCAACAGGAGGAAATCATTATTATTGCAATTTTCACATTTTGCAGAAATCCAACATACAGTAGGTAATAGTTTATCACCCTTTTAGACAAAGCAAAATGTACATAAAATATTTTAACCGCAACAAAGTGGGATATGCACTCAGCGAAGACTCAGATCAGCCTGGGTATCCACCCAGTCTGATTAGAATCCTTGTTGTCGACAAGGAGCTTAGTTACATCATTAGCTACCCTTTAAGTGCACAACGAAAACTCTGATCAGACTGGGTGGATGTCCATGGTGATCTGTGTCTTCGCTGGACCCGTATGCCACTTTGTTGGTTTTGTCGTGCCGTGGCTCATTTATAGCCGCAGAAGGAAACTGAACCCGTTCAAATCGAAATTGACCTAAAGAAAAGTGGTCTGTTTTCTTGAATGTTTGTGAGAATAGCAGCATTCCCATTAAAATATCTAGCATCAACACAATCTACGGGCATCTGTGGCCTGTACCAGCAATATGATTTTTCAAGTAACTCATGGTAGGTATGGAAAAAGAACCTTCTTTCACTCACCTCGAAACAATAACAATACAAAAACCGCAAAAGAAGAACAAAATAAAACATACTCTACATGATATGCATGGTGATTATATGACCGCCAATTTTTCTTTAATTTGGTAACAGAAAACAACTATCGTAACTTTTCCAAATATTGAACAGTCTAGTTTTCGTTGCAGTAATGTATCTGAAAGATGCAAATGGAATGGCTAACAGTACATATCCTGATCAGACAGGGACTTCAGCAGCAGTCTGATCTGGTTCTGCACTGCTTGGTTTGCTCAGACCTACCTGTCCCAATATTTATAACTTCTAAGGTATTACAGTACGATGGGAACAACAATATAAAACAGAACAACAATCACAATATTTACTATCCGATTCAAATACAACTAGAAAACTGTGTCTTTAAGACACTGATGATGCCCCCGTGTGATGCCTGTCCCTCCCCACACCCTGTCATCGTCCGACTAGCCCCTGCCTATCTCCCTCTCTTCAAAAAGGAATAAGAAATCAAATGCAGGTCTTCAATATGTCTGTCAAATCTGTAAATTGTTTCATACAGTTTTCTTGATAAGTGAGGGAAAGGTTAATAATACAAATTCGCCGTCGTATTTTCATCGTAACTTCTAAAATTTCTGAGTTTGTAAGTGCTGTAATTTTGACATTTTTTTCTGTTCAAAAAAGTATATCTGTATTCTCTATACACAGTTCCATACTGATCGCTGACAACCTGTGGACAAAGTCGATTATACAAACTTCCCTGTTTGTTTTAGCCATTAACTGTATATTTCCCAAATTTGAAGCAGCCATAATTTTGTCAAAATTAATATTTATTTTCTCTTTAAATACACATGTGCATATCTTCAATATGTCTTTAAAATCTACACAAAGTTTCAAACAGATTGCTTTAAAACTGTGGAAGGAGCTGATTATACAAACTTGCTATTGTGTATTCGCAATAACCTGAAAATTTTCTTAGCATGTAAAGGCCCTTATTCAATTGAAAATGATTATTTTCTTTCCAAAAAGACAGGTCCGTACCTTCAATATGTCTGCAACAAGAGTGCAAAGTTTCAGGATAAGTGCTTGACAACTGTGGGAGAAAGTAGAATATACTAACTTGTCACCCTGTATTAGCCACAATCCGAAAAATTTCTAAGTTTGAAAGGCCGCAATTTTGTAAAAAAATGATTTTCTTTTCAAGAAGGCAGGTGCACATCTTCAATATGTCTGCAACAATTATGTAATGATTCAGACTGATTACTTAAAAACTATGGGAGGAGTTGATTATACAACATTTTTAGAGGGACGGACAGATGAACAAACAGACAAGGTTAAAACATATTGCCCTCTGACTATCGTCATGGGGGCAATATGAAACTATGAAAACGAGAAACTATTTCTGGATGACATGAGCAAATATTTAAGCCATTTTTACTACACAGCAAAGTTTTTAACAAAATGTCTTGATGCGTACCAGGGAAGGCATCAGGTAAAACCAAACACACTACTACATAAGAATCTTTCTGATCAAAAGATGAAAATAAATCGCTTAAAATAAACGTATGCTCAATATAAAAATAAATAATTGCTTTAAAATCCAACGACAACAAAATCTTCTTGAAGGTTACTGTTAAGCTACTGATGTCTTGTCTGAGCAGTTCAGTCAGAACACGTAACGGAACAAGAGGAAGCACTGCAAAGGAACTCCTCACACTTACCCCCTACAGTACATCCCCCAGCTAAGTGCAGTACAAACTTCTGGAAAAAAATCTAGTATAAGCTTTGCAACCCCTACATAGGGACATGATTTCAAAATCATTTTAGGCTGAGATATTTTAAAAGTGGATATTCCGATCATGCCAAAATATGATTAAATTAAAAATGATGTACACAAAACTAATGAAAAAAAATCATGACAGAGACTGGTTGAGTGTAAAACTCTGAGAGAGCCTATCAGGTGGACATTTCAGATTGGTGGCACGCGTGTACATAAACATACACACACTTATACAGACCAATAAGAATTCCACTGAAATTGTCTCGCCTGTCTGTTTACTGGCACAAAATAAGGCTAAACCAGAAAACACACACAAAGATTATGACGTTGACTCTCACGCTGGAAAATATAATACCTTTGTCTCGCATCCTGCTAGTCGCAAGCAAAACAAAACTATATAACCCTCGACATTCTGTTAATGATAGCAGTTACACTACATAGATCAGATATGACCCATAAACTAAATAACTATGTAGCATTAATGGATCAGAAATCCACCCAAATTGTAAACATTCACTATTTTTTTTTTAACATTCACCATTTGTTTCAATCAATAAATGATTCACAAACGCATAGGTGCAACAAATTAACATTAGTAAGTGCTCAAAATAACAAAGGTGCAATAACTAAAATGAGCCTAGATCAGAAGGTTTGAGAAGTAAAACCAGTTATTTTTACTGATATTAATGATGATGAAAATCAGAGTAACAACAAGTACTACATTTGACGCAGGTGCAGAATTAATAAATTCATAAATATAAATGTACAAGTAAATTCATCAATTTTTATTGCGACAGATGTGCATTTCTGTATTTGACTTCTTCAGCATCTCCGACAGGGATGTACGTTTAACCCAAAAAGTTTTAGAGAAAAAGATGATGGGCATATCTCGGCAGGCAATGCAATCCCTCTCCGCGCCACACTTAAAATCATAAAATGTCAATACTGATATCAAATTCAGAGGAAACTGAGTTTGTAAGCTGAAGGCTGGTTATGCCTTGTAGATTCATGTTTCGGCAAAAATAGACCCTACGGATCATACGGCCCCCATGTCTTTGTAGCATAGTCAAGAGGATGATTTATTCGATTCTAGTGTGTCTATTATTTATTTTCCAAGCCTTCTCTTAAAGGGGATGCCTCGATATAACGTTCACCAAATTTCGTTCGTAATAAGAATCCATAATTTATTGATACCAAAGTCATTCATAGCAGATGTTTATTTTGTATTTCATTTGTTAAACAAATATTTACGACTATCAACATTTCTTTTATTTATTTTATTTTTTTATTATTATTATTTTCTTTCACTTTTTGCCTTTAGAAGAGTTCTTATTTGCTCTGTTGTCAGAAGGAACGGAACACAATTTTGGCGCCACCACATTTTATCATTAGTAGTATATATTTGGCTAATCACGGCGTGTTAACCCCTATCCATGAAAACAAGTGAAGTTAGTAATTGTCTAAAAATGGTTGAGAGTTCGAAAGGCTTTATATTGCCGGTGATAAGCATGATAAGAGAGTGTTGTCTTTAATTCAAATAAGATTGTTTGAGTTTATGATAAACCTACTTGAAGGCGTCAAAGCTACTGATAAACTGGGTTTTAAATGATAATTCTCAGACGATTTGTTCTGTCCCTATGAAAGGTTTTCATGAAGATGCCACCGAAATGCCAGTCATTAGTCATATTATACAACTTGACCAACAGCCCCAAAACAATATGAAACAAGAGCTGCCAGAAGACAACGAAGCGTGCCTCATGGGTGCCTGATTCTTACAGATACAAAGTCTTACAAATATATGAGGTTATCTGCAGTATCAGACTGAACCATTATCCCATATATATGCTGAATACCTGCTAAACTATTAATCCATGTTGCTCAGTATGATGTTAATCTCTTAAACAGTTTTGGAGATACAAGGCAAAATCAGTGAACCCTGAAATATAGGTCACATTGACCTACAAAGAGTATGAACTTATTTGCAGAGTCAAACTGAACAATTTTCCAATGTATGATGGAAATCTGCTAAAAAGTGTTCAAGATATGTCAAAAATCAATGAACCATGAAATGTAGGTCACAGTGATCTATAAATAGTATGAGGTCATTCGCAAAGTCTGACTGATCCACTATGCCAGATATGAAGTTAATCCATCAAACAGTGTTGGAAATATTAGACAAAATCAATGAACCATGAACAAGGGTCAACGGCACTGGAGTCTGCATGGAAACTTTGCAGCTGCTGCAATAATAGGGTGCTATTTGACCAATTATCAACTCTCTTGTCTCAAAGATATCATCAAAACTAAACTTATGCCTAAAAATTGGTGCCAAACACCAAAGTCAGTCAACATTTAAATTAGGTCAAGGACATAGAATTATTTCATGCAGCTGCTGCAGTCATAAGGATGTATATATGTACCAAGTATGATGACTGTAGCTGCTGTAGTTTGTAAAATACAGAGTTAAACATCGAGTTTAACATTGGTTAACCTGATCACGGACGCCGAGGACGCTAAAGGACACTCGGACAACGACGCCGGGGGTATCGCATAAGCCCCCCTTTGCTTCGCAAAGGTGCGCTAAAAATAACGAAAGGCAAAGCAAACAAATAATAAAAAGCTGTGCTGTGGCCCCTTTCGAACTGTTTGAACAAAGCCATTTCAATCAATGGTCATAAGATATGTCTAAACACATGGTTAAACATACAAATATCCCAGAAGTATTCTCAGTAGCCTTAAACTTTGCTGAGACAACAGAAGAGAGGTTACAAATGCACCCAAGTCAAATGAGCCGCGATACAAGGAAACCAACAAAGTGTTTGTGCGCCAGGCGAAGATTCAGATCAGTCTGGGCATCCGCCCAGTCTGATCAGACTCTTCGCTAAGCACTTAAAGTGTAGCTAAGGGTCTAAGCAATCCTCCATGCGGACAGCGAAGTCTCAGATTAGGCTGATCTGAGTCTGCGCTGGGCATACAACCACTTTGTTGGTTTTGTCGTGTCGCGGCTCAAACAATCGTAATTGTTTTTATCGTGTTTGGCTCCTGAATGAAGACTAAATGGCTTTTATTTACAAATTTTGTCCCTGAGCGAAAGAGCAACGCCGTTTCATAGAATGTTTAAATCCATTTTTTTCGCATTTGATTAATTTTATCTATATATAATATATAGTTTAAGCAATTATTTAATCCAGTTTGAAACTCAACCATTTTTGTTTATGCAGTACCTTAACCAATTAGCAGAGAAAGTGATCATGTCAAGGGAGTTACACATCAAAGGCCTGTAATACCTTTTCTACAAGCTGATTATACTCTCTATTTCTCTGATCTCGGAGGAATTTTTTCCATACTTCATGATGCTGCTGCCCTATCGGCAGACCAGACTCTGTATCTGTTGGTATATCTATATCTTTCGATGGTGGATGAGGCCTCTGGGTTAGAACAGGAAAAATGTACAATCAGACAATCAGATATTTTCACGTTTACACTCAGAAGGCCCGCGAACGGTCATTTTCCGCTATAAGGTACTCTCATAATTTCCTATTTTCTTTCAAACTCATGAGTTAGTCACTACTTAACTGTTTCAACGCGTTTTCAGAAAAACCTGGGATGATTCTTCCACTTCCAGCTTCTTTGTACCAGTCATTGTTAAAGAAATTATGATGCTGATCTCGAACATGTAACACGTCAGTATTCGTCTATTTTAGAATTTAAGTCTATAATGGTTTTGCTATAAAATTCAGCCTCTTCCTTGAAAAACTATATACATCTAGGACCTAGTTGAAGGGCAATTAGCTTACAACAAATACTGAGCGAAACAAAAAGACAATTATGTTTGTTTATAAATTTGGCTTTAGTACTCAGCACAAGTATCAAACATATGAATATGAAACTTCTTTATTGTCATGACAAAACCGTCGGCAAACTGTCAATCAAATTCAATTAGAAATTACATCAAGTCAAATAGAAGGAACTTCTCGAAAAATCTCATAAATCACTCAAAAGGATAGTAATTAACTCTGGTGAATCCAAGTGGGAGGAAAATCATAAAGGTGCAGTGGTAAGAGTGGTCAAAGCAAATGTGGTATGTGCATAAAAGGGAAATAGACACAATCCTGATACAAGACCTCATAAATTGAGATTCTATTTACCACTCCCTGTAATTTTCTTTTATGAAACTGTGCTTCATGTACCATATTTCATTCATTTTAAATCTCTAACAGTTAGTCAGTCTAATCTAAACAAAAACATTCTCAATGTGGCATTTAAAACTTCACTTGCTCAAAACAACACTATGAGTCTATGACAGGCCATTAATCTAAAAGAAACTACTACTTCCCGCTGTTCTACAGGTGTTGTGGTTTCTATCACCAGGGTTCAGCCTAAAGGGCGATTTAGGAGAAACAGTCTCCCTATGCTGGCTGACTTTTCCCTATTTTGAGCTGAGGGAGAAGTGAAAATGTATAGAACATATAGGGAAATCCAAATTTTGGGCCAAAACTTCTCCCCAAAGTCCTGAAAATGACACAAAACTGCTCACTGTCTGAAAGCTCTAGGCTGACCCCTGATCACCTGGCCTATTAACTGTAAAACATGGTAAGAAATTTGAACATGCTTCTGTTTGGTTTGACTAAAATATCTGTTTCGTAAAGATAATGTAAACTCTTATCCATATGAAAAGTAACTAAAAATGAACACTACCATAAATCAGAATAAAGACACGAACAACACCCTGGGAAATGTTACGGAAACAAGAACCAGTGGTTAATCGATGCACCCATCTTATCTATGGCACTTGAAATTCCGTGCAGAAATTGTAGATTAGATTTTTGCTGAAGTTAGAATCCATCACATAGGTTGAAAAACGGCACTGACTACTCGTTGGTGCGAGTTACCTTCTTCATATAGTCATTGTACTCTTTTTGACGTTCAGCTTCGAGAAATCGACGTTTTTCAGCATGAATAAAGTCACTCCCCAAATAGAAAGAAGCTTTGTTGGCTCTATCAGGTTCACTTCTGGCTTTTCTTTCCTGTTGCTGGAATTTCTAAATGGAAAATGCGGTGTCCCTGTAGTTGATAAGCTGGTTGTTTTAATATCAGCTACAGCTGTTTTTATGTCTTGTAAGCCACAAAAATGCGACAGGCAAAAATTAGTATGAAGTTTATCAATCCGTTAATTGCTCATTCAAAGTGTTGAAATTTAGCTATAATGTTCCTATGCTAAGGTCTAGCTTTAATATTATATTATGAAAAATACATGTATTTATTTCGAAGCAAAAACAATATACATAAAAGAACAAACAATAAAAAATTTGAAGTAATTAAATAATACCATTACATTTGTAGAGTGTGAAACTGACTGTTTAAAGGCAAACAAAAAAAGAATCACTTCTAGTGATACCATTAAAAAAACTGTATCATTAACACTAAGAGAAAAAAGATCTAATGATCTAAAACAATTTAAATACATATTTCAACACCCATCTATAAATGTATATTAAAACCTATACACTATTCAACACATACTTACAGAAAGAATGTACCAGAAGAAATAATATTAAAAATTAAACACAGCGTGGGCATAACAAAAACTATGCTTGACTTCGAGTTATTTTTCCAGTCGATGACACAGAAATGAAAGCAAGAATCTAGATTTTTATGATATTGACAGAAAGTTTAAAGTGTGTGTGTGTGTGTGTGTGTGTGTGTGTGTGTGTGTGTGTGTGTTTCTTCAACCATAGACTTACATTTTTTTTCCAAATTTATTAAGAATGGTATACTTTTTGGAATCTAAGTAGCATATACATAAATAATAAAATGAGATATGATAGTATTTTAATTAATCTTTTTCTCAAAACATCTGATCTAGCGTGAACACGTTTTTTTTTCAAAAAGTCTCTCAGTTACTTAGCAGATGGAAAAAATGCTAGATATGAGGACCATTAAAATGTTAAAAATTACAGCCAAGTAAAACCTGTTATATCCTCAGTATCTACTATTGTATGAATTGGCGGGGTAAAACACCTTTCCAAATAAAGAAAATCTTACTGTTTAAAAAAAAATAAACATCATATCACAAAAAACTTATGTGCCCAACATTCACATTTACCAAACCAGTTCCCTGTGCGCTTACAATACCTTATTGATAAATTCATTGTAATCTCTATTCCGCTGATATTCCATAGCTCTATACAAGGGTTCATAATGGTGCTGGCCAATGGGAAGTCCCTGTAGGTAGGGAGGTGTGTGCGCTTTATCTCTGGGGCTTCTCTGCCACAAATAAAACAAGTTAAACTGAATTATTTGACTAAAACTGTAGCACTTGCGCTTGAAAATGTTGGAACTCTATATTCATTATGCCCTACCGAAGTCTTTACAGAGGATTGAACATCTATGGCAATGATGATCCTCTGTTAACGGGTGCAAAACACAGTATTACGCTATAGCCAGACAGATCTTTGCTAGAAAACGCAATCAAACTTTCTCTTGAACAGGTAAATGCAACCAGAGTCATTAAACGTCGTTTGTAGCTGTTCAGTTAGACAGTAAGATTTTGCAAGTAGTGAAAATATCATTTAAACAGATCGCATTATTTACAGTTGGCACTTGATGTGATACATGGAGATAAAAGTATGGCTTACTTATAACTAAAATGCTTTTCATCGTCAATATTGCATTGCTGAAAGTATACGTTCAATGAAATCACGCGGGTTACTTAAATATGACTCTAAGTATGTGAGTTAGCTGAACTTCTGAGGCATGTCATAATGCAGCATATACATGAAACCTGTGCAGCTAGGGTGTTGAATTATAACCACAAATGACTACAAACATGAAAACTATTAATGTGTTTTCAGAACTGATTTACTAATGCATTACGATCGCTGCAAAAAAAATACAACTTGTTATGGTTAAATGATGAACTTCAAGCGTATCATTGTTAACGCGCTTGCTGAAACCTACATATTTAGATAATGGTACTTGTGGTACAAGATGGCCCAGAGGACCCTGATTCGTTCACCTGAGTGTCAGTCTGCAATCATCATCAGTTACCTCAACAACTGAATGCAACATACCCATTCTAAAAGACTATCATCTTCCTCTTCATTGGACTTTAGTAAACAAGATGTCCAAATATGACTGTTATTGGATGGTAGCCTGGAGGTTGAAGTAGCTTAATTGTACAGGCCTTGGGAGGGGGGTGCTGGTGCTTGACAAAGATAATGGAATGTTGGTCTGTAAAGCCTTATAGGCATTGGGGGATTTAAGAGGAGGGGGATAAGTGGAAAGAGGGAAAGAGAAAGAGGACTGGTACTTGACAGAGGCATGGTGGCTTGTAGAGTTGCCTTTGCCTAGGGTGCACGATGGGTGGCGTGGGGGAAGCAAGGACTGGGGCTTGAAAATGGCATGGTATAGTGGCTTGCTGTTGAATAGGCCTTTGGCTTCACGTGGAATGGACTGATGCTTGAGAATGGCATGGCATAGTGGCTTGCTGTTGTATAGGCCTTTGGCTTCACGTGGGATGGGTGGGATGTGGGGAGGACAGGCCTATATACGCTTACATGGAAAATCCCCACGCATGAAGGCCATGTGACCCCAGGTCGGGGCCATATTTTACCCCTGAGGGGCATAACTTGAACAATCTTGGAAGTAAAGTCCGCCAGATGAAACTACAAAGCTAAATTTAGAAGATCTGACCTTTGTAGCTTTGCGCCAAGAAAGTTGCTAAAGATTAAGCAGATATCAGTCTGTGTAAAACATTGACTCCAGGGGCGGGGCCATTTTGACCACAGGAGCATTATTTGATATAATTTACAAACCAAATTTAGAAGAACTGACATTTGTAGTTTCTACCAAGATTTCTAAAGGTTTACCCTTTATGAGCCTATGTAAACATGGAACCCCCGGGGAGGGGCCATTTTTGACCCTAGGGGCATAATTTGAACAATCTTGGTAAAGGTCTACCGATTGAAAATACATACCAAATCTGGAAGATCTGACTCTTGTAGTTTCTGACAAGATGGTTGGTTGGTTGATTTGATGCTTAGCGTCCACGGTAAACAGCTAAGGTCATGTCGGGACGGTCAGTTAACCTAACCACACTATTCCTGGGCAGGCTTAGACCTCCTAAGCGGTTAACCAGTACTAAGTGCACATACTTTCGCCAGTAACTGACAACTGCCCTTCTTGAATCAGCGGAAGGAGAAACGAAAGTATGTGGCCAGACCAGGTTTCGAACCCAGGACCTCTGACTTATGAGTCAGGTGCCCTACCGATTGCGTTACGCGGCCCGGCTTCTGAGAAAGAAGATTTTTTAAGATTTACCCTATATGAGCCTATGTAAAACATGTGACCCCCAGGGCGGGGTCATTTTTGACCCCCATGGGCATAATTTGAACAATCTTGCTAGAAGTCCACTAGATGAAGCTACATACCAAATTAGACATACCAGCCCCTGTACGTTCTGATACGAATTTTTTTAAAGATTTACTCTATATGAGCCTATGTAAAACATGTTACTCCCTTGGCACGGCCATTTTTGACCCCAGGGGCATAATTTGAATAATCTTGGTAGAGGTCCACTAGATAAAGCTACATGCTAAATTCGACTGACCTGGGCCTTGTAGTTTCTGACATGAAGATTTTTAAAGATTTTCTTCAAAAGTTAGATATTTACTGCCATTGAAACCAGAGTTCTGCTTGGATTTCAAATCTTGTAACAAGTTTCCGTCAGAGCCATCCAAGGATCATTTCTGTGAAGTTTGGGTCAAATCGGCCCAGTGGAAATCGGCCCCGTGGTTTAGGAGGAGATGTCAAATGTTGACAGACGACGGACGCCGGATGCTTGCCTATAGAAATAGCTCACTCGAGCACTACGTGCTCCAGTGAGCTAAGAAAAAAACAAATCACAAATTTCTGACCTTATTTAGTATCTGAGAAAATTGTAAGACTGGAGATTCCCTATCATTTCAGCAAGTTATAGAGTGCCGTTTTGGTTCCGTGCAATCTGATTATTAACTATACTGATTCTGCAGGTCTTTGTTCAATTGCAAGTTTGGTGTTATTTTTCACTTATGTTTGTCGAAAAGGTTAATGGTTACTTGCAGTTATGAACGGACACGATTTTGTTTTTAAAACGGTTGTTTTCATATGTAGTAACGGGCACATTCAACTTCTACTTAAATTTGAAAAATGCCTGTTTACAGTGCTCAAATGTCACACTGTTGAGAGTATAATTAAAGAACTGTTTAATTCAAATTGGTTTTCAAGCTTTAAATGGAATTCAATTAGACACGCGTTCATCATTTCACAGTGAATAATGATGTAAGTTATAATATATAAACAAAATATTTAAACACGATGACAGGCCACAGGTTAAAGAGATGCAGAAGTACGATTTTTGTTTAATGTTTTATGAAAATAGTTCAGTCATTTTTGTCAATTTAATGTGAATTATAAAGTCCATCTTTCAATATATATGAGGTAGTTTACCATCTCGCCCAAGAATACCTAAATGACAAACGAGTAAGACCAAAATACACCATTATTGTCAAACTGAACGAACCAAATACAGGATGTTTCGAAAAAAAGTAACTGTTGCAAAATTCCATGTGCCTGCAAACTTACATTTGACTGTTTTTCTTCAATTAAAAGCTTGTTGAATTCGTCAATACGGTGTCGTTCAATCAGAGGTCTTTTTTCATCATATTCCCCAAGAGGCAAAGAAACATCAATTGCAGTCGCCTGAGGAGTCATTCTCGGTCTTCGAACAGGTGGTAACTAAGCCAAAAATTGAACAATTTATTGCACTTAATTTTGACACACCATATGAAAAATATATCACTTCCCAAAGTTTCAATACACAACATCATTACACAACAAACCATACTCGTGCAAAAAACCTGGACACTTTTAAATCAAATCCACGGTAGAAAGAAAATGTGTGCCTGTAACGCTTTTAATATAGCCAAAACCTAAAAATACCGAACACCAATTGTACAGCCTTTTACCATCTACACAAATGAAAAGTAAAACAAGGCGTAAAATCCATAATTCAAAAATACATTTAAACCTATCACAAGATCTGTTCGTGCACCATTTCAGCTACATTCCAACCGTGCATCATGCAGATATTTTTATTTTAATGCACTTTTCAGATAACAATTCGACTTTTGATTAATATAAAGCATTATCTACCAAAATATGAAAACAAATGTTCAAAATGAAAGAAAGTTAAAAAGAATAGCAATCACTAAAAACAAAAACAGCGCTAAATCTAAAACATCCATTTCATTATCTTATTCATATTTCTGATTCCTGCATGACAGAATGCAAGTTGGGAAGCCCAAAGTTCAAAATACATTTTTTATTGTTGATGAATATACTAATTTGCTAACTCGGAAGTTGCTATTCCGCATTTCTAAACAAACGTTATTTAATAATTCTCTATTTAAAACATGTCTGCTGACTTATCCAACACCAAAGTTTACTATCAAATTACCAACAAAGACCCAACACTGTATACCTGTTCTCTGTAACTATTATAGTCCTTGTTTCTCTGTTTTATAAGAAATGGTCTCAAATCATCATACTGTCCCACAGGAAGTGACAGCTTACCAGGGGTCACTGGTAATGCCCCAGGGGCTGATGCAGCCTTGGGATATGGGGCCCTCATAGTTTGTTGATATATATGTGGATTTGTCTGGTATGGCTCTGGAAGACGAGGATTATGGGCTGGAGGGGGGAGAAATGGGTTTGGGATGTCCTCGTAGTAGTTGATCTGTCGAGCCTCCTGCTCCTTATGGAAGAAATCAAAACTGTCGTTTATACGGTGTTTGTTGGCAATACGGTTCCACTTAATATTTTTTTGTCTTTATTTTGTGTCAAATTCTTATAGTAATCTTTTTAAATAGCTTTAACAAACCACCATGGCATTAAAAAATTTGAAAGTGAAGACAAAAAAATTCAAGATTCGTAAATGACAATTGAAACCTACAACTACTTTCCACATATCTTTAACCTGTCAGGTTGTCATCATGATGGAAGCAATAATATGAAAACTGATGCGTATTGTCATTGTATAAAGAAGTGTATGAATACTTTTATTATGAAAAATCACCTTACATGTAATTTGAATATAATTTTAATTTTGTAGTATATAAACAGTTGAATTTATTAAAGAAGCCAACTGGTTTTACATAACTGAACTCTTCCCTACATGTAACTAGAAAATGTATTTGTAAAGCACTAATGCCCCAAACAATATACCTGACCCTAAAAGAAATAGATCACTACAGAGAATGATCTTTACGAAAAAAAATAATTCCAAGGTTACAGTTAATGTACGCATCAATTTACTCATCCTCTCCAATCAGCCGACCAAGATTCAAAGACCTAGCTCAATTACTTTTTTCGAGGTATCATGCTGAAAAGTAAAAAATGTCGGAAGTTTCAGGACAATACCTCCTGAAAACAAGAGGACCATGAGGCCTCACCTGAGTAAAAAAAACAGGGTCAAATAAGGGTCACCATTTAAACGGAACTGATTGTTTGAAACTGTCAAATATGACAGTAAATGGTTTAAGGTCAAAGAATGTCCTTAACCTCCTTAAGATGACAGTATTTATCAACTTTTGCACCAAAGTCTTCAGCAAGTTCCGTGAACTCTTATGTTTAAGCATTTTCCCGCATAAAAGCACCCGAAAGCAACTTTGACCTTGCCAGAAAAACGTCTAGGTTAGTCCGAGGTCACCATTTGAACAATCTTGATAGTACGCAGGTGTCCAGTGCTAAATACCAAGTTTCAAGGCCACCCTTCTATTGGCTCTTGAGTTTTTACCATAAATTAGCGAGGTGGCCAAGTTGGTCATGTGACCTCGACCACTTGAACAACTTTTCGTTCCCGCAAGCAATGGAGGCTCAAATTGAAACTTGATTACCACTGGCCCAGTGGCTTTCGATGACTTGTTTGAAATTGTCGAAATATGAGAGACATTGATCAAAGGTCAAAGAATGACCTTGGCCTCTTGTACCCACAAATCTTTATATTTAGATAATTGTATATACCAATTTTTAGTCCAAACACTTATTATATAGGATTTTCCGATATAAAAGCACCAAAAAGCAAATTTGACATTGCTGTAAAAAGGTCAATGTCAACACAATGTCACTTTTTTTACAATCTGTGTAGTACTCGAGTACCAAATGCTGTATACCAAGTTTCAAGGCTGTCGTTATATCGGTTCTTGAGAAGTAGATTTGTATGGGGGTTTTTTTCACCATGTATGGACGTTTCGGTCATGTTGGGCATGTGATCTGGACCGTCTGAACAAATTTATATTCCCTCAATCCTGGAGCCTCTATAAGAAATTTGGTTACATTTGTCTACGAGGCTTTTAAGATGTTTTCAACAGTCAAAATATTAGATCTAGGTCAAAGAATGACCTTGACCTCTTGTTGTAACAAATCTTCATCTACTCATTAAGATTACTGCATTTACTGTATTAAGAATTAGATATAGCTCGCTGATAAGTTAAAAGTTTGAAATTTTCGAAGGGGTGTCACACCAAATACGGTAGAATTCGTCCAACAGATAATCATTTAATCCTATCTCATCACCTCTGATCAGCTTAAAACGGTTCAAGTCTCTACTTCTAATACTTTTCCAGGTTTCCTCGCTGACAAGTTTAAAATGCTGACATGTTCATCGGGCATAACGCCGAAAAAATGACGGAATTAATTCAAAAGCTCTTTGGTTAATACACTGATCATCACCAATAAGCTGACCAAGTTTAAAGCCCTAGCTCGAATACTTTTTTAAGATATCTTGCTGACAAGTAAAAAATGCCGAAAGTTTCAACGGCCAAACTCCGTATAAATTTAATGGAATGCGGTTACATTCAGTTTTTCGACTTACCATCTTCAGTCAAGTTTCAAGTCCCTGGCTCCAGCATTTCTCGAGATATTTAAGTAACAAAATCGATGTGCCGAAATTTTCAACAAAGAATGTCATAACTCGAAATTCGTTATAGTTTGTTAATATCTGTGATATGATTACCAAGTTTCAAGCCCTTAGCTAAAATATTTTTTGAGAAATCTTGCTGACAAGACATCATTATGGATCTTTTCAGTGTTTCAACTCCAAAAACTGTGCCAACTAGGACAACAAAATACAAAAGTCTGCTATTTCTTGAAGATGATACATGAAATTTCAAAACTCTTGTATGCTTGGTTCTTCAAATGATATTTGCATTAAAAACACAATGAAAGGACGGATGGAAGGATATACAAACCAGAAGCAATATGATCCCTCAACTTCTTCGAAGTTTGGGGCATAATAACGAATGAGTCGATGACAGATTATGGTAGGGTGGAGTTTTCCTGTTTTTCTCATTAGTAGCTTTATTTTTTTTATTTAGCAGCGGATTGTCTGTTCGGCATATTTTGCCTTTAAGCAAATTAAGCATTTGTGGTAAGTTGTACACTTATCACTCTTAAGTTAAACTGATACAATGAAGTTCCACATCACTCCCACAGCAACAAACGGGAAATCGTAATGTATAGTAATGTCTCTAAACATAAAACAATAAAAGCTGTTATCAATAAGAGGTTACGCCTACTTAGGTCGTCAGCACGTCTTTACTGTCTAATGGCTGTGACCATCAAAGAAACCGATTTACATTGTACTTTGTTTTAGCAGTAAAGAATTCGCAATAATAAATTTATGTAAAACGCTTGAGGGTTTCGAAATACATATACTAAGAATATGGACACTAAAAGCAATGTTTTCGCGATTTTGCTTAGTTTTGAAGTCTTTTGCACATGTAAACTCATTATAAATGGGTCACTGGAACAGCAACAAACAATTGTTGTTTTTTTTGTTGTTGTTGTTGTTAACATACATTCTGATGAATAGACCACGACTTTATACTCAGCCAAAGCATATGACACATCAGGTGTATTTTAATTCGATCTGTGTTCAAGGCCTTTTAATTTCACAATTTGAGCATTCTGATTTCAAACAGTGTCAAATCGATCAATTTAAAAATAAACAATTTCAAGGAGACTGCATTCACGTTGTACATGCTGCAACGAAAAAAGCAATCATTATACCTAAATTGTAAGTGCCAACTCGTAAATCGTAGAAATAGTCACAACTTCAAAACCTTTAGATAATTGGATACGGACCCCTTTATCGAGAAGTGTGATAAGGTACTGGCGACAGAAAGCACCCCCTTCATATCATCGCTATGTAAAAAGAGATGTTTATTTTAATTTATTTCAATCATTGAAGACGACATAGTGCAATGTAACATTAACTATCGCTAACAAGAAATTTGAATCCATCTAAAATGATTATACTGTACAAGGAATTTGGTGGTGCTAACCCATTTACAAACAGTTGCTCAGCAAGGAATACTAACGGAATTTACCTTTTGTAGAAAGTCATTATATTCTTTATTTCTCTGTTTTTCAAGCCACTTGGCTTTTTCTGTAGACTGCTTAGGATCTAATGGTAAGCCCTGAGGACCTTTGTTTTTCTCTAAATCCCTTGGGCTCTGGCAATAGGCGAAAATAAGAAAGTATTATAGCTGAACAACACAAACAGGTATGTACAGTGTGAAGTTACTATAAGAAACGAATAGTATAAAAAGGCCTTTATTTAAACTTTATCGTAATATAAAAAAAAACTTAGATTTCTAATAACAGTTTGATTTTCTCATTTGATAAACTAAAGAACGCTTCTGCATTTATTTACTAAATCAAAGAAGCCAGTAAATTCTTTAGGATTATAGCCATTTTAATCTTTCTGATAATTATTTCAAATTACAATTTATACGTTAAATGCACGAGGGATTATACAGCAACCTAATTAGCTGGAGTGAGTGAGTGAGTGAACTCTGGTTTAAGGTCCCACCAACAGCCTATGTCATACGGAGACGGGACCTCGGTTCAAAGTCTCATCCGAAAGACCGGAGAAGCGGGCGATCAATATTGCAATCCCTGGATTAGTAGTCCAGCGTGTTACCCACTACACAACCGCCGCTCCTAATTAATTAGTTGGAGAACAAGAAACAGGACCTAGGTGCAACAACAAAGCGTGAACATGCAGTGAAAAATCCTGAGAAAATGGAGTTTGAGAAGTGCAATCTGACGTTTAAATAAACGGTATTAAAAGGAAAAAAAGAAAACGAAAACAGGACAGAACACTTAAACGGGTTTCAAGCACGGTATGTCAAAACGTGATCAAGTGCAGATTTAGATATTTGCTATATTAGTCTGAAGTATTTGTTTGAATTGTCATTTTTCTTTTATTCTGGACATGCTAACAACGACGATGACTAGTACATGTAACAAAAACGTTAGTTCAAAAATGAAAATATACTCCATAATTAACTGGTGGCGGCCATGCATGTTTAATCTTGAAAGGAAAATATAACTTATCATTTCAACAAACAAATGATATAAAACTATCAATATACATACAATATGGCATGAACACATGTAAACATGCTTAACAGAAATATACAGCAACAGATCTTCTATAAAGTGATTTTAAAAAAAGCGGACAGGAAACAGCCATTCTCGAATGCAACAAGCCTGAACTCATACACATTTCAATAAAAGTTCATCACGATATTGCAAACGGTTACTGTGTTATCACATGCCAAGGACAAGTTGATAATGGATATAGAGCCGAAAACCATTGCTTAACACGTCTACTTTTTCCACTGCCTTCTTATTCCCATAAACGCTAAGTCCATTAAGATGAAATATTCTGAAATATTCCAAAGTTCCATCTCTTTTGCTAAAAACGTTTCTTTCTAATGTATTTGACACATACAATGAAATAACAAACGCTTCCTACTGCAAATCGAATGTTTAGTTCGTCGTAAAAATATAAATAAATACACTCCACTGCCAATAATTAGTAAAAATCTCGTTCATTTCAGAGAATTTTGTGTCCAACAGTTCATTCTGAAAACATTACTTTACGTTGACATCAATGTCGCCAAAACATATAAAACTACCCTCAGTATTAGTAGCTTTTTATTTGTTTGTTTTCTAATGTCTTTCAATTAAGTGTAACAAAATTTATCTATAAAAAAGTTCCTGGGAAAAATTTGTAATTCTTGTTTTACAAATACTAGACGAATGTACCGGCCAGCAGTGTAATCGCTTCCAACGCCCGTTACGTTCAATCACTTGCAATAGCAAACTGCTTATACATGTAATTGATATCTAGAAATGCTTTTCAGAGAAAAACCGATGTCCCATCAGCGCATTCTAATTACCTTGCATCTTTTTCTCAAACTTTGTTTTATTGAATATCACCTATCAAGTTTAGTCAATAGTTATAAAAGATGTCAATTGTCATAAAGAGCTTTGATTGCAATGTCATTCAGTGTGTGAAATGGGTTCAAATCATCCAAACCTCATCCGTCTCTGTGGCTTGTCCAATTGAATTGTATCAAAGTCGGAAAAATTTCTTCGCACCGCTTCAACAGGAATTTCCAGGAAACTATAGAAGTCTAAATGCTTATTTGACCTTGCAATCACGTAAAGAATATCTCAATGATACATCAAACTAAGCTAAGTTGTTTTAACATGGGCTGTCATGCGTCTAGAAAAGCGTGACGGGTAATAATACGGGTGAATAATTTTTTACTGACTATTTAAAACAGAATTCTCTGAAAACCAGTCAAATTAAAATCTTAAAGTGTTCCTTCAAGAGCAGAACACATATTCGAAAGAAGGAACATGGGCCATACTTCGAAGTTCCGGCTATTCGAGCAAGCCTATTTTTGTGTTTGACGATTCTACGGACGAGTCTCTATGATGCTATATATCACCGACGGGAATCTGAAACGTCGAATAATATGTATTGCATGCAATACAATCATAAGTGGGTAGATGAGATAGACCTGGTCTGTTACAAAATGTATTTGTGGGTGTGTAAGTATTTAAGATCATGGCTCAGCGTATAGTAAAATATAACAGTAATTAGTTTGCTTTGGTGCAGTGCGGTCTACTCTAGCCTATTCCAGAACCTTGCAAGTTCAATGGGGAACAAAAGGTGGCTCAACAATGATCTCTCTCTCTCTTTACATGGTCCTATTTATAGCTTGGAAAAATTAACCCTTGCTCACACTACGGTCTTCTCATCTTCTCTTAGCCATACTCACACCCAATCTCCCCAGTTTTCTTTTTTTTTTCTTTAACTGCAGCGTACCCTGTTATATCGCTTATGCACAAATACATTCAGATGTAGCTAGCTTTCCTTAGTTTTATTTCCTGGCCAGACAAAGCAGAGTCTCGTGTTTTCGGTGGCTGTTTTGCAAATATCCTCATTTGCTACTTTGTACCGCGCTGCGATACAGGGTCCAAAGCAAATCTTCACGTCAACCAATTATCAGATTCCCTAAATGGCAACTACAAAACAAAGTCACTCCTCTCACAGAACGATCAAATACACTTGTGAGCTGTCATGCTAAGTAAAATGAAGAGTATTCGATCATCTCATGGAATTCTGAACCGTCTCACCGAGTCGACCGAGTTTGGTACTGCACAGAAAATTTTGCAATGTGCCAAACGCGAAAGTAAGTGTAGATGCTTAGCCATTTACATGATAAAAATTTATGGATGGGACCTTAAAAATCGTGGTAGATAATACAAAACAAGAAGTTGAAAGGAATGCGAGATAGCTATGGTCCAAAACAGAGGCATTTCAAGAATGCAAATTGGTTAGATTTTAGGGACAAACGTATCTACTCTGAGGAGTCAACATCAACAACTGCATCACAATTCACCATGAATCTCTGTAGGTAGATTTATATAAAAATACTATTATATAAAGACTGCAACATCTAATTTTATGGAAAAATCTTACAGAAATTCTAATCACTCAATGCCCAGTTAGAAAGACAGTGGGCAAAAAAAGATACAATTACCCAATCAAAAATCAGTATACCTAGCTAATACAAGTTTCAATATGTATAACCCCATTCAACAAAACGTCCTATCTGCCGCTTGATATAATGCTTCTTCATAAAGTGAAGAAAGTTATCTGCGCCTCTTACACCTTGATTAACTTGCAAGTTTGATTTAGTTAGGATTTCTTAAAATGGGTAATGATCTTCAAGATACGACGCACAATTATTAGTTTCAAGCTGATAATAACTAATATTTCTGCCAGTTATTCGCGGCTAGGGAATTGCCATAGAAAACAAATACCTACCCGAGAATTAAGTTGAGATGGGTCATGCTTCTGGCTGTTACATTGAAAACGGTTTGACACTAGTAAATAATTTCATATGACATCAATCACAAATACATTAATGTTTCGCTGTACAAACTTTAATTCATGACAGTCAAAGAATAAAGAGTTAATGTACTTTCCAGAAACTTTTGCTCATCCCTCGTATATAATTTACTGCTGTTTTAATCAGCCACATTAACACAGCAAATGTTTCCGAAACTCAATATAGGTACCTGAGAGAGCCTTACTAATTTTTGGCATCGGAGTGCACAATGCAGGGCCTAGGTGTTCAAAACTAACGACTTTGTTTCTTTACGTTTCGTTAAAATTTCAAAATTTAGTACTTCAAATACCCCAATAGTTTTTCACCAAAAGATATTTAGTTATGAAGTCATAGAACACTTAAAGAGTCGACATCTTAACGAACTCGTTCGGCAAACAATGCTTTGAATAACTAAGCCCAGGTTTCCACTGGTCATTCAAATATCTGAAGATATAACAGATAACTACCTTTTTAAGCTGCTTGTTATACTCTGCGTTACGTTCAGCCTCCATCGCAAGACGTTTGGGCTCGTATCGAGCCTGTTCAAGGGGCAATCCTGCAGCCCCTGGTGGGGGCTGGTAGTTCTAGGTATATACAGCAAAAATATTGGTACTATATATAATAAGTTAAATACAAAAATTCACATCTGTCGCAAAAAACTCTAGAGAGGTTCATTTATATACAACAGCGACTAATAAAAGAGCAGGGTTACATAAATGAAGGAACACACTTTTTCTTAACATTTTCAAATGCAAACAAGCCTTTTTAATGCTACTGCACTATCCATTTCAGTTTTAACTGCTTTGCTAACAACCAAATGAAATCGAGTTCTCATTTTACTTTATATAACCAAACTCAATAAGAACATTGAAATAACCATACTCATACATGGAATAAATACAAAAAGGGAACAGTCTGAATCAGTGCATGGTAACATATTAATTCAAAACACAATCAATGTAATATATTATTCATATCTAGTATGGTTCTTCACAATGAGTACTAATTTTGCAATACTTATATTGCAACACCTAAAATCATGTCAGCTCTCAGAATTCTATAGCATCATTCAACTAACTAGCAAAACAAAAGATAACAAAAGAAACAACAATAGCGAAGACCAAAGAACTACAATTTTCTACCACTGATGACAATGTCTCCTGTTTATTGTGATGTGTGCATCTATATATGCTAAACATGATATCACAAAGTATGTAAAGACTGAAAATACAACCACAAACGTTCTGAAGCAAACTGCACTGAAACTGAGAAATATCTGTCAAATTTATGTGTGAGGCTGTTAAGAAAATGAAATACAGTAGAACTTCAATTGCTCGAACAGGCTTGTGACCATAAAATTAGTTCCAGCCAAGGGTGGTTCCAGCCAGTCAAATTAGTTGCTATATAAATGATCTCTAGGGACCCAGGAAAGAGTTCTAGGGACCCAGAAAAGAGTTCTAGTCAGGCACGGTTAACAAGCCATCAGGGTTCGAGACATTAAGGTTCTACTCAATTTGAAGCTCCAGAGCACCGAGCGTGCTTATGGAGGTTCTATTTTCTAATAAAAACAAAGAAGGGAAGCTGGACATTTCCGTGGTAATACATAAATAAATCTGGCATTAATTTATGAGAGCTCTAGTTTTCTCCTTTTTCTGCCTTGTAAGTAAGTAAAGACTTTATTTAACGAGGGTGATAACACTTAGCATAATTTAGCTTATCTCCAATCAGGCGCTCGTAAAACCTATTGCGCAGAAGCTTCAGTGTGCTTGCACTGATAATGAAGAAGAAATCGTGACTAATTTACGTTATCAAGATACAGACATGTTTCATAAATGTTCTGCAGTGACTTACTAAAATATCCGAACTTACAAGTACTAGTAATATAAGCGTAAATGCATTCTTAAAATAACTGTGTTCCGTATTATCAAAAGTTGTCTGAAATCCATTAAGCTGACCCATGGGCGTGCCTTTAAAACCACCAATGTGGGTACTTGGAAACTGCATGAAAATGTCAGGCAAACATTCTCAGCATGTAAACAAATATGACACTTCTAAAGAAGACATGCATATGGTAGTTTTGCAAAGGCAAACATATTAACATGTAATCGTACTCAAGGGAAGTCCTCCATGCCTAAAATATTTCAACATCTCTATTTTGGCAGCTTTTGCCACAGTGTATGCTATAACTCTTAAGAAACAGCAGATCAAAGCACAATAAAAAATTAAAACACATGTTGTCTCTACACTCGGCTTACCTTTTTGAGGTAATCTCTGTATTCATCCAGTTGTTTCTGTCTAAGTTCATTCTGAAAGGATTCGTAGTTATCAGAATTGTAATACGGACCTTTCACTACTTCTGCTGGCTTCCCCACAGGCCGATGTGATGATTTATTATGACGCTCGTCCTCCTGAAATGTTTTTTTTTAAATGTTATACAATCTACTTTCAGATTAGCATGGTCCCAAAGCGGGAAATCATGATAAATTATTTGCTAAACACCTCATGAATACTTAATGTGAACAAGATTGTCCATTGGCCTGATAGTGACTAGTCAGACCAACTTCATAAATTATTGACTTAGGATTAAACAAAAGACTACTAACAGCATTTTAATTTAAAAAGTAAGGTACACAAGTAAGAACCAGTGTGTCAATTTGAAACAAGTATCGCATGTTCAGTGGAAAAGATTAAATTGAGCAGCGACACGAGAAAACCAACAAGTGGTTGTGCGCCAAGTGCAGACTCTGATCAGCTTGGGCATTCACTCAGTCTGATCAGACGCTACGCCAAGCAATTCAAGGGTAGCTAAGGGTCTCAGCTACCGCCAGGCGGACAGCGAAGATTCTAATCAGACTGGGAGGATGCCCAGGCTGATCTGAGTCTGCGCTTCGCGCACAATCACTTTGTTGATTTTGTCATGTCGCGGCTCAGTTTTGTAAAATGTATTTCATTGATATCCATATTCAAAGCAACATATTTGCAATTCAATCACTTATAAACAAATCCTTGAATCCAGTTATATTTCTGTCTAAACTTTTGTAGATTCAGATGCCCATGATTTTGAAGCTAGCTAATGAAACGGTTGCAGCGATTTACAAGGCCATTTACTTATTGAGTATATTTAAGGAATGAACGTTATCTTTTTACATTTACTGAAGTAAAAACCACATTGGGTCACGAACCCCGAAGGGGTTTACGTAAACTTTCCTCGTGACCCGATGTACTGTATACTTCAGTAAACGTTTAAAAAATAACGTTTATTCCTTATATTTATATTGTTAAACGATGCTTTTCATCAATAATAAAAAGATAAACAAAATTAAGAAATAAACATATAAGAATCATTTTAGAGACATTACCGGCCAAATTTTGCTTTTTAGTTTGGAACAGCCGCATTGCCACTGCCTACCAGTAAAATCCACCTCCTGCTGCAGATTTCACGTGCAAGCAGGCGTAGCAAGTTGTCACTCTATGTTTGCTAGCCATTGAAGTACATGGAATGTTGTAGATTCCACGTGCTAGTTAGTGAAGTGAGCTGTCACTCAAAAGAACGTGGCACAATGTAATTATTGACCTGTAAACAACATTGACTTCTGCATCGCTAAAATGAGTTTACAAAGACCTTTGCACTGAAAATGTAAATATTTTAACTTATGTCCTGTTTTAAGCTTTGTATTGACGAAAGGGGCCTTTTACTATATTTGAACAACATTGGCACAGATCAGTTAGAACATATGCGTAGGCTGACAACTCTGTTGCTTGCCTATGCAATTTTTGGACCTCTAAGAATGTGCCTTGAAGAAGACCCGAGGCAGAACAGATTCAGGTATGCTGGTTTATATCACATATAGCATAAAATCATTTAAGAACCCATGCATTAATGTACTAGAAGAAAAATAAAACGACGCCGAAAAGCACACCAGAACACAGGGTTTGTTTCTATGTACGGTACAACAAGAAATTATACCTGAAAAAGATAAATACTGACTTCCTTCTTTACAGCTAGACAAGGTGAAAAGAAAACAACCAGCAAATAATACACATCCCAAGAGTCAAAAGAAACTTTCTCCTCTCTTTATAATTCTTCCGGTTTTTACAGAAAATGTTGAAATCTGAATTAAATGTCAAACGTAAAGCACATCTCACAGAGAATTGCTTAAATTAAATTTGTACCAAGTGTTTTGTAGTAAATTTATATGTCCATAATCTGAATCATATTAATGTACCTTGACCTGTTTCTTAATATACATATATAAATGAATTGCATAGTTTCTTTTGCCTCTCAGTTCATTATAAAACAGCAAAACTACGATGCAAATAGCACTATATGTATGGTGGGTAAAACAAACACTTCAAACAGGCTAAGATATTAAGTTAGTGCAGAGCTATGAATATGTTAGTGCACGATAGTATCACCATCATAAGTTTCATCTAAAACAGTTATCCGAACTGCCTCACTTGATCACTTACTTGCAAGTAACAGGCAGGCAAGAAAAACAACAATGAAATAATGCTTCTGTCAAAGTCCCCAAATATATGATTCTAATGTCTAATGGATACAAAAGCACAGGCATTTGTTCATGAATGACATGATGGAAACAGGCACGAAGCTTTACAAGATGCATCAGCTTCCAATGATGAAAAGAAATCACAATTTCGTGCATATGGTATATGTAACTTGCAATCAGGTGCGAAGAATTGCATAAAAGGCGCATTCTTCAGTATAAATTGTAATTATAAAGCAGTAGTCTACATACAGCCAATGGGTGAAACTGTGTTTTACGCTTACATCAGGAAATGTGTTAAATAATATGTATATTTAAATAAAAAGAAGATACTTGCATCTGGCCAGAAAATGGGGTTATACTGACACTGTATAATAAAAAAAGTCTGCAAAGTAAACTGTATATAATGGAAGGAAACACGGTAAGTTCTACAAAATAATAGTGTTACATGCTCTACAGCTGAGTATATGAATAGTTGTATGTATTTGGAACTTGGATTATTCTTTTCAAAGAATTCTGTCATCAATAAGGAGAGATTATTTTTTGAAAACTGTATCAAATGAAATACTTTGCCTCATTTCTTTTACTTGGCAGTTTGATAAACTGTTCATATGAGCTTTCAGTGCCTCTGACATAACAGCAATGCTGTTGTTTATCAGCTGTTTTCTTATATTTAAAAAAAACATCTCTAAAATAGCATTTACCTTTCAATACGATACAATGGGTATTTCTTTTTCCTTTTTTTTCTTTTCATCATACATACATCATCCAGATCAATTATGACAATCGAAGAAATACACAATCGTATGAGTAAGGAGTAATGTTCATAAAATAATGCTGTCTGATCCCCGTTTTGATGCTCTTGTACAATTACCCTACGACACTTGTGAAACCTCGTACAAAAATATTAAGGACGAGCAGTTTATGAGTGCTGACCCATAAGATATGGGTCTGTAATAATACAGACTGTATTTCATTGAGGTCTCCGACATAAACATGGCTAGAGTGATATTTTGCATTTACCGCACTTATATGTATGTCCGGTCCCTAGTACAGATGACCAATTTACGTTTACCTTGAAAACCATATCACTGCCGCATGTGGAAAATGCTTCTGACTTTTAAAAAAAAAGTTTTACAGTAATGATTTCCATACTTTTGCGTCGTGGTCAGTACACAAGTAATAAATTTGAACTAACTTTTTTACCTATTTCTGCTTTGAGCTAATATATTCTTAAACTAAGGCGACATGAATTTCAGCGACAGCTGGCTTTCATTCTTATAGGATTGTTTTGGCTTGGAGCAACTGCTCTCAGCATCAGACATATCCTTTCTGATAGCCGAGGCTGTCGTCTTTCTCGGATTTTAGCAGCTGAGGCTCTGAGTGGGAAGAATGTGCTTGAAAGTTAATAGATATGCATCTCTTTTCTGTCCTGTCTAGCGGACGGCTACGGACAGCGTGCGCTCAGAGGGTGCTGTCCATTCCCTGCCGAGATCTAGCCATCATCTATTTTTTTCATACTTTTGAGGTTTAGCGACACTGAAGCAGTTAAATACAGAAATGCGAACCTCTCGCGCTAGATTCGGAATCTAAACATTTATTCGAACGTTTTCGTTAAAATATTTTTTTTCTGTTTTATTTTAGTACTCCACTAATTCGGTAAGGCAAACTCAGCAGACGCCTTAGCGTAATTAGAATAAAAATATCTTTTATTGGTCACAACTATGCTTTCCGAAGATAACGTATAGATATATACTTAGTACATTTAAAAATGCAACATTTTTGGCTTTTCATTTTTGCGTAATGGATAATATTTAGACCAAGACTAGCATGTAAATGTATGTCAGGCAACTGTACCTTTATGTTTAGGCATAAAATATCCTCACATATACCTGTAGTCTAGTGAATAATCGCTCAAGTATGAAAATCAAGATTTGCTCGTGCGCGTATCATGTAAACACTTAAAAACATTTGGTCAGCGCTACTGGATAGTCCGTAGATCAGCTTTAAGGAAAAACAGCCAATAGCAAACAAACTGCAACAAACAAAATTTTTGTCACGATTAACACTTAAAAGAAAATTCGCCTCCAGAACGCCGGCTCTTAAAGTCTCAAACTTAGAGTAAAAGGGATGGTTAAGATGCCATATGGCCACAATTTCTAGACAACAGGTGCCCCTTCTACTGACCGGTACTCTTTAAGGTCGATTAAGACCGGCTCAACCAAGAGAACGCATCCATAGAGAAGACAGATCAATCACTGTCATCAATTATAACTCAGGTGTTTCGACACGCTTGTGCTGTTTAGAAGACCTTTGGGGCCATGCGAATGCTTCTCTTTGGTAAGTGGAAAGAAATTCGGAGAAATGAAAATTTCAGGAGTTTTAAATGTTTATGCTTTTTGCAAAAAGTTTGTGATGCATATCTTTTTTACGGGCAGTATACAACTGCAGTATCGGCGTTAAACGTTTTGAAGAGAAAGATTGTAAATAATCTCACACATAATTTATGCCACTTTCTTCTGCTCAGACCAAAATGACATCAGTATGCCATAATGACCATCTTTGCCATTTGATTGGTAATCAAACCAACATGTCTCAGATGAAAAGAAACATGGCGTTTTGGGGTACCCTGCATTGGCTTTAAATACTGCAAAGGCCCCTGTAATGGTTTTATCCAGAAATGGAACAGAATTCCATAGCATTTGATGAATAAAACATCAGTGAATGCGAGGAAGCAAGGCCCATGTGTTACGATTTGATCTTGTGAATTTTAATTTTAGGGGTAACGCTCCATGATGAACGTTAACGTAATGGAATACACTTTAAATGACATGTAATTTAATGATGTGACAGAAAACATGTCAATCTAAATATCTCATGAGTGTCAAATGTTTGTCTTAAAAATTCAAAAAGATAGTTCCGATAAACTAAGTGTTCCTTTTTTAAATGTACTTAGTATAGAACGTATTTGAATTTTTCAGTGAAAGGTCGATTTTTATTTCACCAAATGAACACCAAAAGCAGTATTTTCACAAGTGGCGAAGCCACGTGTGAAAAAACCACTTTTATTGTTCATGAGTAAAATGAAAATCGATATTACATTGAAATAGTCAAATTTTCTTTTTCTTTAATGCTTCAAAATTGCATTAATTCAGTTGATTCCAAAGAGTCAGCCATCACGACGGAGACACAACTTTTCTTCTAGCCGTTTTGCGTCAAAATTTGATGCTTTCAGTGTGTTTACTGGGCATGATATGGGTTTTAAACGAGAGTTGCAACTGAAAAATAGCTTAAAGTTTCATTTTGATAAACAGATGTCAAGAAGTTTGCTAAGAAAGAATGCCTACTTAGGCGGCCTGACGTCGACAGCATTAAATCTTTTACGTGTGCGCTTTTAATGACGTCATTTACGTTGTTATGACGTGCAATCATGCGTGACGTTATTTATGTCAAGCGGGATAAGGTATAGCAGATTAATTAACATATACATGAGACTAATTGATGAAAATCCTATTTTTTTAAACAGTGAAATCTTAAGTGATAATTTCACTGTTCGAATCAGTGAGACTATCAGTCTAGATTTAACCAAGAAATATCTATACTAGGAATTCGTTGAAAAGTATATAAGAAAGAAAACTTCTTTGTTAACTTATTTTTATTATATTGTTTTTCGACAATGACCTGCGAAAGAACAGCTCATAAAGAAGATTGGCTTTTGTAGGGAAACGGATCCTATTAGTGTATGATTTACATATTTACTGATAAACTGTACACTCCAGCAGACCTAAATGGATAAATTACACACTTTCATTCTCATTTCATGCACTGAAATGATGGACTGGAAACAGTGTGAAATATTTCTGTATATTCGAGCAATCGTAGGTACATATGTTTATGCAGGCAGGTTTCAAATAAGAAATTAGAGAACATTCAAGGTCTACAGAGAGCCCAGTAAACTCCGTCTTTTTCGGTGTTTTACCATGTACAGTCAAGCCTCTTTATAACAGCTTTCATTACAACAGCAAAATTTTATAACGTCATTTTGACATGCTTGGAATGGCTTTATTGTTCAAGGTATTTATTTCTTCTAACAGCAAATTCAGTTTAACGTCAAAATGTAAAATTGGGGAACATGCTGTCATAAAGCCGGTTCACTATATTTGCAGTGTTTCACTGTATGATTTATAGTGCAACACATTCCAGACTGTCAAAATATTTTGGAACATCTTAATATTTTCAAACATTTTAATAAAGATAAAAAATTTAAAAAAAACATACTAGTACACTAATAAAAGCCAACATTATTTTATGAATACCACTCAAAATTTAAAACTTGACTCATACTGACAAAACGATTTTCAGTTAGTCTGTAAAAGAAAAGCTGTGTCAAAAGAAGAAAGCAAAATTGCGGCACCACCTTAGACAGCTACTTTTTCATGCAAGTATCACTAAACCAAAAGCTATCAATTAGACTAAGCATTATAGGGTTAATCTAAACTGAGACGATTTCCGAATAGCATAAAATGACAGCTTGTTAAACCAACCTTATGTTTTAAGTATTTTTCGTATTCATCCTTTCGTTCCAGGTTTGCCTGTTTCCGCATTCTGTCATACTGTGATTCCTCCATATCCATTGCTTTATGTCTACGTGGTGAAACGTCTATATGTGGCTGTCGTGAAGTGTTTTGATTATGTTGTTCCCTCTCTCTCGGGGGTGGTGTTCTAGGAGGTGGAGATCTGCGAGGTGACCTAGGTTGTACTCTTGACTGTTCCATGGATTCTTCAAAACCTCTTCTAGGAGGGGTTCTCCTAGAAGGTGTTCTTGGTGGAGGTGTCCTGCGAGGTGGTGTCCTAGGTGGTTGTAAATCCGAGTGAGGAGGGCGCGATCTCTCTTCATAAAACTGGCCTCTTATAGGTGCATCTGATAGGCTAGGTACGTAACCTTGCTCTTGTCTCTCACCTCGACTTCGTGGTCTTGTGTATGTGTTTGTTTGGAAAGCCTGGTCCCAAAAGTTGAAATACTTGTGTCAACACATTGTAAAATGCAAGCAATGTGACGGTTATTTTTGTTTCTATCTTATGTATATAATAACTTGATATTTGAATAAACTCTCCCTAGTATTGTTTTAGAGTATTTGATGAGTGTAAACCAATTTTCTTTTTCTTCTACGAGAAACATTTTTTCAGCGGTGTATTGGCTGATTCGTGAATTATTTACTTTTCAGAATAAAGATGTGGCATTGTATTAAGTCAGAATGAACTTTTCATGTTTCAAATGGATGATGGTCTTTCGACAGTAGAAGTATCAGTCTGACGTATACAAGAAAGTTGGCTAACAACACTGTTTCATTTTTAAGCCACCACAGCCCTCCCATTGGTGTAAACATCTCAACAATACATAAACATCGTTTGTATCTTCCAATTCGATGAAGCATGTCTGTTGGTATTTATACAGATTACGTGAAAAGGTTCCAGAAAAGTGGCAAATCTCCCCCTTTTCTAATGTGCAAATGAGCAATGACATATAAACCAAAGCGCGACAAGAAGGGACTCCTTTCCAGTAGTTTGTTCTTCATCATAATTTAAATATCAGGAAGTTAGTCATAAAAGCTGGCAACCAAAATGACCCAATAATTTCGCAGCACTATATAATGTTGTTAGTTTAAAGGCGGCCTAAAGCAAATTTTCAAAGACGAAAATGTATCGCAAATCCTGCAGTGGTACCTTACATAAAAAGCAATTACCTAAATAGGAGGGATATTGTGACTTAAAAGAAAACAAGAGCTGTCGCCTGACAGCATAGCTCGCCTGAACTGATGCTTGCCAATATCAAAGGCATTGTCGCCATGACTTGCACTACATAAAACTTTATGCAAGCATGTCCATATATTGTCAACGTATTTATAAACAAAAGCTTTAAAATAAAATTCTACATCAGTGGCATTGACTTCAGGGTCATCCAGTGGGGGTGGGGGGGGGGGGGGGGGGGGGTGGGGGTAGTAGTTTGTCAAACTAAATCCAGTACCTAACATTAGTTCAAGTATAAACTAAATCCGTCCCAAGCACTATGGAACAGTATGTTATCATAATACTTTAACTAAAACCCCAAACTTTCTAAGTCCATGATCTTGACCTCAAGGTCACTGCGTGGGGCGGGGTAGGTACTCTGCAAAACTTTGACCAGTATCTAACTACAGTTCAAATATCAAAAGAATCCGTTCATGTGCAAATAAAATATGCTTAATTGTAAAATTTTAAAGTGAGTGTGACCTAATTTTTTACCCCTGTGCTCCACCCCAAGGCGTATGATGCTACAGAGAAGAAGGATATGTCATGACATGATTATATTGCAAATATCAAAGGTTTCTGGCCAGTGGTTAAGATTTTTGAAGTTTAAAAATCTTTGACGTAAAACTTTACAGAGTGATGCCGAAGCTGACGCCAACACTGACGCGGACATCAGTGACAACAATAGCTCCATGTACTTTCGTACAGGCAAGCTAATAAAAAAGAACTGAATGATATTATCCATCTCCTTCTGATTTCTACAATTTATGCTTGCTGAAAATCACAAATACTTTTATATCATGTGTACTCAACAAGGTCATTTACTTCAATACCCTATACCAATTATCAGGGCACGTATTCTTCCCTTCAGATTGTAAGAATCTATCAATATTCCTTTATCAAAATAACAATACATATATTCATGTCATTTTTACTTAGACCCATCCTGACAAGTATTGGCAAATCGGTTAAAACCATCAAACATCGTCAACTATTGATACACATCGCATTCCGCCACTGTAAACATCCTGTCACCGGTGTTAGAAGAAGACTGCGAGGGCAGGATTCGATGTTTGACAGTGTATCAGCAGTGATAAATAAAACTCATTTCACTTGGTCAGAGGCTGTTCACGTGAGGTAGACCTTACTTCATGTCGAACAGTTCATGACGTAACGTCATAATTGTGCATGGTTGGTGGCAAAACGTCTTAAATGTGCTCGATTTGTGCAGTAACGTCTAACAGAATTTGCATCAAGTTGCTAAGATGACAGTGCCTTCATTTAAATTCGTTCTTATAATATGATAAAACAATTGTTGACTTTTGTTTCGGTGCACATGAAGTGTTATTGAACAATAAATTCATATTGACCTACGCTTCGAGTCGGTCAATATGAAGTTTACTGTGCAATAATACTTCATGTCCACCTCAACAAAAGTCAATAACTGTACAAAGGCAATGACATAATAAGATGTATGTCTGTGTTTGGGGGTATTTAACAATTTGCCTACAAATGCCATTATAGGTCTAAACCTAAATAAAATCTTATTGTATGAAATAAGTGAAATGTTATTTGACTTTCCCTTAAACATCTGAAGCGGGGTCAGCTTATATTATCTGGTCCGCATATCAAATGAAAGGTTTAATTAATGTGCAAAAAAACGAAAAAAAAAACAAAAAAAAAACAGAAGCTGAGTGCAAAATTACTCACATACTCATGTAATTAACCAGACTATTTCTGAAATACTAACCGTGCTTCACGGAAGAAAAGCCAAGTTTGGTATGTTTGGTCAGTGATGTCTTGGGGCAATACGGAAACAAAGTAACAAAAAGTAACAAATTAAACCAGCTATAGTAGCCACTGACATGATTTAGCGCCGTGACAACGATGCATGAAACATCTAATTCACATGTTTCTAACAAGAACAAGAAAATAACATTCACGTGAGATCTCATTTCTACAATTACTGATCCTACGAGAGGCATTTCAGAAATAACGTACATGATCTCAGTGCATCCTGTTGGTTGATATTTGGTGTTGGTTTTATATATCATGAAAAGGTCGATTCCAGTGCTTTAGACTGGTATAGGTTTAAAGAATATCTAAGTCACTCATGCATGACAGCACGTGCTACGTCATAAGGGTCTGGATAGTAGTAACTGCACATTTTCATTGAAAGTCTGTTGCTTTCTTTGGCTGTTTTCTCAATGATATTAAATAATGAAACGTTTAATACTGTCCATTAAATGTAAAATATGAAAGTTATACTGAAACATAATAAACAAGCTTTGTTCTAGAGGTCCCGGGTTTGATACCCGGTCCAGCCACATACATTCGTTTCTACTTCCGCTGATGCAAGAAGGGCAGTTGTCAGTTACTGGCGAATGCATGTCCACTTAGTACTAGTTAACTGCTTAGGAGGTCTCAGCCTGCCCAGGAATAGTGTGGTTATGGTTGACTGACCGTCCCGACATGACCATAGCTGTTTACCGCAGACGTAAAACAACTAAACAAACTGTTCTCTGCTATGCAGTTATAAATCCAAAGTTATTATAGATGCATTATATCAATTATCTCTGTTATTTGACTTATTCACATTCAATTTCAACAAATGGCAGGTATTTTATTACAGAAATGATTAGATCACTA
Organism: Ctena decussata; assembly: GCA_963989385.1. Lineage (NCBI taxonomy): Eukaryota > Metazoa > Mollusca > Bivalvia > Lucinida > Lucinidae > Ctena > Ctena decussata. The sequence goes on along the minus strand of OZ022501.1, from coordinate 58,323,023 downwards.
TTTTTTTGTTATGATTGGTATCAAATGACTGATGAAACTGGATGATACATGTGAAAACTCCACGCCGGACGTTGTAAAGTAGCGACAATTTATGTAAAATACAATACAATAAAATGAGATTATCTTGTAAGAAATATACCCAGGCTAAATATATTTAACTTTGTCTAATATCAAAAGTAAGAGGAATATATTGAAAGAATTGTCATTTTCTATGTCATACTGACATTGAAATAACTGGGTGGGTGGGAGAAATTATCGTGAAAAGTCAGGTAGACCACTGACATAAGAGCATAAGGTACCGTAAAGGATTATTTATTACAGAAAGCAGGCACGACTAATTTAATCTTATTCAATTTTTGTTTCATATCTGCCATAAAAATTCATATTTACTTAAACTGACCTCAAAACCTAAGTTTAAACAACTTACTATACATTTCAAATTTAACACAGGAAGTGGCGTCATCAGAAATGCACACTGTTCTCTGATATGTCTATCATGCAAGGTTAATCTTATGTTTTAGCAAAGTTGATATATTGACTTTCATACTGCAAACTTTTCAGTATAACTGATAATAAAGATATCAATCCAGAGCTATTTGTATCCAGAGTTGACATAAATTTCAAAAATCGGTTAACGTTCCTAGGAATGGCAGATTCATTTACACTGTATCTGAAATGCCCCTCGCATATGAACAACAACAAAATATGAAAAGACACATTTTTTTCCAGTAGCGCAAACTTGAGGAAACAGTATGGATACAGAGACAGAATAGAACATGGACTTCTAAACAAACGTAAAAAGAAGACAGAAGAGAATACTTAAGCACGAACTACCAGTTTCAAGAACTATAAATGGAGTTATATTCGGATGCATGGAGGTTCCTAGCTTCCAAATGATGAGCTCGTTAAGAACGGAAAAACAGAATTAACTGACAGAAATAATTTAGTGAGGAGACAATCAAAATAATTATAAAAAAACGTTTTGCAATGATACCATTAAAAGCAGGGTGTCTTAATGTTAACTTACAGCTAAAACCGACGTTAAGTCATGAATTTTGGTAAAAAACTGGCCTTTAATACACTCTCTTATTTGTCTTTATTCACTATAATTGTGTCTCAACTATCTTTTTGCCAAAGTTCGCAAAAAAAGTAAATGTACATATGTAATTCTATCAAATATATAAAACTCATTAATCTAGTCTGTTCCATAGTAAATGACAATGAGCGTTTTATGTAACTGAAGCAAACAGGTATGAATACACTTGGGTACAACATTTTTTTTTTTGTTCCACAGAATTCAACTTCGACAGTACGCAGTACAAGGCGGAAACTGATAAAGTTGATTTTTCCTTCAGTGAATTCTTCGCCACATTGTAAAAATCACGAGCTGCTGTTAAAATCTGTAATGAGCATTTAACAAACAGTTCTATTTACACAGCTTTAAGGAGATAGTACAAGCTTATTAAAGAAGCATCAATGAGATACTAAGACAGTCAGCACGGTAAATAAATTAAGTTGGATCTGAAAAGTATATTAAATGTACATTAGAAAATCTCATTCAAAGACATCCAAACCAGCGTATACTTTTTTTTTCTCAGGAGTATTCGTAAAACCTAGTGAAGCACACACGTGTACCACCACCGTTATTGGAGAGAGAAAAAGGCCATGAAAAGGGCTGACTGCCGTGAAACAAGACACACATTGCTGTAAAGTAACATCCAAATATGACTATTCTAGAGCAATAAGCATTTTGTGAACTGCTTCAAGTCAGACATGAGACTGGTATTCTGAAACACTACGAATACACCAAATCAAGTGACACGATGTCTTAAGGCATGTGCAAATTGAACTTGCTCAGATCGGCTTACACGCATGCACAAAGCAAGAACATTACCAAAATTCCTTGATTAACAAAATGAAATGCATTTTATGTGCCAGATTTACATATTATTTAGTCTCACACTGGCAGTTTGTGTATGTATTTGGGTAATTTTTCACAAAGTTGCTCAAATACATGTATCTTTGAACCTGCTTTAAAGCTTAAACTTGAAGTTTTCACGTATACTGTGTATACCGTGTAAATTTGCTTTCAGATGTTTAAACGTGACTTTCAGAGCTCCAAAATACTGCCCCATGTCTGACATAGTTTGAGGTTGTGCTGCCGCTAATCAAAAGAGACTAGCTCTATTGTATCAGACTGAGAAACTGAGGTATTTCCAAGTCTTCGCAAATATTTTCTTCTAATTAGAATGGTTGTGACTAGGAATATCCTTCTTATTTTCTCATTAGCTTTTAACTCATTAATTTTCACAGCTTCCCAAATGCAGAGGAAGCTTAACAAAGTACATACGGAAGGCAATGATCGGGAATTGACACAATCGTTTATCACACCCTATCCTTAACACCAAATGGGAAAGAAGATAAAACTTTTAAGATTACTTGATATTAATTATTCTCGCAACATATTAGTACATCAGACGACAAGTCACCAAAGAGAAAACTTTCCTATCCCTATTTCAACCCTGGTCTTTTCTATTATTTACTGTCAAAAGCAAATGGAACAGCTTATGAGTAACGGTTCAGAAAATATTTCACGGGTACAGGAAACATATCTCGGCTTTCTCTGAAACATTTAGAAATTACCAAAGGCACACCATCATCCCTTTGCCTTCGTTGAGCCTCCGATGTAACTGACTTAGGACTCTGAGCACGATGGCCTTCATTCCAAAAGCTTGGAGTCTGACGTGTTGGCTATGTAAAAGTTGTAATTATTGAGCAGATTTTAAAACGCTTTTGCAATGTAATAATGAAAATGTATTAGACATCCTTTCTGCATGTAAACCATCATAATAGTATAAAAAAGAACAAGGACATGGAATGATACTTTCTAATTACCATTGCATTACCTGCTTTTTAATGCCATATATAGTTTTACAGATGAAAAGAATACTGAACAGCATCAAAATTAATGGACTTTTATCTTAACGTGTACAAACTGTCAGATTTTCCATTCAAAGAGACAAAACAAGCAATTTTGAGAACGCTGCTTTCTGTTATATTGTAAAGAAACAAATCTATAGAAAGAAACAAAATCAGCAATAAAGAAAGCTATAGAAATTAAAAGCGGAAAGTGTCCAAGCTTTCTCTCACACATGGTAAAGTTATAGAAAATATGAAAGCTGACTGAAGGACATAAGTAGACAATAGGCTCCTTTAAAACACATAAATAGAAGAAAACAGAAATCAGAAGGAAGGTGTACAAATGAATTAAGCAGTAAGAAGATCAAATGCATTTAGAAACTGCGAGAAAGAATTTACCCTTGGCTGCTACAGAGGGAAGTGAAAATAATCATTTAGAAAATGAAAGATATCATTAACAGACAAGTAGGAATTAAAATGAAAAAATCGATTTTGGTGATAACTTCCTACTCATTCACTGTTTAAGTAGTTCAAAAGTAAGGCTATTCTCAATATTCAATATTTTAAACGTTTTCTTTTAATACATAATCCAATCCAATCCAAGCCAATTAGGCCTTAACATTAATGACATGTGAATTTAGAGAATAAAATATGCACTTAATGGCACAATGTGCACAGTTTAAAGCATATAACAGACATATTAAGGCAAACTCTGTGACACGAAGTCTTGATATCAGAAAGTATTATTGTGGCCATCAAAGCCAACTTTGGCAAACAATCAAGGTACGAGTCTGAATGATGTAAACTGCTACAATGTTGTTTTTTGTTTTTTTATAAAAGTCATTTGATAGATCATGGAAGTCTGAGCTGTTCCTATCTGCACATTGTTTCCTTATGACGAATGTACACCATTAATAATGGGTCAAATACGTAAATGCTGTCAAATCGATATAACTGGCTGTAGTCCCAACTTTCTTCAATTAAATAGAGAAATGATGTGCTGTCTGTTCATTAAAAGAAGGTTGTGATGGTTAGTGATTTTTTACCATAAACATGTATCTAAAATTCCCAAATGACAAAGAACGTATGTTGTGCTAATTTGGCTACTGAGCCTAGCAGTCTCAGGAATAGCAAATAATTTCTAGCTTAATTTCTAATGTTTCAAATTCTAAACTTTATCGAGTCTCAGTTTTGCCTAGTTTTAAGTATCAAAAGGTGGGCATTTTTGTGAGCTAAGCACACGGTCACTACAAACAATTCAGGTATTTTCCAAACATACCTCATCTCTGGGCTTGTAAGTTGGGCCGGCGGGCGGCTTGGTGGCAAGATACGGAGAATGAGAAGCTTGTTTTCTGTCAAGGACTGAAATCTCAGGTTCCTGCTGGGCTTTCAAAAACCTTTGTTCTTTCTGTTGCTAAAATAAAAACATACAGAATTTTGAAATAAGTTTTCTAAAATAGTATGCATTGACTGACATTGATACAACAAAACTGAACAATAATCATAAAATATAAAACACAACAACATTGCACACTCCGTTTCTTATACACCTTACTTTCGCTAGTATTCAAAGCAATATTTTTTTCTGGCAATAATGTGACTTTAATTTGCACTGTATATTCGTTAACTGCATCATTAAAATTCATACAAACATTCTATTCTGTACTTTAATTCTGTCTATACTGAAAATCAAAGTATATCAATCAGGAAAAGATTTTTACTTCAGATAAACTAAATATTATTGCAACTTTTTTTTTTGACTCATGTTGGCTTCTAAATAGTTTTTTCTTTATATATTTTTAACTCATTTTGGCTTCACAGTTAAAAAAAAGGAACAACAGCAAGAAAAAAACTAGAGATTTGGTTTATTTGAGTATCTTCCTGAGCAGCAATCATGTAATGTACAAGGCTGTCCATGCCTCTTTGCACAGGCTCAAGCAAATGTCTGTTTTCAAAATACAAAGTGCATTAGACGAAGTGCTGGGAAATGTTTCACAGAGGCCATGCAGCAGTTCAGACAGCTGCAGTGATGATAAAAATGTTCTAAAAACTTATAGCTTGGAAAAAGGGAAACAAGCAAGACAGGAGATGATACATTTGGCTTTAATGAATCTCATCACTATCAGCAAAGTAAAGTGCAAGGCAGCCATGCCTCCTATAGCAGGCTTAATTGAAACTACTTTCAAATTAAGAAAATAGGCCTTATGAGATCAACGGGCCAGGAAGTGCAGAGAGACAATTTATGAAGATAAACAAGCAAATTAATAATATTCTCTCAGACTTAGTTGAAGCATAATAATCTGAAGAATCTGAAATACAGAGAAAATCTAAATTTTGAAACTAGCAGAAGCGATTTGACTCAGTCTGTTCATGCCATAAACAGGAAACTGAAAAGTGCAGCATCCCTAATGCCCTCTTGCAGCGTCTGAAGAATAACCTTTTAAAATAATATATATCGAGGGCTCAGTGCAAGACTAGCCTAACTCACTATTTTTCATAAATTCATTTTTTTACAGCTTTGAAAAATTTGATGATCAAATACACATTCTGTGAAAATATTAAGATTTATATTTTTGCAAAAAATGCTTTTATTCCTAATTTAAAGATAATCAAAGTGCTAAATTAGCGAAATCTATAGCGCAAGACTAGTCTAACTTCGTTGAGGGGAATCTGATTTTAGAGAGCATGCTATGGATAAATGGCAAAGTTTTCAGTTTTACAAATTTAGATACAAATTCTCATTTTCTTTAACTGTTAATAACTTAATGTACAGTGTTTTCTTTACACTCTAGTACTTAGTTTTTCAGTACTAAAACATGGAATATTTTTATTTTAGAAGTTTTTCCTAATTTTTCTTAGTGCAAGACTAGTCTACCTTGAGATAGACAGTATTGCGCTAAAAATGGATGTTAAGTTCGACTAGTCTTGCACTAACAAGAAAAAGTTACATAAGTTGTTCTTTTTAAATCTTTATGTTTGTTAAATAGCTATTCTACAGCTCATACTTATTGAGTTCTTACTTAATATTAAAACTATAAAAATTGTAAAAAAAAAATTATAATGCACTTATTTTGTGAACTGAAAAAAGTAGTCTATCTCAAGTTAGACTAGTCTTGCACTAAACTTTTCAACGCAAAAGTAGTATAAGTCACATAAACCTTATTTAACAAAACAGATTAATGAAATTGAATATTATATGCATTTCTTCTCATATTTATGTAAATGTGTCAAATTTCATATTAATATTTTTGGGTATGTACTGTAATAATCAGATTTTGCTTCTCCTGAAAAGTTTCAAAATATGGAGTTAGACTTGTCTTGCACTAAGCCCTCGTTATGATCTAAATAGTCCAAAAGAACCAGAATATTTAAACACGCAAGCATCATGTCAAAGTCAAAGTAGAAAGCCCAACAGCACTGAAAATATACTGGGCTTTAATTATTATTATTGTTTTTCTTTTTTCATATGGGTCTTATAATGGTATTACTGTTTTTTTTTTTCTGCTGCAGTTCCTCGTTAGCCTGAGTGTCTTTAATTGAAAATGAGCTGTTTTGTTTTGTCGTTTGTATCTCTAATTTCTCTTTTTGGAGTCTTTGGCGGGTTGAATTTTATAACTGTAGCTTTCCTGTGTATCTTTTTTTCTTTTTCACTTCTTTCACACTTTTAGCGGCTCATTTTCAGAAATCTTATTTTCATGGAAAATTGAGTTTTGTTTCTGTGAACATTTTCAACACCTGTGCAATTACATGTAAGGCCATGTTCTCCAAAAGTGATTTTATCAGAAACTTAAATGGCAATTTTCTGGTGGAGTCTTTTCATTGTCTGCATGTATGGACAGCCCTATATCTGTATGAACATTTTCAACATCTGTGCAATTACATGTACCGCCATATTCTCCAAAAGTGTCTTAACAGCAATTTTCTGGTAGAGTCTTTTCATTGTCTGCATGTAACCTAGTGCTAAAAACTAGTCTTCCAAGTATCGTTAACAAGGGCTTCGCAAGCGGCGCATAATACGCCCGTTTCAATGTCCTAAAGGAGTTACAGAATGAACAAGATTGTTTACAAAAGGATAGACAGGCAGACAAACAGGGGCAACCACTCTATAATTAACTAGAACTGTCAGCAAATCCGACTATACACCCCCCCCCTTAATTGCTTAAATCAAATGGTGTTATTTTCGTAACAAAAAGCATACAGAGGGAGAGAAATCATTGTTACCATGTATACCAAATATGAATGTTGCTGTGAAATCTGTTACAAAAAATTACATTATTCAAAGTCAGGAGAGAAAGAAAATTGGAAAAATATAGGGAAGAATAAGCAGAAGACTGGTTCTCAATCCCACAATACAACACGTTCTCATCAACCTGCATACAAAATTCCCTACTCTAACTTACAGATGCATAGAAATCTTTTGCGCAAAAAATGCATTATTCAAAGTAAAGAGAGAAAGAAAATCAGACAAATACAGGGAATAAAAAGAGGAGAAGTCTGGTTCTCAATCTCACAATACAGTAAGTCATCATTAACCTGCGTACCAAATATGACTAATCTAGCTTGCATGGTTGTGGAGAAAACTTTGATGAAAAAGTTCATTATTCAAAGTATGGAAAGAAAGAATATTGGACAAATACAGGGAAGAATAAGCAATAAAAGGCTGGTTCTCAATCCCACAATACAACATATCGTCATCAACCTGCATACCAAATGGGACTACTCTAGCTTGCTTGGTTGTGGAGAAATCTTTGACGAAAAATTTTATTATTCAAAGTATGGAAAGAAAGACTATTGGACAAATACAAGGAAGAATAAGCAGAAACAGGCTGGATCTCAATCCAACGATACAACATATCGCCATCAACCTGCATACCAAATATGACTACTCTAGCTTGCATGGTTGTGGAGAAATCTTTGACGAAAAATTTCATTATTCAAAGTAGGGAAAGAAAGAAAATCAGACAAATACAGGGAAGAATAAGCAGGAGAAGGCTGGTTCTCGATCCCATGATACAACATGTCGTTATCAACCTGCATAGCAAATATGACTACTCTAGCTTGCATGATTGTGGAGAAAATTCATTATTCAAAGTATGGAAAGAAAGAAAATGGGGCAAATACAGGGAAGAATAAGCAGGAGAAGGCTGGTTCTCAATCCCACAATACAACATGTCGTCATCAACCTGTATGCCAAATATGACCAGTCTAGCTTGTATGGTTGTGAAGAAATCTTTGATACAATATCTTTGAACAAGGGAGATAACCTACATACACTAGGTATACCTTTTTTAGTTCCACTTTTTTCCCTTGACAATATATTACCATGTACAACAAAAGTTTACACAAAAGTAGCCAAAAAGAACTAATGAAAGGGATTCACTCTTAAACGAAGAAAGGGAGAGCAGCCATTGTTGTACGCGACACATCGTTAGGACTTCATACACATTGCTATGAAGTTTTATAAAGATATCCCAAACGGTTATCTAGTTATGGGGCGTACAAGACTTACAGGGATAAAATTAATCAAAGGGGCATAACTTCAAAAGTAAGAAAGGGGGAGCAACCATTTTTGTACGCGACACGTTCCCCCACCCTAATACATATGCCTACCAAATTTCCTGAAGATATCCAAAATGGTTACTGAGTTATGGCATGTACAAGAATGTTGACGGACAGACGGACGGACGGACGGACGGACGGACAGCGCCACGACATAATACGTCCGTTTTTTCAAAACGAGCGTATAAAAAGCCACTGAAAATGTGACTCCGTTTAACTTGACCTAATCAACCAACTAAGAGATAATCATCAGTAACGTGCTTCACTCATAACTCAATAATGTGCATAATCCACCTAGATAAGAGGAATATAGACTAACAGGGCCCATCGCTAATGTCTCCTCAATTTAAGGCTGGGCCCCGGAGTTTTGAGACAGAATGCCTATTACCTTTATGTAAAAATACCAGTTTCTGGCAATCTGACTTATTCCTTAAAATATAATTGTCTCTTCATACTCGATGCTAACTGATTGCTACCAGTGTAATTTTCGTGACCTAGCTTTCGCCTAATATGTTGCTACTTTATGCCTGGTAATACTTTTGTTATTGTTTCAAGTCAAAGGCCATGCATTGATTCTGATAGCACTATACTTTGTTTTGTTCTTGAGCTCAGATAGCGCTATACTTTGTTTGATGATGAGAGGCATATTATTTCTAGCAAAAAGTCGGAGTCCATTTTTGCAATAACCATACAAAGATACTTAAAGCGGCCATTTTTATACACAACTGTTTACAGATCAAACCTACGGCTACCTGACTGCTGAAACTGGGCTACACTGCACTATTTCTTTCTTTTTGTTCCCTCAATGGAAAGCATCATACAGGAGCTTCTTTATTTTAGGGGTACATGGCCAATTGTGTGTGTGTGGGGGGGGGGGGGGGGGGGGGGGGGGGCAAAACTCCTCTGCAGAGGGTAAGGGGGGGGGCAAAACTCCTCTGCATAAGGTAAATGGAAATGCTGAAAATTATCTCTATGAATTTATTACTTACTGTATGTTTTAAAAACATAACAGTTATAATTTCCATACTAATCAATTTTAGTTGAAGCTAAATATCAATTAAGAACAGGGGCCGTATTTATAAACCGTCTTAAATCGTTGCTATGCTGTTGCTAAGGCTGAATTTCTATGAAGCAGATTCCCTACAAGTATGAAATTTGCTCTGAAAGTCTTTTCAGACTGTTCCTCCAGAGCAAATTTCATAGTTGTCGGAAATCTCCAACATAGAAATTTAGCCTTAGCAACAGAATAGCAAACACTTAAGTCGTTTTATAAATACGACCCCTGCTCTTCTGACTCGCACACATACACTTAAAACTGAAAATTGCAGTTTAAATGCAAAAGTCAGTGCACTTGTAATAGTGTATAATACTCTAGAAAATTACTTCAACCATTTCAGTGACTGATTTTTGCTGAACCTAATCTGCAATTTCTTCACCTAGTTGTAACTAGCCATATATATTAGCCACAGTGTTCAGTACTATTGTTACTATCTCAAATGTGCATCAAGCATAACAAGTGACATAAGAACGCAGTTATCTAATCTAAAACATTAATTTAACCAAAAAAAATACAGAAGAATACATAAATATAGTAAACACTAAACACGAATTTTGTGAAGTTTTGCCTCACCTGTCTGTCACAAACAGGCCCTGACACACTTACAGAGCAACTAGAAATTGTTACAAAAGTTGACGCTGCAGCTGCTGCACTCACGGCTGGTGAAGTAATACCTGTGTCTGGCTTTCTGCCTGTCCCAGGCGAGACAAATACAAAAGGTGATTAATTAGCATTTATAGCATACATTGTTACATGTAAACATGTGGTTTAAACTACTAAGCAAATAAATATAAACAACATATCAGTTACATGGCATAATTCTTACATATAAGTTACATGGTTTATCAGGATCAAATTGTTAGTGTCCAAAAGTTCTGAAATATTACAAACAGAATGTTGAGATTTGTCTGGCACCCAAAGGATGCAATATGCTGACGATTCCATATTATGAAATGATAATATGCTGCCTGTTTTACACGCCATAACAGAATACATTTTGCCATGACAAAAGCAATGAAAATAATCAATTTGTGCACCCATACAATATAGGTACAGCTGTCATATTTTTCCATTTTCCATCCCGAGTCCTGAGAGTCCATAAATGGGGTGTTATTGACAAGTGTCTACACTGATATGGGTACATCGCCAATTTTTCAAAGGGTAACGACTTGTATGACATTTTGTTTATGCCTCAGTTCAATGAAACCCTTCCATAAGTAGGTCTTCTCTTAAAGAAAAGAATACATTCCTAGAGGAGCCTTCTGAGGATGGAGGCAAAAATGAAAATGGCAAAGATGAGTATCCATTCACCTAAGAGCTGGTTTAGTTTTTTTATGTTTGCCTATGCACCGAGCACATTTCGTTTATCATGATTTATTAACTATCATGTTTATGCAATGTTTCTTTTTCAAAAGTTCAATCATACAGAAGTTGTTGATGCTTCAGTTTTTTTTCACCAAAATAGACTATGATGTCTTACAGGTACACAGTTTGAACTAGCTGCTTCTACCTAATTTTACTCAAGCCATAAGTTTATAAGTTGCAATCCAAGACATACAAAGCTACGCTATGCTTTATAATATGTCAGGCAACATAGAGCATCAAACCTGTAACAGCTCTTCTCCATATTGTTTCCTTTCGTGGTATTTTTGTCTTTCAATTTCCTGGAAGGCCTTAACATTGGGGTCTTCTACGGGGCTTTTCACAACTGGTATTGAAGGAGAAACTGGTTGCTGAGTGCTGGCTTTGATTTTTAGATCCTTATCATAGATATTTCTACTCTCCTTCTGTTACAGTAAGAATAATTTATGAGAAATTAAACTGATACAAAGGAAGACAAAAAGGAAGAAAAAATTTGATACTTTTCACTGAGCATCTAATCTCATATGCTGAAGGTATAATGCATTAACTTATTTCAATTAAAAGAAGTTAACTAAATCTTATCAATCTCTATAGAGGTACCTCGTATTCATTCTATTTCAAAAGCAATCATGCATTTTAGTGATGAAGATTTCTATGTTTATATTTAACACAAACAGAATGTAAACTGTAGCATTATGAACAAGACTCAATGAAAATGTCTTAAAGCAATTGTAATTTTTAAAAGGGAGTCTGTATGACTTGATTAAATTCACCATATGGTTAAAAAATTGTCACTTTTAGAGAAGTTACGAACTGAAGAGAGAATTGGGAAAACATAAAATCCAAGCTGAGACCACTGTACTAAACACACACAAGTATATAATTTAGAACCAAAACTATATTGGTATGTCTGAACTGAACAGAGACAATGGCCAGTTAGAATTAATTTGATGTGTAATGTAATAATCTATACAGTTCAGAATTTATAAAGAATCATGAGCAAGGCAATAGAATGATATTGATATAAAAGATTAATTACAATCCATATGTTTATGTTAAGATTTCCATACAATTGCGATTCCAAGATGAAAAAGACAATAATTCCACAGATCAGGCGGTCTTGCCTAGTCACAAAACAGAGCTTAACCTGGCTTGTGGCAGGCGAGACAAAAAAATATTACACTGCGCAGTTTGACCTTAGTCAGCAATTGGCGCAAAAAGGTAAATACATTTATTGAAAACAGCTGTGTCATTTCTGTTATAGCGCTAATGACATCAAACAACTAATTTTAGCACTTTGCCTATAGTTCTCGGGAAATCTCTTCATCTTGGAGGCTGTGATAATCAATAGTATAGCCTGCTTAATCATCTAATCTCCACAGACTGAACAATATACATAAAAACTTAAAAACAATGTACCAAGTTGCCCAATTCAATGCTCATATATCATCATTTTAACATACATGTATATTAGATCAAAATACCAGGTATGTATGTTGTCAGATCAAACATTCCTTTAAAAATCCGATTTCTTCTTATTCAATTATAGCTGTATTAAAACCGCTCAGTTAAGGTCAAGGTAACTAGATTTGTGACATTATTCTATATCAGAGCCCAGCTGTACTATGTGAACCTCTAGCTAACAAAGTGACCGCCGCGAAAGTCGTTTACAATGTAACTGACAGGTACCATTATAGGTAAATTTTGTGACAAAGATCAACTGAGCCGGCGTCTGTGAAGAGATGACTTTGATTGTTTTTTTTATATTTTTGAGATAACGGAACATTTTTGAACCTCCTTCAACAACAAAATGTTGCAACAGTGGATCGACCCGTAGTAAAATTCACACTTTCTTAAAGTATTATTATCAAACAAGTGTACTAATACTAATGACTTCAGGCCCAAATTGATAATAAAAAAATTATTTCTATGGCCATGCTCAATTTCAATTGGAGGATTAAATGTAGTCTATTCTACATAGTACATCTAGCAGTATCTACCCTCACCTCAAATAAAACTGGATTTATGTCCCTCGGAGAGCCCACTAAGGGCCTCTCTTCATCTCGATATTTCATGTAAATAGGTGACGTTTCTGCCATCCGTTCCAAATACCTATATTTTAACCGCTCCTGGGTTTGCTAAAATAATTAGGGACAACTTACTACTCATCAAGATAGCATTCTCATGGCCAAGTGGTTAGCACTTCTGTCTTTAGATCACAGGTTTGTGGGTACATGAGATTCTGCCTGAATGTAAGCAGTGCTTCAGTGCACTCAGGCCTTTATAATAACCTTCCTGTTGTCTTGATATGACTGAAATACTGCTGAAAAGGAAGTGAAAGCACCAAGTCATCCATCCATCCATCCATCAATCCATCCATCATATTACCACTAAATATTTTCAGAATACATGTAGCATGTACTGTCTAACAATAAAGGTTTTGTCTTCCTGTAGCTAAGCTGCACTTCACTGACAGCTGACTTCAGAGAAATATGAACAGCAAATACAAACTTCAGTCTTTTCACCTGCAGACTGATTCTGGAGCCTAATCAGTCTTCCATGCTCACATGAACTGTACATAATTATCGAGAATCTTGTAAGTGAGAAGTTAAGCCTGCTTAGTCTGATCTAATGTGCAGGTTGATATTGGTCCCTGCCTGCACATGCACCAAGACACCTTTCAAGGCCGAGAGTCCTTTTCTGACCACTATCAGAGACATTTCATGATGTTATGTTACTGAGTGTTATGTTACTGTATATGGTCCCACAGAAGTCATATTTCAAAGCTCTTTACAATTCCATGACTTTTCCCAAACCAACCACAAGATTTTCCTGACTATTTAAATACACTATCCCACCACTTTCTTATTTGCATACAATCATTCTTTATGCCTAGAAAGAAGAGTGTTTCTCTATTTAGCCATATAGGTTGAATCACCAAAACAGCTAGAACTAGATGTACTTCAAAATTCAAATCACTCAGCTCCAAATAAAGATTTTTACAATTCTGCATCTAAATGCAAATATCAATGTCCCCATATAAGAAATGAAAACGAAAATCCTAATAAGAGGAACAATGTAAATTTGTATTGACAATGAGAAGATCTTACCATTAAATCCACTATAAATCATCCTACCCTACCCAAAACTAACCAAAATCCATACACTTATGCACATACACACTTAACTGCCCCTTTAATTTACACTTCAATATGTGTACACAAACAATGGAACAACAAAAGATACCATATAAAATATCTATGAAAAAAAAAAACCTTTTCTTAAACTAAAAACACACACACCAAACAGATGTATTATTCAACGTATATGATGCAAACCCTAATCTATTCATCTTTAGTTAGCTCTGATTAAAATGGAAACAAAAGCTACTGAGTCCTATGCAGCGAAAATCAAACATACTAACACCAATTTTAGGATGAGTTAGCACACATCTGAGACTATCATTTTTGTGATATGCGACACTTCACTGTTTTAAAAAGGTATGAACACCGGACTGGGAATATTTTGTTAGAACTCGTACAAAATGCTATTTTTCTGGTATTAACAGGCTTACAGTAAGAAATATGATTAGTTGCTAGTGCTTTGCACAACCATGACTGTAGTCATCATAAAAAACAACCTAAACTAGTTCAAATGCATTAATTAAACAATAGTTTTATATTTGAAACGCACCTGATCTAGCATACTTTTATACTCTTTCTTCTTCGATGCAGCTTCTTCTTTCACCTGCCTATCATATTTTCCTATATCTAATCCTCCTGCAGGAGTGACTGGCCGACCTCGCATAGCTCGGTAACGTTCTTCTTTTGCTTTCTGAAATAAACATAGAATTCAATGGGGCTTTATGAAACATGTCTACCAACAGCCAGGACACTGAATAGCTTTAATAGCATGAAACTTACAAACATTAATATATGCAATCTATTCTTAATGTTTCTGTATGTTTACAGTCCCTAATAATTCAGCATGCAACCACTGATGTGAGTGACGCTGTTGTTATTATTTAGGTATACTACACATAACAAATGACAGATATTCTCTTCATAAATAATTACATCTGAAATGGATGGCATTATTGGTGAAGGTAATACATAATGTCTGCACTTTGCCAAGACAGATCTACTAGTATGATGACACTCTCATCATGCAATGAGAACAAGTATTCAATGTCATGGGCTGTCTTCTAATATTGTCCTATTCTGCATATAAACCATTTAAACTTCGATTTCAAGCACTACAAATGAGACGTTAACCAGTGTCTTAGTAATTATCCGAGAGTATACTTTTCTGAGCGAAGCCAGAAATACTTCACCCTTATAGCAAGCCAGTTAGGATCAAGTTTGATATATTGACTGATACCATATGCACATATCAACATGGTAACTGACAGAACTTCTTTGAAATAGAAAATGTATAAGTAAAATACTATGCCCCTAACTATATGCTTTCCAAAACAACTGGCGTTCAGACTATCAATTTATACAAGTTCACCTTCCATCTATCAACAGTTCTTGATTTATTGTTTCGACTTACAGTATTTCTCTCATCTTAAAAAGGGTAATTACTTTTTCATTAAGAGATGAAACATAACCAAACCTTCACTAGAGTGTTTGACACATCAAATACTAACCGTCCATCAAAAAATCAGCCCTCTAAAACAGTTCAATGGTTCGAAAAATGCAAAAGTCAACAAAGAGGAATTATTCTGTCATTTAGCCCAAAAGTTAATCAAGTGACATACACCTCATTCCCTACCAGTATCCAAAATACAAAGATCGTAGCTTGATATTTTTTTCTAAACTTTTGGTCACACACTTTCATTCAGTGTTTTGAAAAAGGGGTATAACTCTGTAAACACATGGACAACAGAAAAGCAATCAAAATACAGGTCTGCTTTCTTCATGAAAAATGCATTTAAAAGATTTAAGCGCCATCATTCAACAGCTGTTGGGTGGTCCTTTAAGTTAACAGGAAATTAAATTATCTAAACAAGGGGTACAATTATGTCAATAATAATTGTAGTACTGCTATTTATGCCTGACACATCAAATACCATCAGTATACCAAATATCAGCTTTCTAGGTCAAACAGTTCAAAAATTAGAAAATGCCAAAGACGATAAGGGACATATCCGGTAATTCAGTCATATATTTATAAAATGAGCCCAAAAGTTAAGCTGGTGATTTTCACCACAAGCCCGACCAGTATACCAACAATTCAATCCCGGTTTAAATGTTGTTGGGGCTATTTTTGTTTGTTTTTTTTTCTTCAAAATTTTGTCAACAAACTAGCATTTATTTATGATTTTATTATTTATTGCAAAAAGGGGCATAACTTTGTAAGTATATGGCCAGTGGAAAAGAAATAAATTGATGGACCAAGGCAAAGCAATATCTTGATTATCTTCAAAGTTGGGAGCATAAGAACATTTAATTTTAGACATATAGGAACTGAATTTCTAATATTACTCAGTGTTTCCTTTATATGAACCTCAATTTAGCACTGCATCTGGCAAAATCAGACTACAATTTCCATCATAAACTACAAGATCCAAATACAGATTTTCGGGGGATGCCACTTTTATTTTTCTTTGTGCTCAATCTTTTACAAACATACTCATTCCTTACCTGAAATTTTATGGCCAACCTCTTTTGCCACATGAATTTGTAAAAATGTATTTCATAGTCATTGAGGTTTATGAAAATATCTTTAAACCCTCAGGTAATATTAGCTGAAATGCACGCTTTCTGTTCTCTTAAAATGTATCCTCCAAATCTATCTGCACAGGGCACTGAGGTGCTAGGCTGTGTTGGCTAAACAAACTCACCATCCACTGGCAGTTGGTGAGAGTGTAGCTTAAGTATGACTCTTCCAGTTAGTTCTTTTTCTTTTTTTATTCTCACCCATCATCCATTTCCCTCAATGGCCAGTAAGAACATGCTTAAATGAGGCATGACATGACAAAACCAACAAAGTGGCATGAACAGATCAGCCTGGGCATCCGCCCAGTCTGAGCAGAATCTTCGCTGTCCAAATGGGACTAGCTTAGACCCATAGCTACTCTTTATGTACAAAGCAAAGACTCTTATCAGACTGGGTGGATGCCCAGACTGATCTCAGACTGTGCTGGGGGAACATGCATTTTTGTTGGTTTTCTTGTGTCATGCCTCAAATACTGCGAAGTTGAGGTGGCTGAGGTGATTAACAGGCAGGCATGTCTTGCCTGATGCCTGTGGCTACCATGTCTCAAAGATACAGTATGACCTAGTGTGGCTCATAGGGGGTCTGCTGCCTGTTGAGACCTTCCCATCACCTTTTTGCTTTGAACTACAGAAATGCACATCTGTCGCATTAAATTTGATAAAAGTATATATGTACAGAAAAGTTGTACAACCCCATATCATATATCTACCCTACTGTGTTAGGGCACTATACAACTCACAACAAACATAGATATAGATGCTTTTGCTAAGCTGAGATGGGACATAAGTTCAGCTTATGGCTCAATCATTTTTGTACAAGTTAGCATACCTTCCTGAGTCGGCAGCTCCTGGAAAAGGAATTAATATTTTTTCTACACAGAAACAGAATAAAAAAAATTTGTTAGTGGTATTAAAGCTACTGGTTAATACAAATTTAAAACAACCTTCTTTTTTCCTTCTTATGAAGCAAATTAATCTGCTCCATTACAATATTGACCTACAAGACTTAAAATGTACTAGCTCTCCCCATCCCTTTCATTCCGCAAATAACCAGGCAATCTCCATTCAGGGCAACAATAACACACAAAGACCCAAAAACTTATATTGATAAAAGGTTATGCAGACATATAATGACTGCATAACGTGACAATAAAAATATCTATGGCCATACAATGGACTATTGTGAAAATAAAATTCCATTTTTCCTGTTTTCCTACCAAACTAAACGAAAGTATAATGAAGAAGGAAAAAGATTTCCAGATTGCCAAGCTATATAAGACTGATACAAAACATGAAAATGGTGTCCAGTCATCGGATCAAGATTTGCAAATATACATTCAATTATACTCGTCATAACTGACTTTTCTTTTGGTCAAAATGTTGTTGTCAGATAGTAAAGCGAAATATATATGGACAATGCAATGATGGCTAGTAGATTAGCAAAATGGGCTTTAGTATACATAAAGAGTTTTAATTCTCTTTGAAAGGCTTATACCATTCACCAAAGCTTAATAGCAGTGAAGGGAAACAAGAAGAAAATTACTATAAGCACACCACATATACTTTTTGTATTACTTAACAAAAATAAAACTTGGGATTCAATATTTTTCATCCTACCGTAGTCAGGAAATGGACAGGCTCAAAATTTATTTTCATTTAGGAATAAGTAATCATTTTCTAATATCAAGGATGCACAAAATTTAGGATTCTATCAAAGAAGCAATTTTTAAGCTATTTTCAGTACCACAAGGGCTGCTTCGCTGTTTTCTATCCCCAGTACCAATCAGTTACCAAATCTAAATTAATTAAAATCTGCTTAAATGATAAAAATTCTGTTGGCATTGCCTTGAATTTTTCATTTTGATGTGTACTGTTTGGTTAGCTAAAATTATGCCAAAGCATGGTCGACTAGGAAGCCACAAGGAGTGTCAAGGACCAAAGGAAAACTACAATTCAGCACAGTATGCAGTTACAAATACAGTTTCAATGGAATATCCATTGCACATTTAAATCTAAATGGCAGCTTCAGGAATTGCTTTAACACTAATAAAACAATAAAAACACTGAGTTTGCAAAACAATCAACCAAATTTTGAAGACAGGACAAGATAGGATAAACAGATATAGAAACTATGGCCTCTCAAAAGTTTCTATATATTTCATTCAAGGGGAGATAATCTGAAAGTTCTGAATCTTCAAAAGCGTGAAGAGTTTAAAGTGTTTTCTGTATGTACCGGAATTAATGTTCATTGTGTACAAGAAAACTTTCTTCTGTTAGATTACTCCAGGGAAGGCAGACATGAACAAACAATTTCCATCATTTAAGTAATCAGATGTCTGACACTGAATCCGAAATAACCCATCTTTACATTAAAACTTTGCTACTTTGGCTGGAATAATGAAACAAAAACTCTCAAGTTTTTATTTTTGTTCAGTATATATATATTACTATCAAGCTATTACAGATATGTAGTAATAAAACATCTAAGTAGCCAGACACAATTTATCATCATGCTGAATTCAACTTTAAATAACTTTAGTATATTAGGAACAAGAGCTGTCGCCTGAGAGCATAGCTCGCCTGAATTGTGCTTGCCCATCACACAGCCGCTATGGTGGTGTGGACTGCTATGCATAAAACTTCAGGCAAGCATGTCCATAATGAAAACACATTTATAAACAAAAGCTATCTCAGAAATAAGTCTTGAAAATAAAATTAAAATAAAAAGAAAATGAAAAGAAATTTAAAAAAAGTCCATGAGCTTGAGGTAAAAAAACTGACGGGTAGGGGGGGTTGGGGGGGGGGGGCTACTAAGATGTATCAAAACCCTGAACCGTTATCTAACATCAGTCCAAGTATTAGTATCAACTGAGTCCATCATTGTGGCACTGTGAAATTATGTCTTCATAAATATAAAACTTTAACCAAAATCTTTAAGACAAAATTCTAAGTCGATGACCTTGACTTCAAGGTCATCCAGTGGGGTAAGTACAAGGTGTTTTGTAAAAACTCAAAAAAGAGTCTAACGTAAGTTCAAGTATAAACTAAATCTCTGCAAAGCATTATGAATCAGTATGCAATTACAAAACTTAAAAAAAGACAAAAATTTCCCAAGTCCCTGACCTTGACATCAAGATCACTGAGGGGGGTTGGGGTAGTACTCTGTATATCTAACTACAGTGCAAATATAAAAAGAATTCATCTTTGGGTTCAGGAGATATGTGTCTTTAAAAAACTTTAACCAAAACATCCAATCAATAAAAAGACAATATTCTAAGTCCATGACCTTGACATCAAGGTCACAGAGGGGGGTGGGGGTAGTACCTTCGAAAACTTTAGACCAATATCTAACTTTAGTGCAAGTATCAAAGGAATCCATCCATGGGTTAAGGAGATATTGGGCTTTATAAAACTTTAACCAAAACATCCAGTCAAAAAAAATACCAATTTTCTAAGTCCATGACCTTGACATCAAGGTCACGGAGTGGGTAGGGGGTGGTACCCTGTTAAACCTTAGACCAATATCTAACTACAGTGCAAGTATCAAAAGAATCCATCCATGGGTTAAGGAGATATAGGTCTTTAAAAAACTTTAACCAAAACATCCAATCCGAACGCCGACGCGGACGCGGACGCTGACGCGGACGCGGACGCCGACGCCGTGGTGACAACGATAGCTCTTCCTGAACTTTCGTTCAGGCGAGCTAAAAAGGGAAAGTTACAGTACTTAGCAAATGCAACCAGAGCCCCCTATAACAGATCTTTGAACCCTGATTGTGACAATGGTAGCTTGAATTAAAATCCTAAATAGTTCCTTCAAGTGCAAAGAATACATTCAGAAGAAGGAACAATTGGGCCAGACTACGTAGTTTCAGCTAATAAAGCCTCATCAGTGACCCTGACAATGTCTGGTGATGAAACAAGAGAAAAGAATACTGTAATTTCTTAATTCTAATTGGGCAGTCCATTCAAAGACTGATTCGTATAAAAAAGAATCCATATAATATAAAAGACGATGATCTAAAGTAATAGTCTAAATTGATCTCAAATTTTAGATTTCTCAGAATATATCGTCCAATCTCAAAGGACGAAAATAAAATATAATCTGCACTATGGATGATGTACGGGGAGACGTTTACGGCCGCCACACAGAACAACATCAGCTGCAGTGAGGTAAAATTAAAATCTTAAATAGTTCCATCAAAAGCAGAGAATACAGTCAGAAGAAGGAGTTAACATGGGCCAGACTACACAGTTTTGGCTAATAAAGCCTCGTCAGTGACCCTGACAATATCTGGTGACGAAACCAGAGAAAAGTATACTGTGATTTCTTAGTTTTAATTGAGCAGTCGATTCAAAGACTGATTAGTATGAATCCTGCACAAGGCGCACCTTCTCATTATCCTTTAGCCTCCTTTGAAGACTGATCCAAGTCACTTCAGTAGTTAATTCGATCAACATCAGAAACACAATTCAACTGCTGACCCATGATTTTGGTTTTGAACCTAGGTGTGGAAACCTAATTCTTGTGTGCAACACATCTTCTAATTCTGCTTAACCATTCTGTGAAGATTAATCAAAGTCACTTCAGTAAGTTTAGGGTAATTAGAGACATAATCTGGCAACTAATCCCAGACTGTGACCTTAGCTTTGAGCATAAAAGCCTAAATCTTGTATGCAACACATCTTTTCATTATGCTTTAAATAACTTTCTGTGAAATCTGATCAAATTCACTTCAGTGGTTCTTGAGAGACACCAGAGAGAGACACAAAATTTGACCTTTCAGCCTGATTGTGACACTTGACCTTGCACATGAAACCTAAATCTTATGTGTGCACACCATCTAATTATGTTTGCCTTTCTACCAAACACTTGAGCTCAGACACCGGATTGTTGCTTTGACCTTGGGCATGAGAACTTAAAATCTTTCACATTCCACCTTCCTTCCTCAGGTAGTTTTCACATCAACACAAAGACATAATTTGACCTCTGACATTAAACTGACCTTGAGCATAGAAACGTAATTATTGTGCTCTAATACCTTCTCATTGTGCTTAACACATTGGTGAATCTTGACCAAATTTGATACAGCAGTTTTTTCAGTAACTGCAGACATGATCTGTATCGAACGCTTGGATGTTGGGATTTTGGTGTCTCCCTCAAAATTTAAAGGAAGACTTACATAACAATATGCCCTTTCAAAGGAAACATCCTTTCACAAATGAAATTTAATTCATTTTGTTCAGGTACTTATATGATGCTCCAAAATAAAATTCTATTAAAGTTCATCTTTATTGTTTTTGTTTGTTCTGACTGCCTTTCTTTTTGTCTGTGACCATTTGGGTGTTTTTAGGCAAGCTTTCTCGCCATCTATGTGGGGAAAAAAGCTGTTCAATTAGCTTTCTGAATGTATTTGTCTCACATATAGTGCTGTCACATTCTGTTTCTATTCCGTCTTGTGGATTGGGTGTGGAATTGACTGTATCAGTTCCTAAGTACTTTTATACTTTTATTTACTGCTATTTGACGCTCATATCTGAATACCTAAATTTCATTTCAGTCAATGTTTACCAAACATGAAATTCCCATTTAATCATTTTGGAAGGCTGTGAACTTCGTATCAACTTGTCAGTGGTAAAAAATGGAAAAGTGACACAATAAAGATGAAAACTATCACCAGGTAATTCATCAATCGCAAAGCACAATCTCTACCCAAGACACAGAAAAAGAGGAAACACAAACCAAAAACCAGAGCACCACAATTTCCAATAAGAGACACACTCAGTCTAGCAAAGACTATATATCAGAGGACCAGCAATGTAAGGATCTTGAATAGTCAGTAGTACATGGAGGGTTTCAATCAATTTATGAATGCAATCTCAACCTCAAGTAGTCTCATTTAATTCCTGATTCCAACAATAAATTAACCCATTCCATTCGGGATACCCCTTTAGGGGTATCTGGGCAAACAGTTTGGATCCAGACCAGGCCCCACAAACGTGGGGCCTGATCTGAGATCCAAACTGTTTGCTGCCTAGACATCATTTCTACAAGAGTTAGTTCAACCAGTATTGTCAAAATATTCTTGATTTTTGATGCAGACGACAATTTCAGCAGACGACAAAAAATACCCAGAATGCAATGGGTTAAAACATACTTTGCATCAGAGACAAAATACAGGTTAGTAACGCTTGTTAAAATGGAATGTACAAAGAGAATGGCAGTAGAAGACTAAACTGCACTCCGTGAAAAAGTTGGAAGTACTAAAGGTGCAAAAGTTCATTTTGTGAAATATACCTGCTCTTGGTACAGACCATATTCACGTCTACGTTCTTCTGCCAAGACTTTCTTGTTCTCTTCATAACTTACTGGAGGTCTCACATGCATTTTTCCCTCAATAGGAATTGTAAATTTTCCCTTTTGTCAATAAAAATATCAAGAAAACAATGTAATTCTTTTTTTCTTTTTATGAACTTTGTAAGGGAACTTGTCAGCCAAACTAAGGCTCCATGTATTAAAACTTAAAAATCGTTCTCAGAAGACACAATATGAGCCGCGACACGACAAAACCAACAATGTGGTTGTGCGCCCAGCGCACTCAGATCAGCCTGGGCATCTGCCCAGTCTGATCAGAGTCTTCGCTGTCCCCATGGAGGTAGCTTAGACCCTTAGCCACTCTTTGAGTACTTCATAAAAAGTCTAGTCAAACTGGGAGGTTGACTAAGCTGATCTGAGTCTGCGCTGGGTGCACAACCACAATGTTGGTTTTCTCGTGTCACGCCTCATATATATTCACTGACTAACAGCTGTAAAATGATAATAATTACTGCTGCACAAGAGGCAGAATCTATTTAAGTACAAAGCCGTTTCAACACACAGAACACATTTTAGTAAAGCTTAACTAGCAAACCAATCATTCTGGTACCATGCCTTTGTCTTAAACTCAGTCATCATAGTTAGAACTAAGGTATTGGCTGTTTAAATTTTTCATAAAAACAAATATGTTAATTGCTATCATATTTTACATAAAGAAACTAGTAAAAAAAATACCTGATAATCTTGATATGCTCTTCTATCTTCAGCTTTTGTTAACTCATGAGCTTGGTTATAGTCTATTTGATTGGCTTGAGGTGGTGCTGGTGGCTGCCTATTTTGCCTTCTCTGTTCCAGACGTTCTTGCTCAATCTTCCGTTGCTATTAAAAATGAATATGATATGATTCAGATCAGATAATGATATGATTGCATGTGCCTATCACATGCTGGCCCTTACCACTATTTGTCAGGATGTAATATATACATTTTGCAAAATATACAAATTTTTAAAATTGTTATAGTTTTGTTTTTGACAAATGCTTTTCAGTATTTAACTGTAAAATTATCTGTAGCTCTGTGGCAAGAGACTGATCACTGTAAAATTCTAATTACTGGGACAGACAGGTCTAAACAATCAGTGCAAAATCAAATCAGACTGCTCCTAAAGGACAGTCTAATCAGCATCAGTACTACCAGATTCTGCCATTCCATCTGTATCTTTTGGGTGCATTACTACATTGTGAAACCAAACAGTTATTATCTAAGGTGTCCCAAATTTAGAATTTTTATAGTATGAGCAGCCAATGCTCAGATCAGCTTGTGATCTGCATAGTCTGAGCCTGTGACTTCGCATCTTTCCACTAGGTTATGAAGTGTAACATGACTTAACGATTGTTGATCCCGATTCTTGGTGCCAACAAGCAAAACCCATCACAATGCAAAACTGATTGTGGTTGTGTATGCTAACCTGTATTTTGTCCGCTGCATATGCCTGAACACACATTTCCGATCACAGCTCACTCATGCTTTTGCTTCTCTAGTTAATTTTCTTCTAAATGATTTATTCCAAAACAAATCAAATGCTGCAAACTTGAAAAGCTTGAGATATAACAAGCTTAAGCGTACATAAATTGTCTCTAAATCAGAAGTTTTTATATAAAGTTCTTAGCATTCAATTAAACAACTATACAATAAGTAAAATAATAAACAGAAAAAAATATTAAGATAGCAATAAAAAAGAAACCTCATACACTTCAAATAACTTAAAATGAAGGTTAACTGTGCAGTGTAAAATTGGTGCAATTTACAGTTCAAAATGTAATAGGAGTGTGCAGTTAGTGTTGTAAGTTTAACAGATTCAGAGAATAAAATGTAAGTATTTCAGTTTCATGCATTACATACTGGCATAGTTCTTTACCAACAGCATGAAAATATCATGGTACTTTGTTTGCAGCAGCTTCTTCTCATGACCAATCATCTATTTGCCACAACCTTTTTTCTTCAAGCAAATACAGCAGTGAGCTGCTGACCAGGCCAGCCTTAGTGCACTATAAATGATACTATGGAGTTTAAGTCTGACTATTAGTTTACCGTATTCAGTTTTAGCAAGCAGCAGAAGCTAACTATGTGCATATGGGCTGCATACGAAACAGCTTAGTGTATATATAATTTATATTAATTACTCTTTTAGCATTTATTGATTTGCCAAAAATATAATGATTCAATATGAACTTTATACTTCAAACTTATGCAAGTCTCAATATTCTATCTAGCATCAAATGTCAACTAGCTGCATTTCTATCCAAAAAATATTTAACTTATTAGTATTCTTATATCCCAGCATCGGTGGACTGATTTAATTTATTCAAAATGGAACTTAACAGTTCACACAACAAAAGTGAAATGCTTCACATCAAACCTGAAGCTTAAATGATTTTCTTTGACAGTTTCCACACTTTTCTTTGTGAAGTAACTGAGCACAGCTTAAATAATAAATTGGACTGAAATTTCGATCTTGAAAAAAGCATGCACTGATTCAAAGAATACTTCAAAATAAGTTTTGTCTCAGTTTTATTTATTACTTTAACTTCAAGACATTTTACTATAGCACAGTCATAATGTCATTATATAAAACCACAAGATCACATTACACCATTTTGTTCATTCGCAAAACATTGTGACATCATATTGTGTGTAAATGAAGATGTCAGTTTTCTACCAGAAACACAAATTAAAAATGCCATATGATACAGAGAATCTCACACTCATGGCATTTCATATGCAAGTGATAAACTTGCTCATCTCAAATGAAATGGCCATTCATGTGAGATCCTCTGTACATGGGATGAATAAGCTGAAATAGATATGGAGTACTGAAATTGATAAGAATGTGAGTACCATACCTGCCAACTTATTTCCTAATTTAAATATTAATTCACATCCATATTCACATTGAACTACTGCATTAATCTAGAAAAAAATGCCAATCCATTTTTCTAAAGTTCACATTATTCCAATTAATAGGCAGATATTTAGTATCTATTTTAATAATCCAAACACCAGTTAAAATTTGCCTACCTATTTGTTAGTAGGCATGTATTACTAATTTACTAAAATGATTCATCTAAATATGTTAGGGTATACGGACAGACACATACTCTTCTTTGAATGCATGGAGAACCTGCATGTAGGACATACAGATATAGTACCTTAAAGACATGCATGATCTAGTACCTCAATACGTTTGGTAAATCGATTTTTCAGGTACATTTACAATTTAAAGTGCTTTGTCAAATTTCCAAGAAAAGCAGAAATAATCAACTTGGTTGTTGCAATCAGTCCAATTATCAGAAGCTAGATAAAATTTAGCAAAACTACATGTGTCAACCTGTGAATCTGCTGGGATGCTACTGTTTGTAATGGTAGGTGCATTCTAGACCACATTAGCTCAGAAGCATGATTTATATCATTTTGCATTTCTGTAAGTCTCAAAGTTGGCAGGTAAGGTCAGAATGTTAAAACTTAACCAAGGTATACTGAATAAGGCTGATCTGGATATTATGCATGAGCAGATAGAACTTATCATGCTGTTACTGCCTGTTAATCTGCTTTGAAGTTGGAATATGTAAAGACACCATTATTAACTGTGGCAGTGAGCAGATGTTGAAATTATATTAGAGGTAGTGAGATTAAGAATTTTGAGTTTTCTTTTTTCAAATTGAAAAAATTATAGATCTATACCAAAATAATAATGATGAAAGACATATTCAGATAAAGACAGAAGAACAGATTTTCAATTAATGTTATTCATAAATTCAATAAAGATTATACATGTATTCTTAACAACATTTAGTTGACCTGCCCTTAAACAGGGTAGTAGATCACATAGTTTTTGCTTACATATGCTGTGATGCTGTGAATGAATCTTGGTTCATCACAGCTTGTTTTTTCTGTTTCAAATACTTCACACTCGCTGAGCTGTGAGCCACTTTCCACGCCACATCATTTCACTCACCATAAAGATTTGTTTTTGTTCTCTGTCAAAATTTTAAACTGACATTCCTCCAGATTAGCAAACACTTTATTTTCAACATTTGAGTTTGGAAATTTTGAGAACTGACGTCCCTGCAGATTAGCTGACGTTTAAGTGTCAATATTTCCTTAAAGAGACTTTGTGAGACAGAGCATTTGCCCACAGTGAGAGTATTTGCAGTTCCATCAAAGTGTCATTAAAATTGGGAAGATGTGAATTGATCCCCCATCCTGCTTCAAAAAAAAGCTCAAAAGATACTTGAAAGGCAGTTTGAAGTTTCTGAGTACAACCAAACACAATACAGTTAATATCCAGATCGCCCACAGTAGCAATCTATAAATAGCAACCATTGGCTTCATAAGGTACAGACACTCTTCTATGTGAAAAAATATTACCAGGATACCTTCTCAAGCATTTTATTATAATCTTGGCATCTTTCTACATTCATTTTATGCCGCAGCTGCTCGTAATTCCCTAGAGGAAGGCCATGCTCAGGGGTACCTAATCTATAGTAAACTGGATCCTAAATTTGGAATAAATACATGCATATTGTATAATAGATTAATGTCACAGAAACCAATACAAAACATGCCACAGAACAAACAATACAATAACATTTTAAACAAAACAAACGCATCAACAGAAGCATGTGCAAACTGTTCACCTGAAAACAACTTCATATAGATGCACACATTGTAAACACTCTAATGTTAGTTCACCCTTAAAAGTTAGAATTAAACAGAAGAGCAGACAACGGATAATACATTTTCTATATAGCATGCTAAATAACAGATTTCTGATATATATTCTGAAATATAACTACACTGAATGTAAGATTTCTGATTAAATATGTCTTTATATAATAGATAAACAAGAAACAAAAACAGAATATTCTATTAATCAGCATGTTTTACTCAGATAACCCGAAGCCTAATGTGCATTCAAATGATCAGACATAACACAACCCTATAGTATAGCTTTTTAATATTATTCATGAGATGCAGAATCAGAGATGTACATGTATTGTTTATCAGCTTAAGTTCTATCCAGCCTGCACGTCCTAAAAGCATGCATTTCACATTTGCTCTTTGCTCATATAACATTATGGACAGTGTTGTATGCCAATAAATTAAAACTCTTTCAATATGGCAATTTTATGTATCATGGGTACTTCTTTTTGTGATTTTTGATTGTAATATTACTTGGTTAAAACAATATTTCATTTTTTAAATTTATGTACAAAGTATAATAAATATGGACCAGGATCTGATCAAAAGCCCAAAGCTTATGATGACCATCTTCTGAGCCCAAGGCTTAGGAGGAACATCATATCTCCTGGTTTAATAGACTTTTGGTGCATGTTCTATGAATGGTACCTGACTCCATCTCATATACAAATTTCAAGAAACCAAGTCTTTCTAAACTATGAAAAGTAATGCTAATGCACTTATGATTGTAATGCAACGTCTGATTGGATAACGTCAAAAATTTGCAACAGTATAATCCTGAAATATTAGTTAACTTTCTAATTAAACCGGACATCATTTAAAATGTTGCTTCTCAATGGCTGACATCTGATTTTACCTTGCTGAAAGTAAGTGTTTGCCTTCAGTACAAAGCAGTACAGTTTGAAAGATGAAACTGTGAAAAAGTGCATTAGAATGAGAATAACTTATTGAAAATTGTCATTTGGGGAGGTAAATTGTCATTTTTATGGTCGCAAATTATGTTTTACGGCTCTGCTGATGTGTCGCAGTAAAAATGAATTTACAACCATAAAATTAAAGATTTACCTCCCCAAATGACAATTTTCACTATAATTATTCCCCTATATATCAGGACAGCATAAAGGCTGATTACATTCAAATCTCAATTTACTTCTAGATCAAAAAAGTGTAATATTTGAACAGATCGACTGTAACAAATTAAAAGCTTCCAGTTTATTAGCCCATTACAAACATGCTATTAGCTTTGTGCATTTCAAACTGATAAACTTCTCTGTTCCTGCAGTAGTGAATATATGAAAGCATTGAAAAATATGAGATCAAAATATCGTATTAGTAATTGCCTATATTATATTGTAATATACTAGGGCCACTGCTAATTATATGGTTTATTTTGTAAAATAACCATTTGATAAGTTTTCATCTCATTGTCAATAGTCAGTTTTACCTATTCATAAATGGAGGTTTCAGTAAAAAATTGTCTTGTCTTCCGATGCAGATGCAATTTTCCAGTGGAAGTTCATTATGACCAATCATTATAACTGTTTCACCATGACCCTTCAAATTCTTCAAGGTCAACTTTGTTTGCAAACAACTCAGTCTTTTTATACACATCAACACCAGAAAATGAAAACAATCTTAATACCTATCAAATTAATCCTGCATAAAACTTTTAATCACAGTTTCCAATGCCTATAAGATTTGGCTGCTTTTTTATAATGTACAGAGTACAGATAAAAGCAACAAATTGAAAGTGAATTTCATTTTGAATAAGTATGTCATATTTAAAAGTTGAAATCTCTTTTCTTTTTTTCTTTTCCAAAGGAAAAAAAATGACTGAATCTATTGTTAAGCAGCCCTGGGTATATTAGTTAACTTTCTAATTAAGCAATTACCTGATGTTTTTCTTCAGATAAAGCCCTTAACTGGCAAAACAAAGTCAACTAAGTACAAGTAGTTTACTTATATAGCATGAAAAATAATAGAGATGGTAATTACTGCCCCGATTAAAGTTCATTTGAATTATTGAATGTTTATGTATTTTGCTCTCAAATTAACCTGCACCTAACATCAAGGGTGTATTCCCTTGTACCAGTATGTGCCATTAGTTGCCCAAAAATCAGCATGAAACATTATTTTAAAGCATAGAAAATGAACAGCTCAACTGATTCCAAACGCCAGCCATTTTATAAACTAACAAATTCAATCAACCATACTGCAGAACTATAGCACAATGCACTGCTAATGAAAAACACTGTGTTTCATCCTATCCAACCAAACTTTGAGAAACATTTGTCACCTGCCGTATTTATTTGGTTATAAGATGGGAGTTGTCCCTTCTAAAATTATTGTAAATACAGTCAACTCACGATATCTCTAAGTCAAAGTTCTTCCCATCCTACTGATATCTCAAAGTAAATTTTCTGGTCCCAGAAAATTTACTTTGAGATACCAGTAGTTTGAGATAATAGGAGAGAAATAAGAAATTAGTCTAAACTATATTCTTTGATATAAGAGGGTACTTTGAGATATCACCATTTGTGATATCGAGAGTAGACTGTATGTAAAGCAGTCATGTAAATCACTATGAAATGTGTTTTCTCTTCCAAAAAAATCCCAATGACAGATCTAGACCTTTGAGATTGTTGAGAAGGGAACAATCCCACCTTATGGCCAAAGAAGTACGGTAACACCCGAGCCATGTGAAGCATCTGTCACCTTACACCCATGCCTTCTGACACATGTGTCACCTGTTCATTCCCCTTTACAAGGACATCATCATATTTATTGTGATATCTGTCCGTCATTTTTTGTATTTCAACATCATAATTTCTAGGATTCTGTGGACCCGATGTAAGCTTTGGATGAGGGTAAGGATTGATTGTAGGCTTATATGATATATCCTAAAATAGGAGTAAATATGACTAGATATCCCACTGGGCACACAACATTTAATCCACACTGAATCAGTATTGATTCAATGTCATGACACTGACTCAATATCATGATGCTGAATCAATGTTGATTCAATGATGATTCAACATTGTGTGCTTGCTGGGTTTGGCTAGCATGATTGGATACACCTTCAAGAGGGCTGTTCTGTCATTTTTTTTCTTTCTCTTAGAGACAGCTACTCTGGAGGGGAAGAATATACTCCCTCTTCTTTCCTTCTTGAGTAGCCCTATACAATATGAACATGAGGCGACACAACAAAACTAACAAAGTGGCATGTGCCCCTACCAAAGACTCAGATCAGCCTGGGCATCTGTCCAGTCTAATCATAGTCCTTGCTGCCTGCATGGAACTAGCTTAGAGTGAGTGAGTGAGTGATATGGGTTTTACGGCACATCAGCACCAAAAGGGCTATTTCGCGCCGAAAACTAGCTTAGACGCTTAGCTACCCTTAGCCCATGGTGAAGACTGATCAGACTGGGCAGCTGCCCAGGCTGATCTGAATCTTTGCTCGGCACATGTGCCACTTTGTTAGCTCAGACTCAGAGCTCTAGATAAGAGGGAGTATTTGAAGATAATTAAGGATAATTTTTCTTATTACTCATCAAAACCATATGTTGTGACCCCTCATATGAACCGTCTCATTGAGATGGTTCAGATGAGGGGTCACAAAAATTTTTATGCAGAATTAACAAAAATTATCCCTAATTATCACTCAATACATTCTATCTAGAGCTCTGCAGATTGGCATCATATGTAATGGTATCTTATGGCATGTGCACACAGGAAAGACTCATATCAGCTAGCACATCTTTGCAGTATGATTAAAGGCTTCCCTCTTTTTGCACATACCACTATGGCTCCTTAGCAAATATCAAAAGTGAAATATAAAGACTCTGGTGAATTTGGGCAGCTGGGCGAGCTGAGTGGATTATTGTATGCACATGAGTTATGGTTCCTTTTAGAAAGGAACCATAACGCATGTCCACAAAGTAGTTTCATGTGATGCCATTTCTTTTTTTCATGCTACAGTAACTTCAAAGAGGTGTATCCATACCAGTATAAAAATTTCATGTTACATGAGTGCAATAACAGTCAAAAATAGCTGTCAGACTACATCTTGCATGATCATCAGAGATAAATACAAAGAAACAGATGAAGAAGTTCTGCTAATCACTACATAAGTTCATTGGCAGAATATTACGTATACTTTTACATACAAAGGACCAGAGATCTAAGGATTTAATACATGCAACAAGTAGCCCAAAGGGCAACAATTGCTCACCTGAGAGACATTGTAAACCTATAGGGATATTTAAGATACTCAAGGGCAGCTAACTCCACAGTCAGTGGTCCAATCAGGCTGAAAATTAAACTCATCCAAAACATTATGTATGCCCTCATTTAATATATGCAAGTTTAAAAAGTATCCGATCAAGAGCACAATAGACAGAGCTGTCAAGGGCAGCTAACTTCGTAGTGGTTGGCCTGATCTGGCCAAAATTTGAACTTGTTTAAGATATTGGGCAGGTACTCCATAGTCAGTGGTGGGATCTAGCCGAAATGCTAACTAATCCAAGCTTTTATGCATATCCTCATTACCTGCAAATATGAAGAGCATCCGATGAAAAATGAAATGTGATGACGATGTTTTCTCCATTTTAAGACTATGGGATTTTTTTCAAACGCTCAAAGGCAGCTAACTCCTTAGTCTGTGCTCGAATCTGGCCAAATTTCGATCTCATCCAAGCTCTTATGTATGTCATCATTACCTGCAAGTATGATAAGGATCTAATCAAAAACCTTGACTGCAGCACCCTGAAAGTCAAACTTGCTCGAGATATTGTCATGCCCTACATTGTGTGAATTTATTTTAGAATCCGTTGAGAAATGTAGGTGCTAGAGCGCTGACAAAGTTTTTCTAAAAATAGCCACAGTGACCTTGACCTTGGGCACAGCATCCTGAAAGTCAAACTTGCTTGAGATATTATCATACCCTACATTTGTGTCAAGTTATTTCAAAATCCATGGAGAAATGAAGGTGCTAGGGCAATGACAAAGTTTTTCTAAAAATAGCCAAAGTGACCTTGACCTTGGGCACAGCACCCTGGAAGTCAAACTTATTTGAGATATTGTCATGCCCTACATTTGTGTGAATTTATTTTAAAATCCGTTGAGAAATGTAGGTGCTAGAGCGCTGACAAAGTTTTTCTAAAAATAGCCACCGTGACCTTGACCTTGGGCGCAGCACCCTGGAAGTAAAATTTGTTTGAAATATTGTCATGCCCTATCTTTGTGTGAAGTTGATTTAAAATCCGTTGAGAAATGTAGGCGCTAGAGCGATGACCAAGTTTTTCTAAAAATAGCCACAGTGACCTTGACCTTGGGTGCAGCATCCTGCAAGTCAAACTTGCTCGAGATATTGTCATGCCCTACATTTGTGTGAAGTTATTTTAAAATCTGCTGAGAAATGTAGGTGCTAGAGCGCTGACTAAGTTTTTCTAAAAAAAGCCACAGTGACCTTGACCTTGGGCACAGCATCCTGAAAGTCGAACTTGCTCGAGATATTGTCATGTCCTACATTTGTGTGAAGTTATTTTAAAATCTGCTCAGAAATGTAGGTGCAAGAGTGCTGACAAAGTTTTTCTAAAAATAGCCACAGTGATCTTGACCTTGGGCGCAGCATCCTGAAAGTCGAACTTGCTCGAGATATTGGCATGCCCTACATTTGTGTGAAGTTATTTTTAAATCCATTGAGAAATGTAGGCAATAGAGCGATGACAAAGTTTTTCTAAAAATATGTGATGACGCTGTTTTCTCCATTATAACACTATGGGATTTTTTTCAAACGCCCAAGGGCAGCTAACTCCGTAGTCTGTGCTCGAATCCGGCCAAATTTCGAACTCATCCAAGCTCTTATGTATGTCATCATTACCTGCAAGTATGATAAGGATCTAAGCAAAAATAGTTGAGAAAACGTGATGATGCCATTTTCCCCATTATAACCCTATGGGATTTTTTTCAAACGCTCAAGGGCAGCTAACTCCGTAGTCTGTGCTGGAATCCGGCCAAATTTCGAACTCATCCAAGCTCTTGTGTATGTCATCATTACCTGCAAGTATGATAAGGATCTAATCAAAAACAGTCGAGAAAACGTGATGACGCCATTTTCCCCATTATAACCCTATGGGGGCTATCTGTTGCCATGGAAACCAGAGTTCTGAGCTGATTGACACCAAAACCTAATGCAGCCTTTCCCCCACCCAAATGATGCTTCAGATAAAATTTGATTGCGATCGGCCCACTGGTCTCTGAGATATTTATGTTTGAAAGTGTTGACGCACGGACCCACGGACGGACAATGGCTCGACTCCCATCCTATAAGCTCACCTCTGAGCCTTCGGCTCAGGTGAGCTAAAAAGGCAGTATCAAAATGCTTCAATGTAAACAATCTGTGAAAGTGTCTTCCTTATAAAAACAAAACAACACTAAATCTTACAGACGTAATTGGTGGGACATGATGAGGTCACACCATTATCCATCATTTGGATTTCCTATAAGCATCTGTGTGTCTGAGTGTGTGTGTGTGTGACTAATTTCTCTTTCATATACTCAGAAAAAGGAAAAGATACAATATACCAAACACCTATCATCATCATTGAAGAAGTTTTTCTAACTTTCATTGCATAGAATGTGAAATATCAGGAGTAAAATATGGTAATATGTATTTTTCCATGCCAGCAGATTTTTTTAAAGAAATCAACAACACAGAATACTGATTAATTATTGAATAAATATGACTTTATACAAGAACAATTAAAGTTCTGACGATTCTCACCTTTTCTTGTTGCTCAGCCCAGTCTTTATGTCTCTCATCTCTAAGAAATCTCTGTCGATCTTCATACCCATCACTGTTTAAAGGCAGGCTCTATAAAACATGAATACAAACATTACCACAAGCAAAGGTAGGTAGAGCTTTTGACCTCCCTTTAGAGAGCACTTACCGGTAGTCTATTTTAACCCTATTGCACTCAAAACAGCCAAAACTCAATAGAGTTCTGGCCATTCTGAGTGCAACAGGGTTAAAAGAATTTTTTCTGGGCGTAGAAGTTAAGAAAAACAGAAGTCATGTATAGTTTCTAAGCCTAGAAGTTCTATTATAGAGTTAGTCTAACTAGTAGTTAATGAGTCCCATTGAATTCAGAAATCGACGTTACGAGTTGTTACGTCAATATTGACCCAGTTAATGATAGGTTCCCCTCTTTATTTAAAAGTAAGTAGACTTGGAACCAATATTTCTTCTGGCCGGTTTACATCGCGGAATGATTATGTACAAAGTAGTTAGGTATTTTGTCAACGTATATAAGAAGTTTAAGACCTGAGTATCTCCATGTAATACATAAATTTATATAAAAGACGATAACAGATATTTCTAGACTAATATGCACAGTGGAAGGAAAGTAAACGATGATTATTTGAGCGTATGTGTATTCCGATTGGAAGAGTACTTCGGTCGACCACCTAGCTGATGAAATATCTCCGTAATTTTCCTAGTGAACATCGTTACGAGATTTGAACAACGTTATCTCAATATTCAATCGACTTTGATACCCTAATGATCAAAAATAATAATTCAGTCCATGAAAGATGAATTTAATTGTTGAATTTGAACTCGCATAACAAAATTTAAGCCGTGACCTAGATATTCGAGACCGTATCGGGACGTTTCGCGCCAGGGACGTTTCGTCCCAGGACGTTTCGTCCCAAACAGGCCAAAAACCCGGGACGATTCGTCTCAGGACGTTTCGACCCATATTCATTTAGATTTCATCGAGAGATCACCGCATCAAAACGAAAGAACGAATCTGAATACAAAATCCGATACATAAGACTGTACACTCATGATTCTCACTGGCTTTAACTTTAATGTTTAGTTCGTGAATTTATTGAAATTCAAACAGATTTCTCAGCCTAAAAAAAACGAAACGCAAGGATTTGTCAGTGTAAGCGGAAGTAAATGTCACCAATACGGCGGTTTGAGCTAAGTCCTTCGAGGATAATCCAGAGAGTTACATTAGTTTTTCTTTTGTTTAATATATTATTAGAAAAGTATACCTAATATTGTATTCATATTTGCAGGCATAGTTACTATATTGTACCGTTTGAAACAAGAGTAAAAGCTCTTTCAGTATGAAACTATTAAGTTGCAATCCATCCACACTTGGTTCAAAACTTCATTATTAACAGGATGGGGTACATGGTAAATATTATATAAAGGTCTCATCTGGCCAAACGAGCTACACTTTTGACTCATCCTGATGTTGAAAGAGTTGTTTTTGGGTATATTGGTGAGTTCAGAGACAGACTCACTTAACACCGGCATAACACCTATGAACACCGGTCTGATTCCTACCTGCTTAGAGATGCATCCTGTATTACCCAGAAACTTATCGATGAATACCGGTCTGCTCAGACACACTCACCGCACTACCTAGAAACATGTCAATGAACACCGGTCTGATTCCTTATCTTAACTGCTTTGACACACTCACTGCATTAACTAGAACTATTTGGATGAACACTTGTCTGAAACCTATCTTCTAAGACACACTGACCCCACTACTTAGAAACAATCTGATGAACACCGGTCTAATAACTTCAGCATCCTACCTTAAAACATGTTGAAGAGCATAGGTCTGTTTCCTACCTGCTTAGACAAATTCACCGCATTACCTAGAAACATGTCGATGAACACCAGTCATCGACATGTTTTTAGGTAGTGCAGTGAATTGTCTAAAGAGGGTAAAATCAGACTGGTGTTCATCGACATGTTTCTAGGTAATGCGGTGATTACGTATAAGCAGGTAGGAATCAGACCGGTGCTCATTGACATGTTTCTAGGTAGTGGGCTGATTGTGTCCGAGCATGTCAGGATCAGATAAGTGTTCTTCAGAATGTTTCTAGGTAGTGCGGTGAGTGTATCTGAGCAAGTACATATCAGACATATATAAACTGACAGATTCCTACCTGCTTTGACAAACTCAGCGCACTACCTAGTAACATGTTGATGAACACCAGTCATCGACATGTTTCTAAGTAGTGCAGTGAATTGTCTAAAGAGGTAAAATAAAACTGGTGTTCGACATGTTTCTTGGTAGTGGAGTGATCATGTCTGAGCAAGTAGGAATCAAACCATTCTTCTTCGACATGTTTTAAGATAGCGGAGTGATTGCGTTGGAGCAGGTCGGTATCGGACAAGTGTTCTTCAAAATGTTTCAAGGAAGTGTGGTGGGTGTATCTGAGTAAGTACGTATCAGACATATATTAATTGACTGATTCCTACCTGCTTTGGCAAACTCAGTGTACTACCTAGAAACATGTTGATGAACACCAGTCATTGATATGTTTTTAAGTAGTGCAGTGAATTGTCTAAAGATGTAAAATTCAGACCGGTGTACATCAAAAATTTTCTTGGTAGTGAAGTGATCATGTCTAACCATTTAGGAATCAGACCGGTGTTCATCAATATGTTTCTAGGTAGTGGGGTGATTGTGTTTGAGCAGGCTGCTATCAGACAAGTGTTCTTCGAAATGTTTGTAGGCATTGCGGCTAGCAGTGCGGTTAGTGTATCTGAGCAAGTACGTATCAGACATTTATTAATTATTAATTGACATGTTTAGAGGGAGTGCGGTATAGTTATTTGACTGGTTTTCATCGATGTGTTTCCAGGTGGTGACATGAATGTGTCTGAGTGGGTAGGTATTAGACAAATGTTCAACCAAATGGTTCTAGGTAGTGCAGTGAATGTATTTAAGCCGGTAAAAATCAGACTGATGTTCATTGACATGTTTCTAGATACCATAAAATCGAAAAAGTGATATCACAAAATATGTACGATTGAGTGATATCACAAAATCCAATTAGTGATACCACAAAATAGAATAAGTGATATCACAAAATTGATTTTGTGATGGCACGAGATCACAGCTACTTTGTGATATCACTAATTCGATTTTGTATATCACAACATCTATTTAGTGATGTCACATTCGATTTTGTGATATCACTTAATCGATTTTATGATATCACTATATCTATCGAGTTTGTGATCAGTAATTCGTTCCTAACTAGTGATATCAAGAAATTGATATTACAAAAACGATTTTGTGATTTCACTAAATCGATTTAGTAAACATAATATAACACATGGTTTATGACACTCAGGTGAGTCAGTGACAGCACATAATAGTTAGTGAAATCAGAAAATAATGTGATACCACATGTGATATCACATACTTGAAATAGTGGTATCACAAAATCGACATTGTGATATCACAAATTTGATTTTGTACGAATTAGTGATATCACAAACTCAGATTACTGATATCGCCAAATCAAATAAGTGATATCAAAAAAAAGTCGAATTTGTGATATCGAAAAATCATATCCACTTTACCTTTATATATATATCCAAATCTGTATAGTGATATCTATGGCAAGCCATTTTACTAATCATAATGCATAGTAGATATCTTATATAGTAAATTAGATATCTAATATGCCAGTTAAGATATCTAATATAACATATAAGATATATAACATATAAGAAATCTTATCCTCTATAAGATATCTGATACAGGATATATCTTATATAGAAAATAAGATATCTTATATAGGATATGAGTTATCATCTTATTTAATTTTTCATATAAGATATCTTATATAATATATCAGATATCTTATATATTAGATATCTTATATAGCATGTAAGATATCTTATATAATAAATCAGATATCTGATATATCTGTTACGCAGAAGGTTTTACACTCGGTCGACACGGGTGTAGAGCCTAATGCGTCGCCAGGACGGCGGAGGGTGACTTCCGGTTAAAGGGTTATCTACTAGTGTAATACACTAACAAGGAAACTCTAACAACGTTAGAATTTTTTTTAAGTTTATATATAATGTAAATTTTATATACAACAATACAATTTACAACTGTCACAATTACAATAATATACAACACATATCAGTTCATGTCGCTGGCCCAAGTAAGGTGTTTGTTTCAAATATGTAATCGATTTGCGTACAATACGCAAATAGATTACCGTCTGACGTCAACACCGTACTCGGCTCAGCGCCATGAACTAAAGGAAAACACAAAGAAAAAAAAACGTTAGTTTGAGCTCATAAAAAAAAAACAAGGCCTTATGTTGGTAGACTTCAATTCGTCGTTCCCTGGATCATGTCATGGGCCAGTCCATATATCATGAGGAACACCAACTCTTATTAACACGTGCACGATTATATACTGGTCGCTCCCTGGATCGTACCAGGGACCAGTCTATATATATTAAAACACCTTAGTGGACGAACACTGTCCCACACTTGATGTGACCTTCAGATCTTATCACAGAATCTGGCCAAAACTGTGCTAACCACTTCCGCCTACATTTTGTGCTTCCCGCCTCTGCTTAGGAACCATGCACAAACGGCGTTGTAACTGCCTCTACCCGTGTTGGTATTAACCTGGAGACGTATATCGCATCTCCAGGTGAGACGTGGCTCTAAGCCCTAACAGCTGACTGCCGGACTTGATGTGCCTAAAAATAACGAACTTACACTTAATACATTGTAACTACATAATAACAATACGTAAGATTTGGGCCTGTCTTGGAAATACCATACAACGCCCTCGGCGAATGCCGAGCATAACGTGCACACGCCAGCCGTGTCACTAGACACGACTCGCGCTCACGATGTAAAGCTATAAGTGTGCTTACCACTTCCGCCAATGAAGAAACGTAGATCCTACTACGCATGTGCGTCGAAGGATCTGACGTCAAACATTGTCAAGAAGTATACTGACGTCAACAGGCATTACCATGACATACCCCACATAAAACATGAATAATCTAAACAATGACCTATTTACATTAAATTGATTGACCAAAATCTAACTTGCATATTTATTAATTCATTTCTTTAAACTAAGCGTAATACCATTTGCCATAGAATATAATAACTGAATAAGCGTTTCTAACACATTTGGGATCATAACGTTTGATCTGACATCATGACATCAATGATGTTATATCATATGACGCCGTCTAATGAAGGCAAATCAAACGCATGATGACCAAATGTTACCATTATAACTTATGAAAAAACCCCTTAATGCGGTGCATGCTATGGCGTCAATTGACGTCACGAGTATATAAATTAGTTCCATTACAAATCAATCTACTTCTATAGGCCACGTATACGTGAAACTAATATAAAAAGTGCTGACGTCGCAATAACATGAATGCAACTGACGTCACATGAATAACATGAATACAACTGACGTCACTGGACGTCAAATAGACGCACACCATTTCAACCAACATCAGTGATATAAACTATTTCCGTAATTTACAAAACTTCCTAATATACAAATACCATGCGCAGCATGGTCAGTATAACAAAATTGGTCGACATATGCGCAGCCTGATCACTGCCAACAAAAATCAAATCAGTCGACACATATAGTCATACCATATCAATCAGAAGTCACATTTTTCATTCTTAGCCAAACAATTCTAAAATAAATATAATAAAATCTTACCGTTCTGGTCTAAACTCAGAATCTGGGCACACAACAATATAACATCCTCAGTATAAGAATTAAACAGCCACGTCTAACTTTTCAATAAAAGATAGGCGTATAAATAGTATGCGTCTCACATTTAAATCATGGGACTCGTGCAGGTATTCACATTAAAATCATGCAACACGCTGTCCACAATCAAAAGACTCGTGCAGGTATTCACCTTAAAATCATGCAATACGCTGTCCACGAGAGGTATTCACAAACAACCCATGCATAACGTAGCCACAATTTCCGTAAATGTTTTATTACCACAGTTGCCCTAAAAACTGTAGCTCTACTGATTGAAAGGATTAAAATAATCTCGACGACATAGTGGACGATTAGATCCATTTCGTAACATAGGTTTCCCCTTAGGGAGAAAAAACATAACAATGTTTCTTTTCTGAAATAGTACGAAATGCGATCGAATCGTAGGCTATGTCAAAACTGGAAAACTAGCTATATACACAACAACGGTGCGATGCATAACGTGGCCAAACTATCTACTAAGGTAGTCCGCCCCCAAATTATCTTGGCCTCGGATAGCAACGATCCTGAATCTGTACGGCTGTAATTTCATGGCCCAACGCATGATTCGGGGATTGAGCACCTTAGCTGTCTGCATATAAGACAAAGGTTTGTGGTCAGTTTCAAGTAGGAACTCCGCCCCATACAGGTACTTACGAAATTTCTCAACACCTCAGATAATACCCAAACATTCCTTCTCAATTACAGAGTAGTTCTTTTCCCGAGGTAACAATTTCTTGCTAGCATAAGCAATCGGCAAACGACCTTCACCTTCGAACTCCTGAAGCAAAATAGCTCCAAGACCAACGTCTGAAGCGTCTGTTCGAAGTACAAACGGGTTACCTTCTTGAAAAACAGGTAAGCGAAGAATAGGACTAGACGTGAGCCTACTCTTCAGGGTTTGAAATGCCCTTTCATGCTGATCTTGCCAATCTTTGATAGAATTAGGTCTATCCCGTTTAGTTAAATCAGTCAGAGGAGAAGCTATGGATGAAAAATTTGGGATGAAACGACGGTAAAACCCAGCTAATCCCAGAAAAGATTTAATTTGTCTTTTCGTACATGGACGAGGAGCATCTCTGATAGCCTGTATCTTGTCCTCTTGCGGTCGTACCGTCTGTCCGACGATATTGTGACCAAGGCACTCGATACTGCCATAACCGATTATGCATTTAGATGGTTTTGCCGTCAATTTGGCCGACCTGAGCCGATCTAACACTTGACGTAATGACGTCACATGATCCTTCCATGTTTCAGTAAATATCCACATGTCATCAACAAAGCTGTCAACATTTGGGAGATTGGACAATATGATTCTCATTAACCTACAAAATGAGGCTCCCGAATTGACCAAACCGAAGGGCATAGTTTTAAACTGGAATAAACCCTTAGGCGTTTCAAATGCCGTCAAAGGTTTAGACCTTTCAGTAAGACTGACTTGCCAATAACCCTTACTCAGGTCCATCTTTGTAAAGAATCTATGTCCCGACATTTTATTGATAACCTCCTCCATATTTGGCATAGGTTCTGCATCGAATTCCGTCACTTTGTTAAGCTTCCGGAAGTCGATACAGAATCTAACTGATCCGTCTTTCTTCGGAACTAGGACAACAGGAGATGAATACGGTGAAATCGACGGCTCGATTACCCCTAAATCCAACATATCCTGTATCTCCGTCTCCATGACGTTACGCGTCTTATACGGGATAGAATAACCCTTCGTCCGTATGGGTTCTGACGTGAGTAGTTTGATATCGTGCTGTATTTGATCAGTTCAACCGGGTAAACTTGATAGTACATCCGGGTACTGTTTAATCAACGCTTCAACCTCCATACGTTGTTCTGACGTTAACGTATCTGAAATACTGACGTCGTTATAAGTTTCCGGCTCTTTAGCCGTCGGAAAAGCACAATCATCAAGAGAAAATTCATCACTACCATCGTCATCAACCGACTCTGTAGTCTCAGTCGACAATAAACAATGTGACGGCACAGTACGACGTTCGACATACTGTTTCAGCATATTAGCATGATATGTACTCACGACACCATTGACGTCGATTTTATAGTCCATTCTATTCACCACCTCTACTACTTCATATGGACCCTTCCACTGCAATAACAGTTTATTACTGTCAGTTGGCAGTAATAACAGTACTTTATCTCCCACGTTAAATTTACGCGACCTAGCGCGTTTGTCATAATAAGCCTTTTGCTTTACTTGTACTTTCCGTAAATTATCATGTGCTAACTTACACGTCTGCTCTAACCGTTCTCTCAACTCAATTACGTACTGGTACGTAGACAGAACCTGCTCATCCTGTACCTCTTCAGACCATAATTCATGTAATATTGCCATAGGGCCCTTAACGTTACG
The DNA here is from genome assembly GCA_963989385.1 of Ctena decussata. NCBI lineage: Eukaryota > Metazoa > Mollusca > Bivalvia > Lucinida > Lucinidae > Ctena > Ctena decussata. The sequence continues at coordinate 58,280,343 of OZ022501.1, read as the reverse complement.
TCCGTATAACAATTCGAACGGAGAAAACCCTAATGACTCCTGCGGAACCTCCCTTATTGCAAACAGTAGTGCTGGGAGATATTTATCCCAGTCTTTTGGACGTTCTGCGCACATCCTACGTAGCATTTGCTTCAGCGTCGCGTGAAAACGCTCTACAAGACCGTTACAGATAGGATGATACGGCGTCGTGGTTAACTGCTGGAGTGATAACAGCCTGCTTACTTCTTTCATAACTTCAGCAGTAAACTGACTTCCGCAATCTGTTAACATTTCATCAGGTATGCCAACTCTACTAAACATCTCAACTAACGCTTCGGCTACGCGTTCCGTTTCAATGCCGGGTAACGCTACCGCCTCGGGATATCTCGTCGCATAGTCTATCATTGTTAAAATATAGCGGGATTTCCTGTCAGAACGAGGTTCTATCGGTCCAACTATATCAACAGCGACTCGTTTAAATGGTGTGTCAATCTGTGGCAACTTTCCTAAAGGTACCTTAGTGACACGACCTTTTTGAATAGTCCTTTGACATATGTCACAAGATTTACAAAACCTTGCCACATCACCACAAACTCCAGGCCAAAAGAACTCAGTTAAAACTCTATCCATAGTTTTCTTTATGCCCAAATGACCTGACATCAAGGTTTCGTGCGCCAATCTTAACACCTTTTCACGAAAACCTTCAGGGATAATAAGTTGCAAAGTGACCTTGTTTCCCTTAGTAAACTGCCTATACAATAAATCTTTCTTTCGAATAAACTTAGTTTCACCCCGGTTCAATCCACGACTAATCGTCACATTCCCAGATTCCACTTTTTGCCTTATGCCATTCAATTTAGGGTCAACAACTTGGGCCTGCTTCAATGCCTCCTTATCACTAGCAATAATTTGATCAGGAACTTTAAGTTTCCTATAGACCTCTTCACCTTGCTTAGCTTGTGACCTAGTCACTGCCGCCATTGCAAAATGGGACATATCGGGAAGTTTTGACCCGTCAATATTTCCAATAACCAGGTCATACAATGTATCTTCCATGCACAATGCCTCAGTTTTTCCTGTGAAAAATGGACAATCTATGTCAACCATTGCTAAGGGATACCTTTGGGTAGATTCATCAATCAAAGTTACATCAGATTCTCTACCAAGTAACTGATCATTAGAAACCAAGTTTCTACGAACAACACACCCAGTACAACCTGTGTCCCTTAAAACTACAACAGTCTTACCATTAACCGTACCCTGCGCTGTTGGTAATCGCGACCTTAAAAAGTAACAAACACCTTCCCTATCCATGTTATCATTGATTAATGGACTTTCTTCCTTACTCTTATAGAGACCTTCAATTTCATGAGACCTATTCATTGTAGTTTTACAAAAGCTCATTTGATGTCCGCCACCCCGACCACGTCCGCGGGAATAACCCCGACCACGGCCACGATCTGAATTACTACCTTTCGTCTGTACAGTATCGCTCTTACTCTGTGATCTTTGTGTCTCATCTTTCGGTGCATAACTACTCCCCTTACTTCCGCTATACCCGCTTGCACTTGCACCTACCTCCGCACTATATGCTTGCTTCCTATCGGGATTCTTAAAACATTTATATGTTAAATGTCCCTTACCACAAATACTACATTTTATCTCTGGCTTCGCACTCGGCTTATTATCAGATCTACTCTGAGTTACGCCCTTACTATCACGCTGCCTCTTATTAACACAAGCGTAGACACCGCCACGTGCTTCTGCAAATAAATCTGCTTCCCTAGCCATCTCACCTAGATTCGTGAATGTTTTCGGTTTCAAATGAACATATAGTTCTTTACTACAGGATTCTAAAAACTGATCCCTAGCGAAAAAATCGCAAACAGCTTCGTAAGACTGGTCTACTTTCGCCATTTTCAACCATTTATTAAGATACGACCTAAGTCTACTACTAAACTGAATAAACGTTTCGGACTTTTCAGGCCTATCATAGCGAAATTTCTTCCTAAATCCGCGTTCAGTCATATCGAAATTCTTTAACAACGCATCTTTCAACTTGTCATAATCTGCTGCATCATCTACAGACAATCTATCATAAACATCAAGCGCGCGACCTTTAAGTAATGCGCTTAAATATGCAGCCCATTGTTTTATCCCATTTATTCGCCGTCGCATATTTCTCAAACCTTGATAAGTAACTATCCATTTTGTCCTTACTTTCATCAAAATACGGTAATTTGGGATCTCGCGCATGCGCTAACTTTTCAGCCTTCTGTTTTTCTAATTCAACTCTAAACGTTACCTTCTGCAACTCTATCTGATTCTTTAACTCGCGTTGCTGCAATTCAAAACTATACTTCAACTTTTCTAACTCAACTTCGCTCGACAACTTCGCTTCCTTATCGCTTTCGACTTGAGACAACCTAGCTTCCCTATCTTTCTCGGCTTGCCGCTCTATACTTTCAATCCGCGCCATCTCGATTTCCCTATCCGCCGCAATCTTAGCTAGTTCTACTTCCCTATCCTTTTCGGCTTGCACAATCCTCTCTTTCTCCGCCGCGACCCTAGCTAATTCAATTTCCCTGTCTTTATCGGCCTGCGCAATCTTTTCTTTATCAAGCTCCCTTACCGCGTGCCGTTCTGCCCTCTCAGTCTCTTGCTGCTGCTTTACAAATTCCTGCAATGCCTGCCCCTCATAACCTAACTCCTTTCCCGTCTTAACTAACTGATCCATGCCGCTTAACGTAAAGCTCACGTTAACCTAACTGAAACCGACGTTCACTTATCGTCAAACACGTTAACTAAAACGTTAACAATAATAATAACAAACTAATCCAACTAAAACGTTGATTGATTAGTATACTCGCGATCTAGACGTAGCTATTAAAGTTACGTTCATATCAGACCGGAAATGACGTCATAAACTGACGTTGACTTTGCCGAGAATTACTTTTCACTTTCAAATGACACAATTAGATGACGTAAATAACCCACATTACAATTACGCCCAACTTGATCTAGCGTATCGGATATACAAACGTAACGTATGTAACACAACGCATTAACACTGACACGACAATTGTACGTCCTACATTACAAAACCTTATAAGATACCAACGGTAAATCAAACTTAAGATTCTGCTATTATGTTTAAGTAATTGTAACGATATTATATTATGTTACGAGTAACCTACGTTACTAAATCAGGACATAAAATGGACCTCAGTAACGGTTACGACACAACGTACAAAACGTTTAAGTTAATAAACTAACAGATTGTCATGCAACAGCAGTGCCAAGGTACTCAAACGGACCTTAAAACTAAATATGTATCATCCGTGCCAAGACAATTCAGGTCTATATACCTCAGTTTCCCCACTCAGATATGCAACCTGTTACATTCTATCACAAATTAATGCATGGGCTATCGCACTTCATCACGCAGGGAATAAGGATAGTTGACCTTAACTGAGTGTAGGTTACATTTACAAGAATTTAGTGGCAAAATTGTTCCCCTAAAATTCACAGCCTTACGTCACCTTAGAAAAGAACAATCAGAAAGTGAATAATAATAAAAAAAAAATGTTTGACAAAATTGTGCCTAGATTCTGTATATATTGTCAATGTGTTACACTGGCAGATATTAACCAGAAGTCAAATCCCACTTCTGACACCATGTTACGCAGAAGGTTTTACACTCGGTCGACACGGGTGTAGAGCCTTATGCGTCGCCAGGACGGCGGAGGGTGACTTCCGGTTAAAGGGTTATCTACTAGTGTAATACACTAACAAGGAAACTCTAACAACGTTAGAATTTTTTTTAAGTTTATATATAATGTAAATTTTATATACAACAATACAATTTACAACTGTCACAATTACAATAATATACAACACATATCAGTTCATGTCGCTGGCCCAAGTAAGGTGTTTGTTTCAAATATGTAATCGATTTGCGTACAATACGCAAATAGATTACCGTCTGACGTCAACACCGTACTCGGCTCAGTGCCATGAACTAAAGGAAAACACAAAGAAAAAAAAACGTTAGTTTGAGCTCATAAAAAAAAACAACAAGGCCTTATGTTGGTAGACTTCAATTCGTCGTTCCCTGGATCATGTCATGGGCCAGTCCATATATCATGAGGAACACCAACTCTTATTAACACGTGCACGATTATATACTGGTCGCTCCCTGGATCGTACCAGGGACCAGTCTATATATATTAAAACACCTTAGTGGACGAACACTGTCCCACACTTGATGTGACCTTCAGATCTTATCACAGAATCTGGCCAAAACTGTGCTAACCACTTCGGCCTACATTTTGTGCTTCCCGCCTCTGCTTAGGAACCATGCACAAACGGCGTTGTAACTGCCTCTACCCGGGTTGGTATTAACCTGGAGACGTATATCGCATCTCCAGGTGAGACGTGGCTCTAAGCCCTAACAGCTGACTGCCGGACTTGATGTGCCTAAAAATAACGAACTTACACTTAATACATTGTAACTACATAATAACAATACGTAAGATTTGGGCCTGTCTTGGAAATACCATACAAAGCCCTCGGCGAATGCCGAGCATAACGTGCACACGCCAGCCGTGTCACTAGACACGACTCGCGCTCACGATGTAAAGCTAAAAGTGTGCTTACCACTTCCGCCAATGAAGAAACCGTCCACTTAGCGCAAAAACTGTGTATCTGCGAAAAGTCAACTTTTCAGGACAGGCAAAAAACTGATTCATGATGGCTTAACATATTCATTTCATATAACAACCTGATAAACTTCTTTATTTTAAAACCTTCTTGGCACACAGAAAGCTAAATGAAACCAAAATATGGGTAGTAGTTACTTTTAAGAGCTTTTAAAAAAGTTACAAGGTTTTTGCGCTGAAAAAGTTAGTGCAAAAACCTTGTAAGTGCACTTACACTAATTTTGCACTGAAATATTATGTTAAAAGTTAATGCAAAAACCTTGTAAGTGCACATACAGTCATTTTGCACTGAACATTTTGTAATAACTTCAGTGCAAAAAGTCAGTAACTGAAGCAAATGACTGCAATTTATTTTTGAATGTAAGAAAAACCATGTTAAAAACATAAGAAAACGTGTCTTTCCACTGTAACAACATTTATAACCAGATTTTCCAACTGAAACCTCTGCTTAAAACAATGAACAACAAAGGGCGGGCATCATCTTTTGAAGTCTGGAGTAAACTCTTATACTCTAAAACTATCTGAAATATTTTAACGATACTTGGTAGAATCATAGAACTGGTCAATGTGGAGTGTCATGTGCAAGAATAGCAACTCTAGCTGTCTTCATTTTTTCCATTTATCCCCCTTAATTGAGCTATATTTAGCTCATTTCTGTATGTTGCTCTATAACTGTTTGAAATATTTCAATGATACTTGATAGGCTTATGATAGAGCAAAATGGTGAGTGCTGCATGCAAGAACTAGAGCAAGTGAGCAGGGGCTCACGTATACCCCCGGCCAGTGCCATCGCCTAATCAAAACAATTTAATACAAAGCTTTAAAGCAAATATTAACAAATAGACAGACAGACAGGTGGACAATCTATAACAAACCCAAAGAAAGGCCTATAGATAACAGCCAAGAGATTCCATTTAAAATTTGCATCAGCAAAAATAAATTAATAAATTTAACACAAAGTTTCAACACAAATTTACATAAATTTCTAAGTCTGTGACCTTGACAGTAAGTCAGCAGCAGCATCCACATGATGTCAACTAATCAGTTTCATCCAAGAAGTAAATCTAGTAGCATGACAATAATTGTGTTGGAGGTACATTCAAACTATAAGGAAATAAATACGAATTAACATGTAACTTTAATGCAAAGAGTATACTAATTTCAAAGTCTGTGACCTTGACATTAAGTCAGCAGCAGCATCTACATGATGTCAATTAATCCGTTTTAATCTAGAAGTAAACCTAGTAGCACTGCAAAAGGTTCTGTGCAAGTATATTCAAAATATAAGCATAAAATTCAACTGAACACAAAACTTTAACGCAAATGGTATACAAATTTTTAAGTCTGTGACCTTGACCTTAGGTCAGCAGCAGCATCCAGATGATGCAAACTAATATGTATCTATCCAATACTAACACTAAGCACATATTAACAAGTTACAGTTAAGTCTTTCAGAAAAACAGAGCAAAAGAAGAAACTTAACACAAAACTTTAACGCAGCTATTGTACAAATTTCAAGTCTGTGACCTTGACCTCAGCAGCAGCATCCAGATATTGCAAATTAATCAGTTTGTATCCTTTACTAAAATGATAAGCCATTATGAACTAGTTCTGGTTAAAAGAAGCAAAATAAAAAACTTAACGCGAAACTTTAACGCAAATGTTAACTTACATACGGACGGACGGAAAGACGGACGAACGGACGGAAAGACGAAAACTATATACCCCTCGACATACTTCGTATGCCGAGGGTATAATGACAACTCTCATTTCGTTAGTTTTTAGTTATCTCCCCTGATCTGTATACGTGTATATCAGGGCTCAGATTAAAGGGCGATTTGGGAGAGCTGGTCTGCCTGAGCTGGCTGACTTCTCCCTATTTTGAGCTGAGGGAGAAGTTAAAATGTATAGAACTTGTAAGAAAATCCAAAATTCTGGTCAAAACTTCTCTCCAAATTCCTGAAAATGTTGCAAAACTTCTCCTTGTCTGAAAGCTCTAGGCTGTCCCCTGTATATTGATCATTTATGGACTATAATTGGGTAACTGCTGATACATGGCAGAATTATAAGATAGGTGAAGACAAAGTGTTGTGTGCAAGAACAACAACTCTCAGTTGTTATTTCTTCTGATCTTCATCTTTTGTTTGTTTCTGGCCTGTAATTCAGTAACCATACAAACTACTTCAATAATTCTTGATAGAATTACAGGATAGGCCAAGACCAAGTGTTGCATGCAAGAACAACTACTCTCACATTTTTATTTGCCAGTTATCTTCCATGATCAGTGTTTTTATGCACCTTGTGTCTGGACTGTAATAACTGAAATAATCTGGAAGATCTTTTGGTACTTGCTAGGGTTATAAGACATCTGAAGACGGGGGAGTGTCCCATGGAAGAATGACAAATCAGTTTCTTCAGTGAGTTTATTTATCTCCCCTGATCACTTTGATTGTGCACCTCATAATGCCAGTAGCATAAATGTTATGTAAATAATGTAGAGCTGTGTAACTGGGTGTGTTGCCTGTAAAATGTTAACTCTGACTTTCTCCATATCCTAGTATTCTCCCCTGAATTTTCTTTGTTGGCCCCATTACCCCAATACTCTTTGAGATGGATGGATATTTTGAGTTAAAGACTGAAGACTCAGGATTAGCACACGAAAATCAACTTAATTTCTTGGTTTACCAGTTATCTCCCCGATTACTACTTCTTTTGCACCCCATTACTCTATATTACACTAGGAGATTTTTTGATGATATCTGGCAGGAATATAATAGACCTGCATCATTGTAGCAGGTGTATACAATATGTAGAAATTTTGTCACATGAAGTATGGTCACTATCACATTGCTGAAACCTTGGAAATGTTGGAAAACCTGTTTCTGTGGAATTTCCATGTCTCTTGTTTAAGTTGGGCTTTATGACCGTACAAATAATGAGCCTCCTACTATGATGGGTAAGAGGGAACCTATTGACCTTCTGCTAACAGACTGTAGTCTTCTAACATATGACTGACTCTTGAACATAGGATGAATCTTGTCCATTGACTTAATTACCATCACTCATCATTTAAAGTTCCTGCCTTTCAAAGTAAAAAAAAAAGTCACTTTATTGCTGTGACATCATAAGACTTTGTTAGACAGTTGTTGTGTTATTATTTAGCATCCAAAGTAAACAGCTATGGTCATGTCGGGACGGTCAGTTAACCTAAGCACACTATTCCTGGGCAGGCGTAGACCTCCTAAGCGGTTAACCAGTACTAAGTGCACTTACTTTCACAAGTAACAGACAACTGCCCTTCTTCAAGCAAAATGTAATGCAGTAATAGTTACCGGTACCCTAGACTTTGTCATATAAAATGAGATATTTCAGGTGGCAGTTTGTATGCATGAAAATTTTGAGACATTTTTATTTTGTGTGTGCCCATGTACCAAAAATTTTTGTTCAGTATTTAAAAAAAAATAAAAATAAATAAATAAATAAATAAAAAAAAATAATACCATAATATGTATGGCAAAAAGCGGTTTCTGTTCTGACCAAAGAAATCATCAGATGGTAATTGTTGTCAAGGTGTAAGATTTAATACTGCCAAGAGATTTTTTCGAGAAATTTCAAGATATACATTGCTGTTTCACATTAATCTTTATGTACAATTCATTCATAAGTAGGGTAAATATTTCAGTGTTCACAAGTAATAAATTATATATGGATGGATGGATGACTTGCAATTGTACATCCTTTTCAACAGTATTTCAGTCATATCAGGACAATGGGAGGGTGAATTTGGTGATAATGAAAGGCTGTGTACAATGGAACCCTGTTTATGAGTGAAAAGATTTCCATCTCCACAATCGAACTCGGGACCATTAGATCAGCTGGCCAGCCCTTAATCCACTGAGCTACCGGGGCTCCTAATAAATAATATAAGACTTTGCATGGGAAAAGCTGAGTGCAATTAATGCACTTACAAGGTTTTTGCACTGAACTCATTTTAAAACATACTGGGTAATTGTGCTTCATTAACCTTATATTCAGATATATTCCTTGGTAGTCAATACTTTAGCAATTGTAAATGTTGCAAAATAACCATTAAAGAAAATAATTTGATAATTATGGCTATATTACTAACAGAATGCTGCAGGAAAGTTAGCGCAAAAACCTTGTAAGTGCACTTACAAGGTTTTTACACTCATAAAATACCCGAAAATACCCGAAGATTTGGTGCAAAAATCTTGTAAGTGCACTTACAAGGTTTTTGCACTAAAAAATATTGGAGTGAAGATACAAGGTTTTGCTTCTTATCAAATATCATTAGATTTACAACGAATTCAGCTCTAATATTTATTAGGCAGGTGTATCTTGATGTAATGCATCCATTTATGCAAAAAAGCTATTTTCGCCAAAAATGCACTTACACACTTTTTGCGCTAAGTGGACGAAACGTAGATCCTACTACGCATGTGCGTCGAAGGATCTGACGTCAAACATTGTCAAGAAGTATACTGACGTTAACAGGCATTACCATGACATACCCCACATAAAACATGAATAATCTAAACAATGACCTATTTACATTAAATTGATTGACCAAAATCTAACTTGCATATTTATTAATTCATTTCTTTAAACTAAGCGTAATACCATTTGCCATAGAATATAATAACTGAATAAGCGTTTCTAACACATTTGGGATCATAACGTTTGATCTGACATCATGACATCAATGATGTTATATCATATGACGCCGTCTAATGAAGGCAAATCAAACGCATGATGACCAAATGTTACCATTATAACTTATGAAAAAAAACCTTAATGCGGTGCATGCTATGGCGTCAATTGACGTCACGAGTATATAAATTAGTTCCATTACAAATCAATCTACTTCTATAGGCCACGTATACGTGAAACTAATATAAAAAGTGCTGACGTCACAATAACATGAATGCAACTGACGTCACATGAATAACATGAATACAACTGACGTCACTGGACGTCAAATAGACGCACACCATTTCAACCAACATCAGTGATATAAACTATTTCCGTAATTTACAAAACTTCCTAATATACAAATACCATGCGCAGCATGGTCAGTATAACAAACTTGGTCGACATATGCGCAGCCTGATCACTGCCAACAAAAATCAAATCAGTCGACACATATAGTCATACCATATCAATCAGAAGTCACATTTTTCATTCTTAGCCAAACAATTCTAAAATAAATATAATAAAATCTTACCGTTCTGGTCTAAACTCAGAATCTGGGCACACAACAATATAACATCCTCAGTATAAGAATTAAACAGCCACGTCTAACTTTTCAATAAAAGATAGGCGTATAAATAGTATGCGTCTCACATTTAAATCATGGGACTCGTGCAGGTATTCACATTAAAATCATGCAACACGCTGTCCACAATCAAAAGACTCGTGCAGGTATTCACCTTAAAATCATGCAATACGCTGTCCACGAGAGGTATTCACAAACAACCCATGCATAACGTAGCCACAATTTCCGTAAATGTTTTATTACCACAGTTGCCCTAAAAACTGTAGCTCTACTGATTGAAAGGATTAAAATAATCTCGACGACATAGTGGACGATTAGATCCATTTCGTAACAATATCAGATATGTTATATATTTAAATAAGATATCTCACATCCTATATAAGATAGCATATCTGATATCGATATCTGATTTACAAAACAGGATATCTTATATGTGATACAAGACATCTTAAATGCTATATCAGATAACATATATTGTGTTGCGTCTTATGGAAAAGTCAAATAAGATATCTTATATACCTGTACTAGATATCTTATATAGTATATAAGATTCTTATATGATATCTTATATACCTATACTAGATATAGAAGGTCCCTTTGCACGCGACAATGATCAGCATATTCACATAGTTCATTGTTTTTTCTAGTGAAATTATTTAATTCAGATTTTTATATACTAAGGCCCGATTTCACGTTAAACTTAGTACATGGATTAGCATTCGGAACACCAAAATTTTAAATTGCGCCTTACGGTAAAATAGACCACGGACTGGTTAATACAAGTTATAACTGTGACGTGAAATCGGGCCTAAAACCAATTGTTATTTGCATTTCAACTAACATAAATCTCATTCATCTTAATTTATCACTCAGTTTGTACTACGAATTTTGGAATTCAGAATTCGAAATTCAGAATTGTGAAATAAGAGAGGTAATTGGGCTATCGTAGGACATCGATACTTTTCGATTTTTATTGCCTTCCTTGCATTTTTATTTTGAATTAAATGTGTTAGGTCCATATAGTTCAATTTAGCTGCACTAAGGTCTTTTTGCATATATTTTAGTCTACATTAAACGCGGTCAATATTGTTCTGATTTACATGACCATGCATCATTCTTTAATATTAGTTTATAGAGAAAATAGAGAAAATTAACAAAAGGTTACTCAGTTTTATTTATTTATTTATTTTTCTTAAAATGCAAGTCTTAAGTCAAAAATTGTGTTAGCCTAATATTCTGCACTAGCTTACAAATCTTCTGATCAAAGATATGTTACTGTGGTCATTTTTAACAAAATTAATACATCCAAAAACTAAAGTTTTTTGCGTGGCTATATCGAAGTAAGATAATTTGTTGGGGTCGGAAACAACACGGAAGAAGCCTCATCAGTCTGCAATGAGATTCAAGTTTCATTTCAACAATCATTGCGACATTTACTTCTATAAACCTGCATAAACTGAGAAGTAAAATCAAACGCCCAATATAACATGACATTTCATGTTATAGTTTTTCTTGTTTCAAAGGTGAAAGAGTGACTACTCACCATAATTTCTTAGGGGACTGGAGATAATAATAAACAAGATTTTAAGAATCCATTAAGAGTGTCCATATGGGATACGGATGTCTCACCTGAGTGGTGATAATTTCAACCAAGGACAAGACTTGCCAAGTTCCTGGTTGAAATTCCCACACCAAGGGTGAGATTTGCCAATGTAACATGGACTGGCTCCTGATAGATAATTTTTCTCCCACCTTTAGATATTACTTATAAAATGCAAAAACAGACAAAAATTCAACTTTTTAACCAGTGATCTGGAGTAAATTTTGAACATCCCAGTACATGTATGTTTAATATGTCTTAAAATGAGTGTAAATGCAGTTTGCACTTTAATGCAGATAAGCCTTTTTTAATCAGGCACACCAAGTTATTAGTGACATTACATATCAGGCTGTAGTGATATCATTAAAAATTTAGTGAAGTCACAGATCTATGCTCTGCTATCAAAAATCATCCTTGTTATTATTTGGGTGTCCATTCATTTAAAATTAAAAACTCTGTCAAAAATTGAAAATGTCCTGTTGTTAGTACATGTATAAGATGTATATTAGCTGGAAGCCTGTCTTGAATATTTTAAAGTGGGAGAAAAACTACTACAAAATGAAGCAGTCATCTCTTTAGTTAAGAGTCTATATGAGCCTCGATACGAGAAAACCAACAATTTGAAAGTGGTTGTGCGCCCAGCGCAGACTCAGATCAGCCTGGGCATCCACCCAGTTTGATCAGACTCTTCGCTAAGCGCTTAAAGGGTAGCTAAGGGTCTAAGCTATCTCCATGCGGACAGCGAAGACTCTGATCAGACTGGGCGGATGCCCAGGCTGATCTGAGTCTGCGCTGGGCGCACAACCGCATTGTTGGTTTTCTCGTGTCACGGCTCATATATATGCAGTGACTATAGTGTTTGTAGTCTGTATTATTCCTAAAAGTATACATAATTTTCAGTATGAAAACAAATGCACACACATGCAGCTGAAATATCTATCAATATAGGGTACAAAAGATGACAATATACAAACCCTTCCAACTTTTCCCATAATTTCATGTAATCTTTATCCAATCTAACACAATGGTATTCGATTTAAATTCACCAATTGATGAAACTAATCTTTGACTTTACTGGAACTTATGCTACAATGACTGACAGTACAACCACTTTCTTTTTCAACAAAGTTGCGATATTACTATCTTTACGGCAGTGTAGATGTAACTAAAACAATACTTGGTGCCAATCAATTCAGCAGATTACAGCCGCTGTAGATGTAACTAAAACAATACTTGGTGCCAATCAATTCAGCAGATTACAGCCGCTTTATTACAGATATAAGTAAATAATTAAACAAGTGCATGTTACATTCTAATAAAATTTTCCTAGTGCAAGGAAGGTAACTGTTGACATAATGGTACAATGGTACAATCACTAAAAAGTGCATGTGAACCAAAAAAAAATAATTTTAACCCTTAAAGCACAAAACAGCCGACAACAAAATTTGCATCTGCAAAATTGCAAAAACATTATCTTTGTCCAAGCTTCATATCATACTGAAAATTCAAAGACTAGCAGGAAAACATTGTAGATGTTTGCAGCCTCTTTGTAAGCTCACCTATTTTCATTTTTGGAGCTTTAAAGGGTTGGTTGGTTAATTTGATGCTTAACGTCCACGGTAAACAACTAAGGTCATGTCGGGACGGTCAGTTAACCTAACCACACTATTCCTGGGCAGGCTTAGACCTCCTAAGCGGTTAACCAGTACTTAGTGCACATACTTTCGCCAGTAACTGACAACTGCCCTTCTTGAATCAGCGGAAGGAGAAACGAAAGTATGTGGCCAGACCGGGATTTGAACCCAGGACCTCTGACTTACGAGTCAGGTGCCCTACCGATTGCGCTACCCGGCCCGGCAGCTTTAAAGGGATGTGACTACAATGATCATGCACAAATTCAGAGTCCTATGAAGGTGAAGGCTTTAACCCTTTTGCACTCAGAATGGCCAAACTGAGTGCAACAGGGTTAACAGCAGTTACAGAAATTCAAACATTTCTTCTAACTCTCTGATTCAGTAATCATCCTGCAGGCTCCATTTTATCCTGTTGCAGTCAATACTTTGAATAACTCATAAATATTCATGGCTCTTTAAACACAGGATTTTCTTAAAATGGGATTTAACTTTAAATATTACTAAGGCTGCAACATGGACTGGGAAAGCACTTACCTTGTTGCTATGCTGTTGCTAAGGCTAAATTTCTATCAAGGAGATTCCCTGCAACTATGAAATTTGCTCTGGAGGAACAGTCTTTTTCAGATTGTTCCTCCAGAGCAAATTTCATAGTTGTAGGGAATCTCCTTCAAAGAAATTTAGCCCTAGCAACAGCTAGCATAGCAACCACTTAAGTCGTTCTATAAATATGACCCCTGTATGTTTAATGAAAAGTACATCCATAATTATGATATTTGCAAGTTAAACATCCATTATAATATTTGCAAGTTAAACATACATTTATATATATTTCCTGTCAATATTGCAGCCAGATTCTGGGTTTCAGGAATTCCTCAAGTCATAGTAATTCACATACTGTATTCCATTTTTACAGGTGATTTCCACATTTAGAAAATCCTATGTTTTTAATTTAACACAAAAATTTTCATGGCTGTATCAGAAGCTCCAGTAAGAGGCGAATCAAAGTTTCACCAACAGAAATTTGCAATTATTCACAGGTGAATATTTACACTCGTTGACATTTTTCTTAGATGAACCTATACTGGGCTGATGATGTTCATATATCCATGAACAACACTCGTTCATTCGATGTTACGCGTAAGCGACGTCACGGACAATTCAAGTAGTTGACTGGCCGACGTAACTATCTATATACGTCATGCCATAGTGACAGCCGTCTAATGTCATAACCAAACACGTTGGTTAATAACTATTCTTCATCCTTTCCTTGGCTTAGTCAAAACTTTGAATAAGTAACAAAACTGATGTGAAAACAATATAAAAGACAAGCAAATTCTGTGAATTTATATCCCCCGCCGATTCGCCGAAGTGGCCCTGACTCGTTAATTATGGTTTACTTAAAAGTTTCATATAATTTTGTTCACTGGACTGAACTTGTGGAATGTAAATCAAATCAAGGACTATTACTCTGGCATAAGTGAGACATAAGCTGAAGCTGTTCTTAAACACTTGCCTCAATATCACTTCACTATAATGATACATTTTTAATTCAGTTTCAAGAAATTTTGTTCAGTCCAGTATCTAAGTTATGGCTAATTTGTAGATTTTAAATCGATTCAAGGGCATTAAATCATGCACTACTGATGCAATTATAATCAAATTCAATGTGCACTGCTCTGTCAAGACATTACATAATTATTTTAAGTTTGATAAAATTCCATTCATTGGTTACTTAGTTATGACATAATTTGTTGATCTTAAACCAAGTCAAGGGCAATAACTCATTGCTAACTGAAGCGATTTCGACAAAACGTAAGATGCATCAATGTGTTATGGTGATGGGTATTTGGTAAAAGTTTCATAGAATTTTTTTCACTGATTACTTAGTTATGGCTAAATGTGTCAATTTCAAATTGATTCAAGGGCAATAATTCATTAACTTCTGATGCCATTCTGATGAAACTTTATGTGCATAACCACCTTATGGTGATACATATTAAGTTTAAGTTTCATGAAATTTTGGTAATTGGTTACTTAGTTACGGCTCATTTTACTGATTTTAAGTCAATTCAAGGGCAATAACTCATGCATTCCTGAAGCCAGTCTGACGAAATCTGACATGCATCAGCAGATTATAGTGTTACATATTTATTTTAAGTTTCATGCAATTCTGTCCAGTGGTTACTTAGTTATGGTTCATTTTATTGATTTTAAAACAATTCAAGGGCAATAACTCCTGCATTACTGAAGCCAGTCCAACGAAACTTGACATGCATCAGCGGGTTATCGAGATATATACTTATTTTAAGTTTCATGAAATTCGGTCCAGTGGTTACTTAGTTATGGCTCCGGACGGACAGACGGACGGACAGACGGACGGACGGACGGACGGACATGGAGAAACCTATATCCCTCCGCCTTTGGCGGGGGATAATAAATTTCATTTTTCAGAAGTCCATGGAAGTATGAACGCAATGGGTTCTGTGCAAAGTTTAGGTGATGCCCATAGTTAGGTGATGTCCTATGGGCATCACTTCCTTTGCACAGAACACATTGCATTCATACTTCCATGAACATCCAAAAAATGAAATTTATTTCTTAAATACTGAAGTGACTTTATCATTATCATATGAAAATGTAGCAATAAAGTGAATGACCATACAAACGGTAAAAGGTAAGGCCAAAGATATCACGTGAAACACACAACAGTGCATTTTTATTCATGTCGCATATTAAGGCAAAAAACTGATAAACAAATTTAAAGTGACAATGAAGAATAGAAATATACCTTTTCTGAAAGACCTTGAATTTCAATTAAGAAAACAAGTCAAAGAAAAATTTTGAAATATATAAAAATATCTTTATATAATAGAAGCAAAGATACAGATACTGGAAATTTTTCAAATTCTTTCATTAAACCTAATCAGGGTCCAAGCAATAACGTTGTTCTGGAGACTCTAATAGTATTGGCATTATCTCAGAATTAAATCAGAATTGATGTTCAGGTGCTAATAAGAATATTCTTGTTACTATGTATAAATAATATTCGCAGTTATCAAACCCATTCAAAAAGCAAGATTACAAGATTGTAACCTTTAGCTGGAATTCCCAGCTAGAATTCCAAGGACGGCAGTGTCTTGGCTTGTCTGCATATGGTCATAAAACAGAGCTAAACCAGAAAACTCCACAAAAGTTTATTCCACCAACCCCAATGCAGGCCCGGATCAAGCACAACTAGCTGGGGCGACTCTCTCTGGACACCTGGTGGGGCTTAGGACCAAAGAAAGAAGCCATAATCAGAGTTCCAGTGACAGATGAAATAGGGTATTCGATGTAAAATCAAGATAATATCATGCTTACCTTAAAATATATGTTATGGCATCTCACTGAAATTGCCTCTGCGAGGCGACTGATTGATTGATTTGATGCTTAACGTCCTCGGTAAACAGCTATGGTCATGTCGGGATGGTCAGTTAACTTAACCACACTATTCCTGGGCAGGCTTAGACCTCCTAAGCAGTTAACCAGTACTAAGTGCACAAACTTTCGCCAGTAACAATGAGATGTCACAACATGTATTTCAACCTAACCTTATAGAATATCATCTCAAATTATCTTCAGGTGCTCCTTATTACCTACATTCCTGCATTATAATGGACACAGAGTCCCAGGTGGTGGTGCTTAAGCCCCAAAGCCTACCCGCTGGATTCAGGGCAGCCAATTCAAGAAAAGTAATACTTCTTGCTTCTACTAGTCATAGGTGAGACAAAAACACCTGCTAGATGAATTTGAAAACATCTTTACTGCTTGTCTGGAGAAACAATGAAATTACAGTGAGGAGCCATGAAAACAATAGGGACCCTGAATCAACCCACAACATGAGAAAATATGTCTTTAAGGCATACTACAGAGCTCTAGATAAAGAGGGCTATTTGATGATAACTGAGGGATATTTATTTTTATTTCTCACTGAAACCATAATGTTGTGACCCCTCATCTAAACCGTCTTGTCGAGAGTTTTTACGCAGAATTAACAAAAAATATCCCAAATTATCACTAAATACTCCCTCTTATCTAAAGCTCTGCATACTATATCCATGGTAAAGACCCAGACCACCCTAATCTGATGCCTTCTATATATGCACGAGCTATCTATGGATTCTGTGACATCAACTGTATTCCATCTAACAAACACCCAAGGGGCAGCTTTATTTGAGCTGTGACACAAGAAAACCAAACAAGTCGCCCGAGGGCAATGATCGCTCACCTGTCAGTATATGCTCAATTTATATAAAATTGGTAGTACTACAGTCCCAGATGCAACATACCAAGTTTCAAGGCAACTGGCCCAGTGGTTCTGGAGAGGAAGATTTTTCAAGGTTTTTGCCATATATTGGCATGGTGGCCATCTTGGTCATGTGACCCGGACCGAATATATAAATTTTGTTTCCAGCTTTGCCTGAAGGTTGCATATGAAATTTAATTGAAATCTGCCCAGTAGTTTCAGAGAAGAAGTCCTTTAAAAATGTTGACACATCACAGACAAATGACCTTTAGCCAGGATAGATCACTAAATGACCTTGACCCCAAGAATTCCTTGGGGTTCAAGTTGTCTGCATTTCCATATCACAGAGCACTACAGCAACAAAAAATGCACTTTTTTTTAGCTTTTCCCATTCAAAAGCATTAGAGCCCAAATTTGACCTTGTAGCAAAACAGGTCAAGGTTAACGCAAGGTCATCATTTATATAAACTTGGTAGTACTAGAGTCCCAGATGCTACATACCAAGCTTCAAGGCAATTGGCCCAGTGGTCTTGGAGAAGAAGAATTCTTAAGGTTTTTGCCACATATGGGCATGGTGGCCATCTTGGTCATGTGACTTGGACCAAATATATGAAATTTCTTTCCCGCTTTGCCTGAAGGCTGCATATGAAATTTAATTGAAACTGGCCCGGTAGTTTCAGAAGAGAAGTCCTTTAAAAATGTTGACAAACGACAAATGACCTTCTGCCAAGGTCACTAAATGACCTTAACCTCTAGTATTCATAGGGGTTGATGATGACTGCATTTCCATATCACAACAGCAACAGAAAAATGCACTTTTTCAGCTTTTCCCATTCAAAAGCCTATTTGACCATTTGACCTTGTGGTAAAATAGGTCAAGGTCAACCCAAGGTCATCATTTACAGGGGCTGACAAATCAAAAAAAATTCCACTTGCCCACAGGACAAGTAAAAACAAAATTCACTTGTCCGGCAAAAAAAATTGCTTGCCCAGATTTTTCACACACACAGTGACACACAAAAACAAAAAGTTACCCTTCTGTACCACAGGAGCTTGACGTTGGTTATATTTTTTAAAGGGTCGCCTCCAGCTTATAGAATATAGTAATAAGTATTAATATTATCATCGTAGGGACAAGCCCTTTAAGAAAAAATATTCAAGGTCAAGCTCTTGTGTTCTGTACAATCGTCTGAGTAAAGAGTATAGACCATTAGTAGACAAAGATGTTGGCAGATAGTGTAGACCCTGCTCAAATTGCATAGGAGCAGTCTGATCAGTGTCAACTCTGACTGCCAAGTATAATTACACTTTGATCCAAATATGGTAGGAGCAGTCTGATCAGGGTCTACTCTTACAGCAAAACATTACTACATTTTGATCCAAATACATTAGGAGCAGTCTGATCAGGGACTACTCTGACTGCCAAGCAATATTACACTTTGATTCAAATAGGTTAGGTAACTGTGGAAGCCTTTCCTTTTATCTTTATAGCATACACTGTTCAGGTGACATTTGGCAGGAAAAAAGCATGCTTTGTACTGGTTGACTCAGGTCGTTTGCACTTTACATCAAAGAATACCGGTCTCCAAATAGATTACCATAAAAGTTCTGAATATTGAGACATATGTCTGAGCAAACAGTGTAGACTTTGATCAGACTGCTCCTGAATATGAGCAGTCTGATCAAAGTCTACAGTGTTTTGCCATTCTGCTTTCATCTGTTAGACCCAATAAAATTTTTTATTGATTTTTTAACTGTTCGGTTGTCCCAGTTTCTAGAATAAAGGTCGCTTTGTAGATCAAACAGTACCGACCTGTCTAGACTCTGTATTTTGACTCAAGCTCATCATGCATGGAGAAGAAAACTCATTGGTCAACGGTCCACATCTAGTTGTGAAATTTCGCTAAATGATTGACAGGTGTCGCAAACACCTTCAGTAACCATTACACTGGATTAACGGATGGATGACAATAAACAAACTTTCAGTAACTAAAGGTGAGAAAATCATGATAATTATAGCTATAAACAGCAGTGCAGCTGTCTTTTTGAACACGCTTACAGTTATTCTTTCCAAATTTTTATGTGTTGGGGATTTTCTTTTACTTGCCCGGCCGGGCGTCGAGCTGGAAATAGCACTTGTCCAGCCAGATTTGGAGCTTGTCCCGGGCGTCCGGGCAATGGATTTGTCAGCCCCTGATTTATATAAACTTTGTAGTACTGGAGTCCAAGATGCTACATACCAAGTTTCAAGGCAAATAACCCTGTGGTTCTGAAGCAGAAGATTCTTTAAGGCTTTTACCATAATGCCTTTGGTCAAGGTCACTAAATGACCTTGACCTCTAATATCCATAGGTATTGAAATTAACTGCATTGCCATATCACAGAGCAAAACAACAACAGAAAAATACACTTTTTCAGATTTTCCCTTCAAAACCCCTAAGGGACCAAATTTGACCTTGCCATAAAATAGGTCAAGGTCAACCTAAGGTCATCATTTACATAAACTTTGTAGTACTGGAGTCCAAGATGCTACATACCAAGTTTCAAGGCAATTGGCCCAGTGGTTCTGGAGAAGAAGATTTTTTAAGGTTTTTCCCATATATGGGCATGGTGGCCATTTTGGTCATGTGACCTGGACCAAATATATAAACTTTTGTTCCCCCATCCTGTTAAGTCTCTATATAAAATTTGGCTTCAATGATTGAATCCGTCCAATGGTTTATAAGGAGAAGATGTTTGAAAATGTTGTCTCCTAATGGACAAATGACCTTTGGTCAAGGTCACTAAATGACCTTGACCTCTAATATCCATAGGTATTGAAATTAACTGCATTTCCATATCACAGAGCAAAACAGCAACAGAAAAATGCACTTTTTCAGATTTTCCCTTCAAAACCCCTAAGGGACCAAATTTGACCTTGCCATAAAATAGGTCCAGGTCAACCCAAGGTCATCATTTATATAAACTTTGTAGTACTGGAGTCCAAGATGCTACATACCAAGTTTCAAGGCAATTAACCCTGTGGTTCTGGAGAAGAAGATTCTTTAAGGCTTTTACCATAATGCCTTTGGTCACGGTCACTAAATGACCTTGACCTCTAATATCGATAGGTATTGAAATTAACTGCATTTCCATATCACAGAGCAAAACAACAACAGAAAAATGCACTTTTTCAGATTTTCCCTTCAAAACCCCTAAGGGACCAAATTTGACCTTGCCATAAAATAGGCCAAGGTCAACCCAAGGTCATCAGTGATATACATTTTGTAGTACTGGAGTCCAAGATGCTACATACCAAATTTCAGGGCAATCAGCCCAGTGGTTCTAGAGAAGAAGATTTTTTAAGGTTTTCCCCATATATGGACATGGCGGCCATCTTGGTCATGTGACCTGGACCAAATATATAAACTTTTGTTCCCCCATCCTGTTAAGTCTCTATATGAAATTTGGCTTCAATCCGTTCAATGGTTTATGAGGAGAAGATGTTTGAAAATGTTGTCTCCTAATGGACACTTGACCTTTGGTCAAGGTCACTAAATGACCTTGACCTCTAATATCCATAGGTATTGAAATTAACTGCATTTCCATATCATAGAGCAAAACAGCAACAGAAAAATGCACTTTTTCAGATTTTCCCTTCAAAACCCCTAAGGGACCAAATTTGACCTTGCCATAAAATAGGTCAAGGTCAACCCAAGGTTATCATTTATATAAACTTTGTAGTACTGGAGTCCAAGATGCTACATACCATGTTTCAAGGCAATCGGCCCAGTGGTTCTGGAGAAGAAGATTTTTTAAGGTTTTTACCATATATGGGCATGGCGGCCATCTTGGTCATGTGACCTGGACCAAATACAGTCAAACCTGTCTTAAGGGGTATGGGCATGGCGGCCATCTTGGTCATGTGACCTGGACCAAATACAGTCAAACCTGTCTTAAGGGGTCACTGTATTAAGGGGTCACCTGCCTTAAGCAGCCACTTTTCTGGGGTCCCTTGATCCAAATAACAGTGCAAATGAACCTGTATTAAGGGGTCACCTGTCTTAAGCAGCCAGTTTTTGTGTGTCCCCTGGGGTGACCCCTTAAGACAGGTTTGACTGTATATAAACTTTTGTTCCCCCATCCTGTTAAGGCTCCATATGAAATTTGGCTTCAATCGGCCCAGTGGTTTATGAGAAGAAGATGTTTAAAATTGTGAACGCCGACGCCGACGGACGACGGACCAAGTCTATACTATAAGCTCACCTTGACAGGTGAGCTAAAAAGTGGCATGTGCACCACATGAAGACTCAGCGGGCATCTGCCCATTCTGATCAGTCTTCATTGTGCGCATGGAGCTACTTTAGACCCTCAGCTACCCTTTAAGTGCACAGCCAAGACTCTGATCAGACTGGGCGGATGTCCAGGCTGATCTGAGTCTTTGCTGGGTGCACATGCCACTTTGTTGGTTTTCACGTGTTGCAGTCTTATGATAAGGTTACCTTAGTCTTACAAAACTTATAGATAAGGTTACCTAAGTCTTACAAAACTTATAGATAAGGTTACCTAAGTCTTACAAAACTTGTAGAACTTACTGTGCCACCACCAAATTTGTCCCGCCTTTCTGCCATCTGCCTTTCAAACTTGTATGAATCAATGAAATTGGACATGTCAGGGTCACGTGGTTCCAGTGTCATGGCCGCCATGGTTTATCTGTTGACAAGAAAAGATAAATGCTGATCAAAACTACAGCTACTGAAGCCCACAAATGCAAAGTCTGGTGTTCATACTTAACCCTAAGAGCGCCAAAAAAGCAGACGACATAATGTATGTCTGCAGAATTAAAAAAGAAAAAAGTTTTGTTAAAGATTCAAAGAAGAAAAGAGGGCAAACAGTATAGATCCAATCAGGCAGCTCATTATAAGCCTATTTCATTTGGATGTATGCTGTTTGCAAATTCAACTATTTTCATTTATTGCCCTGTAAGTGTGGATCAGCTTAAATACTTGGATTGTAACTGCTACCATTTCTGGAATACAAACTGAGACTCTTTTGCATACAGTGGAACTTTAATGGCTCGAACCCTGATGGCTTGTTCACCTTGCCTGGCTAGAACCCTTTTCTTGGTCCCTAGAGGTCACTTTAAATGGAAACTAACCCTGGATGGCTAGAACTACCCTTGGCTGGAACTAATTTTCATGGTCCCAAGCCTGTTGGAGCCAATGAAGTTCTACTGTATTTGAATTTGGAAAGCTGATTTTATAAAACTGTTGGCAAACCCATATCAGACTGCACCTGTGCAGTGTGGTTTTTGAAATTCAATGCTAAAATTACCTGTTACAGTTGGAACGCAGCTCCAAGGAGTAGGGATAAAATCAAACACATAGCAACGAATTTTTGTTCGAAATTGTCGCCATCAAAATGGCTATCGACGAACCCCATAGTACTTTAACGCCACCATACAGATTAATCAAATCGCCCCACCGGTTGAAATTTTAAGAGCACTTTTCTGACTTCCATTATTGAATATTTCTGTTAAAATAATTCCAGGACACCCTTTTCCGCTTGTGTAATTATTGACGAAACAGTGCCCTTTACGTCAGCGTCAAACATGTGAACAAAAAATTACGATTTACAGCTTATTCGACTTTCTCCAAAACGCAGACCTATGCCATGATAAATATTGATGTATATTTTACTATCATGTGAAATTTCAGAAAATTTGGTTTTGGAACATTTTAAAATTGCAAAATAACATATGACCACTCGGCTTGAAAACAAACCGAAAATGGCGTCGAAATCATGCCAGCCTTACCATGCTTACGCGCTAAGTGTTCACTGCCAATAACAAACTCACAATTCGGCCTGTCCGTAGAAACGATACACCTCTCACTGATTAATCTTCAACCAAGACCGAATAAAACAGTCAAGCAAATTCATTTTATTCATATTTTATTGTCAGATAGAATAATGTCAACTCTCACCTCTATGCTCTAGCAAATCGTAAAACATATGTTTATGACGTGATTTTGAATCGATTAGTAATTTGTATAATCGTGGCTTAAAAGACGGACTTAATCAGCAATTGATGTTCATTTAGGTACAGTTCATGCTATCGTTCAGGATTAGCCTTTCCCCTCATAACTGAACGATAATTTAACGGTTACAAAGTTCTTTTTTAATTAGCAAATCACGCGCTTGATTTCAAAAGTCAAATCTACAGTTGTATGTGAGTAACCTGGGAGGGATGAGAAATGCCCTCCCCCCCCCCCCCCCCCCCACCCTCCCTCGTGGGACGGTTAGAAGCAGGAGTGCAGGGGTTATTACACTTTACGCACAATTATGTTTATCCTTTGAGAGCAAGAATAAGAGGTGGGCCCCAAAGATACTTTATATAGTCGTGTCTGCTTGCCGCTACTATTGAAATCTTGTTCAACTTACAAATACCAGCAACATCAAATATGGCCATACCTGTTGAAATTTTGTCTATTTGACAAAATTACAATATATTAATTAATATTTACGCACTTGGTTGTTAGCGTATAAGCAGTTACGCGTTTGAGAAGGGTTAGCAGTGCACTGTATGCATGCGATGTTTTTGCATTGCCTGTATAAGTTTGAGAAACTCGTCAGGCATCTCTCTCTCTCTCTCTCTCTCTCTCTCTGTGTGTGTGTGTGTGTGTGTGTGTGTGTGTGTGTGTGTGTGTGTGTGTGTGTTTGGGGGGGATTGGGGGGCAACATTTACAAATCTAAATCTGCAGGTACACGGGTAAATCTACATCAAATAATAGGAGAGAATAGAACATTTATTTCTCCAATTACGGACCCTTTGGGTTATGCAGTCACATATAAACAAACAACATAATTCAGATCGTGTTTTCCTATTTCTCTATTAAAATGACTGATGCTGCCTCACATTAGAGTAGTCTTGGCGAGGAGGTTCTATATACAGCCGCAACACGTTTTCATGGATAACTGGCACAAATTATCGTAGACTTATTATCAATACACAACTTTATTAATTTCCTGTTAGTTTTCCAGAACTGGGAGACTCTTCAAAAATTGTTTGCTCCAAGGGAGCAAATGCTTTCCTTAAAGAGTTTAGTCCCATTGGAAAGGTAGGATAAATCAAAAATATTATTGCCGAGATGCTTCCCCTGAAAGTGTACCCGGTTGCCCTAGGCCGACACATTTACATGTACACTCTCAATTTCAGTTCCTTCCAATGCTTAACGTGTTCATTCTTCATTTATATGCCGACTAGAATTGTAACATTGTAATTGTCCGGTTGACTAGCAGGCCCGGGTATCTTGCAGGTCACCAGAAGATTTGATATTTTTGCATTTACGAATCGTTCCGAAGGCACATGTAAAGGGCAATCCAGTACACTTTATACTCAACTCTGGGCGTATTCTTCATACTCTGCGTCCTGAAATTAAATAATTGGGCAGTCGATTTCCGAATCGAATAGGACATCAGTCGAAATATATTCATTAGGCAATGATAGGAATTGAGCTAGCGGCCTTCAGATTCTCATTTGACAACTCTAAGCTACCAAATGTGGTGACGTGCGGGAAGGTTTTTACTTTTTCCCTTACTGTAGTATTTTCTGAGGGTCAGTAAGTACACGGGTGACCTGACACAAGCAAAGACTAAGATAGCCTGCACTACAATTGTTATAAAAGTTAAGATGAACAGCTTGCATGTGTGCATTCTATTATGGATCTTGGCTGGTAGCTTTTTTGTTCATGCACATTTTGCTAAATGAAGGCAATGATGGGTTGCTTGAATAAGTATACAATGTTCATGCGTATTTCAACAGTTCCTCACACGCCCGCTATTTTCAACTTTCAAGCAGATTGTTTAAGTATATGGTCTTTACGCTTATAAATTCGGAATGTGGAATTTGCCAAAGTGGAGCGATTCGTATACAGTTTAAGTTCATGTACAGTACTTTGCTTCCACGGAATAAATGGCTGTTTTTGTGCCACGTGCCAAACGTCGGATGGCACGTAGCAAGCCTCAAAATTTTCCCCACACCTCCCACATCCGCACACCCCGACACATTTTCAGGCTCATCATCGAACACACGAAACACTCTTCGTAACTTAATTCAGAACGGAAAGTGTTTGCTTGCAAGCCAATCAGGGTTTTGCTATTCGCTTATATATACAGCTTTGTATCTTGAAGCAGTCTTGTTAGACTAAGCAGATTTTGCTGTTATCATATCCGACTAGATTCCTCTTTCCCTGTTGCGCCCAACTGCTGGTAAGATTCAAATGATTGTAATAAATCTCAGTGTACATGTGTGTAACAACAATGAAGCCAAATCGGGCAGAGAGAGAGAGAGAGAGAGAGAGAGAGAGAGAAGTACGCTGTCATAGCAACGACTGCTCAAGTTATGTTTTGGACATTTACATCACTCCGAGCATCAGTCAAGACGAATTCCCCACTTCCCTGGCCCCCACCCACCCCCACTCTCGTCACCAACCGCCTCCTTTCATCCCCACCTGGCTTGTTTGTTTCTAACGAGCCGCGACGCGAGAAAACCAACAATTTGGTTATGCGCCCAGCGCAGACTAAGATAATCCTTGGTCCGCCCAATCTGATCAGAGTCTTCGCTGTCCGCATGAAGGTAGCTTAGACCCTTAGCTACCCTTAAAGCGCTTAGGTAAGACTGCGCAGACTAGGCGGATGCCGAGGCTGATCCGAGTCTGCGTATGGCGCACAACCACTTTCGGTTGGTTTTCTTGTGTCGCGGCTTATATGTTCTCTGTAATTGTTGAGCAAATTATAAAATCAGATCGTAAAATTTTCGTAGATAAACACAACAACAAGAAAGAAACTCTTTACTTCGTAGGCTACTGGTGCATTTCATGTTCGACGTATATCAGAGTATATCTTTTTGCATGGCATGCGGACTGGCAATCTAGCTCGAGGCAATATACGTCATTTTCTTTTATTACGTCACAACCTTGACCTAATAACTTATTTGACAGAAAACAGATGACTGTTTGAAAGATAAATAATATTAGAAAAGGATATTATTTCCACAAATTTGAGTGGCAGAACGTCAGATTTGTACAATGTCAATCAGGTCAGGAGTCAGGTAAGGTACGTTCTACCAGATTTTAGTCTATTTTAGCTAACTAAACTCCGTAATTTTCTCCTCTTCAAGTATTTAGCAATCTGAGCTAATGTTTTACAAGCTGTAACCTCAATTTTCTGTCTAAATTGTGGCTGTCCGGCAAGTATTGCTGGTGCTCATTTCACGTGCAAGACCGTTTCCTGGGCGTTAAAACTACAGATGCCATCTTTTATTTTGCAATTTAAAAATGTTCCAAAACGATATTGCTTGAAATTTCACATGCAAAAAGAAGAAATAATAAAGTTTTCGATGGCATGGGTGTGCGCATTGGAGAAAGTCTCAGCTTTCTGTACATTATGTTTTATGTTGATGCAAGTTTTCGGTAGAATCAAGATAGAGTATTGTACTTTGACGATGAATATTTAGCATTTCGAGCAATTTTGGCCCTGAATTTTGTTGAGAAAGCCTGCTTAATACTAGTTAGCAAAACATTTTTATGTGTTTTATCATTTTGATATAATGAGTGCCTCTATATACATTTGAGAATAATGGGAAATTTCGTCAAGAACCATGTTCGCCATTTTATGGGCCTATTTTTTGTGTGGAAGGATCCACCGTTGTAAATACAATCACCGCTTTTTGAGGGTTTGCGTTCCAACTGGTTATGCTTTTCAGTTTAACACTTTAACAAATGAAACAAGAGAATGTGAGCAGAGGCTCACATATACCCCCGGCCAGCGCCATCGCCTAATAAAAACACACTAAAGCAAATGTTAAATAACAGACATATGAATGGACAATCTATTACAAATCCAGTGGAAGGCCTTTAGACAAATACACAATGGTTCCATTAAAACATGCAAATTATGTTATCAAAAGAAAATACAAATTTAACACAAAATTTCAACACAAATTTACATAAAGTTCTATGTCAGTGACCTGGACCTAAAGTCAGCGGCAGCATCCAGATGATGTCAACTAGTCAATTTAAACCTATACCTAAACCTAGTCACATAGCAAACTGAGAAATCTTTAACATAAATTTTACCATTTATTCCATTGGAGATAGAGATGGAAAAAAGGAAAAAATGAAGGCCAAAAGAAATCTTAGCATTTTGATTTTCTTTCCTACAATAAACTTGGCCATTCTCAAGATGTAAACAAAAATTGAAGACTGTGGCTCTCTTAGGAACATAGAAAACTGTGACAAAAAATAAGCTGGAGAGAAAGAAAATTGGACAAACAAAGGGAATGATAAGCAGGAGGCCGATACTCTATTACACCATACAACTAGTCATACCCAACATTTGCACCAAATTTCAAAATTCTAGCTGTAGTGGTTCCTGAGAAATCTTGGGACAGAAAAAGTTTAATTTTAAAGGAGAGAAAGAAGAAATGGACAAACAAAGGGAATGATAAGGAGGAGGAGGCTGATGTTTTCTTACACAATACAACTAGTCATACTCAATGTTTGTAATAAATTTCAAAAACCTAGGTGTAGTTGTTCCTGAGAAATCTATGATAGAAATTTAATTGGAGAGCAAGAAAAAATGGACAAACAAAGGGAATGATATGCAGAAGAAAGCTAATTGCCCCTTATACTGTACATCTAGTTATACCCAACATTTGTACCAACCTTATAAATCCTAGCTGTTGTGGTTCCTGAGAAATCTGTGACAGAAATTTAATTGGAGAGAAAGAAAAAATGGACAAACAAAGGGAATGATAAGCAGAAGGAGGCCAATACTCTCTCACACGGTACATCTAGTTATACCCAACATTTGTACAAAATTTCAAAATCCTAGCTGTTGTGGTTCCTGAGAAATCTGTAACAGAAATTTAATTGGAGAGAAAGAACAAGAATTCCGCGGAATGCTATGTCGCACCTGCATTGGGCTTCCACAGTAGTAAAGACTTTAGTTAAAAGAATTTGTATGAGAAATGGACAAAAATGCTAGGGTCCACACAATTTTCGATGTAATATTTTACTGAGTCAGAAGAGCATAGAATATAGGCCAAGAGTAGGAATAATTGCAACATCCCTCATGAACGTTCTAAGAATAAACTTTATGCCAGGTGTGATGACTACAGGTATCATACTTTCAGACAAAAGGACTAAAACGCTAGGACTGACATAATTTTGGGTGTAAAATTTTGCAAAGTCAGCAGAGCATGAAATATATGTCAAGGGTAAATTAATTGCAACAGCCCTTGAAAACATTCTATGAAGAAACTTGATGCCAGGTTTGATGATTCTAGTTATCATAGTTCGTGAGAAATGGACTTACACACTAGAGTCGACATAATTTTGAATATCAAATTTTTCAAAGTCAGCAGAGCCTGAAATATAGGTCAAAGTAAAAAAAGAGCAACAGCCCTCGAGAACATTCTTAGAAGAAGCTTGATGCCAGGTTTGATGATTCTAGGTATCATAGTCTGCGAGAAATGGACTTAATAGCTAGGGTCGACGTAATTGTTGAGGGACCATTTTACGAAGTCAGCAGAGCATGAAACATAGGTCAAGGGTAAAAATAAGAGCAACAGTCCTCGAGAACATTCTAAGAAGAAGCTTTATGCCAGGTTTGATGATTGTCGGTATCATAGTTAGCGAGAAATGGACTTAAATGCTAGGGTCGACGCTAGGGTCGACGTAATTGTTGACGGACTGTTTTACAAAGTCAGTAGCGCATAAATTATAGGTCAGGGGTGAAAATAAGAGCAAAAACCCTCGAGAACATTCTAAGAAGAAGCTTTATGCCAGGTTTGATGATTGTAGGTATCATAGTTTGCGAGAAATGGACTTAAACACTAGGGTCGACGTAATTGTTGACGGACGGACGTACGGACGGACGGACAGACGTACGGACAAACGGAATGACTGACGGACGGACGGACGGAAAAGTGAACTCCTATATCACACCTTGCTAAAGCAGGTGCGACAAAAAATGGACAAACAAAGGAAAGGAATGATAAGCAGAAGAAGGCTGATTGTCTCTTACAAAGCACAACTAGTCATACCTAACATTTGTACCAAATTTCAAAATCCTAGCTATTGTGGTTCCTGAGAAATCTGTGACAAAATTTTAATTGGAGAGAAGGAAAAAATGGACAAACAAAGGGAATGAAAAGCAGGAGAAGGCCTATTATTTCTTACACAGTACAACTAGTCATACCAAACATTTGTACCAAATTTCAAAATCCTAGCTATTGTGGTTCCTGAGTAATCTATGACAGAAATTTAATTGGAGAGAAAGAAAAAATGGACAAACAAAGGGAATGATAAGCAGGAGAAGGCCTATTATTTCTTACACAGTACAACTAGTCATACCAAACATTTGTACCAAATTTCAAAATCCTAGCTATTGTGGTTCCTGAGTAATCTATGACAGAAATTTAATTGGAGAGAAAGAAAAAAATGGACAAACAAAGGGAATGATAAGCAGGAGAAGGCTGACTGTCTCTTACACGGTACAACTAGTCATACCCAACGTTTGTACTAAATTTCAAAATCCAAGCTATTGTGGTTCCTGAGAAATCTGTGACAGAAATTAAATTGGAGAGAAAGAAAAAATGGACAAACAAAGGGAATGATAAGCAGGAGAAGGCTGATTGTTTCTTACACGGTACAACTGGTCATACCCAACATTTGTACCAAATTTCAAAATCCTAGCTATTGTGGTTGCTGAGAAATCTGTGACAGAAATTTAATTGGAGAGAAAGAAAAAATGGACAAACAAAGGGAATGATAAGCAGGAGAAGGCCTATTATCTCTCACACAGTACAACTAGTCATACCCAATGTTTGTACCAAACTTCAAATCCTAGCTATTGTGGTTCCTGAGAAATCTGTGACAGAAATTTAATTGGAGAGAAAGAAAAAATGGACAAACAAAAGGAATGATAAGCAGGAGAAGGCTGATTGTCTTTTACACGGTACAACTGGTCATACCCAACGTTTGTACCAAATTTCAAAATCCTAGCTATTGTGGTTCCTGAGAAATCTGTGACAGAAATTTAATTGGAGAGAAAGAAAAAATGGACAAACAAAGGGAATGATAAGCAGGAGAAGGCTGATTGTCTCTTACACGATACAACTTGTCATACCCAACGTTTATACCAAATTTCAAAATCCTAGCTATTGTGGTTCCTGAGAAATCTGTGACAGAAATTTAATTGGAGAGAAAGAAAAAATGGACCAACAAAGGGAATGATAAGCAGGAGAAGGCTGATTGTCTCTAACACAGTAAAACTAGTCATACCCAACGCTTGTACCAAATTTCAAAATCCTAGCTATTGTGGTTCCTGAGAAATCTGTGACAGAAAAAATGTTAACATACACACACACACACACACACACACAAACATATTAACGGAAAAAACAAAAACTATATACCCCCTATATACTTCGTATACCGGGGGTATAAATAGTTGAATTTGCAAACAGCATAGATCCAGACAAGCCACCTCATCTGGATCTACACTGTTTGCCCTCTGTTCTTTGAATACTCAATACTCAATATGATTTTGCAGATGTAAGTTTTGTCATCTGCTTTTCTGGCTCTTTAAGGATTAAATTTCTAATTCATTTGTCTTTCACACCACCTTTCCGAGAATCCTTGAACCAAAAGACAGTACAAATAACCACATATTAAGGACTGTTTATGGGAGTTGTGACTGAAATGATACTGCTATTGACTGTACAATGGCAGCCACTCTTGCATTGCAGTGAATGGTAACTGACTGACTTGTTCAACAGCATAGGTAGGGAAATAGGTGCTCCCCCCCCCCCACCCCAAATTCCTATTTAACTACCAGAGAAGAGTTTATTTATCATTCCAACACCTCAAGTACTGCTAGAAGCAAGATATTGGCAGAACCTAAATGGTGCTTTAGAGCACACAGTCCTTCATAATCACCCTCACGCCATCCTCCTTATATCACTGATTTACTATTGAACAGATGTAAACATGAGCTCCGCTGAGCAGGGCAATATACGCCCATTGGGGCTTAAAGTTGGAAAGAAAAACAAGAGATGACAGAACTTTGTCAGTTGCTTCAATAATAAGGCAGATAAGGAGATGACTTACATATAAGCGTTATGCTTACTGTCAGATCCTGTATTGCTTCATTGTATTATACATATGTATGTATAAAATCTATGAATAAAATATTGTTTAAACCAAGATATGGAGCAGACACAAAGCTAATATGAAATTACTATAATAAAATAACAAAGGTGCATAATTCTGTCAAAACTGAAAGTAGGGTTATGGTTCTTTTTTTCTGCACATTGTCTGATGGTGCTTGATATTTATACAAACTTTCATGAAGAAATCTTAAACAGTTTTCAAGATATGAAGCGGACACGAAGCTGATATGAAATGACTATCTGAAAAATACAAAGGGACCTAATTCTGTCAAAACTGAAAATAGGGTTACCGGTATGGTTCTTTTTCTCTGCACATCATCTGATAGTGCTTTATATTTATACAAACTTTCATGAATAAATGTTAAATGGTTTTCGAGATATGGAGTGGACACGAAACTTATTTGAAATTACTATACGAAAAATTCAAAGGGACATAATTCCGTCAAAACTGAAAGCAGGGTTATGGTTCTTTTTCTCTGCACATTGTCTGATAGTGTTTTATATTCCTACAAACTTTCATGAAAAAATCTTAAATGGTTTTAGAGATATGGAGGGGACATGAAGCTTATTTGAAATTACTGTATGAAAATACAAAAGGACATATAATTCCATCAAAATTGAAAGTAGGATTATGGCTCTTTTTCTCTGCACATTGTCTGATGATGCTTTATATTTGTACAAACTTTCATGAAAAAATCTTAAACGGTTTTCGAGATATGGAGCAGACACAAAATGTTACCTTTTGACCTTTGACCTCTAAGTGTGACCTTGACCTTTGGCTGATATCATTGAAATATGAGCTCTGCACATCATCTCGATAAGAAGAACATTTGACCCAAGTTTAAAAAAAACTTTCGAGGAGTTAAGGAGATATGGAGCAGACACGAAAAGTTAATGGACAGATAAATGGACAGACGGAAGGATGGACGGACTGATGGAGGCCACGACATAATATAAAAACCTAAGCTATCTATCAAAATACATCTTCTTCCTGTGTGCTTTTCTTAAGCATGAAATTCCTGGCAAAACCCACACCTGGCATAAAAACATAAAAATAATATAAAAACCTTATAAACTTTGTATCACAGTATTTATTGATTAATTCTAATGGCAGGTAATTAAGACGTTTCAACCTGTCACATAAAAAAGCTCCCCAATAACTTCTTAAACAATCCATAAATATTGAAGAAACAGTATTGTTCAATAAAATCGCAACAAAATAACAAGCATGTCCTGAATGAAATGCAATACTCAAAAGGTTACCTGAAATAATAATAATTTGAGCCACATCATGCAAAAAGGTACCTTACAATACATGTATACGTAAACATTGAAAACTGATCAGGGCCCAGTTGTTCAAAGTATGGTTAGCTCAATGTATGTGTTAGTCAGTGATTTGTTAAGTTTTCTAGTACTTATAAAATCAAGTGAGCTGTTATTTTTTTGCTGACAAAAATGTGGGCAAAAGTTCCTCTTATTTTTGTACAAAACTAGACAATCACTAAGGGTGATGAATGCCCCCGCCATATGCCTCACTAGATGAGTAATGTATTATGAGGTATTTGTGTGAAACTATATCAAAATCTTTCAATAATAGAGGTGCTCGGAAAAAAAAAAAGCATCTGTGACCTTGACCTTGGCTCTACAACCCTGAAAGGTGAACTTGTCTAAGATACTGTCATACCTAATATTTGTGTGAAGTTATTTCAAAATCAGTTAACAAATAAAGGTACTAGAACCTTCACAAAATTTTACATGTACCTATGATAGCATCTGTGACCTTGACCTTGGACCAACAATTCTGAAACGTAAATTTGTCCCAGATATTGCCATGCTAAATATTTGTGTAAAGTTATGTCAAAATCATTCCAGAGGGATGACATGTATTTTCTAAAAATAGCAATTGTGACCTGACCATGACCCTGAAATTTTGGATCGTGAAATTTTCCAAGATATTGTCACACTAAACATTTGGGTGACGTTACATCAAAATCTGTCAATGACTAAAGGGATGATAAATATTTTTCTAAAAATAGCGACTGTGACCTTGACCTTGAACCTGCAGTGCTGAAATGGTAATGTATTCAAGATATTGTCATACTTAACATTTGTGTGAAGCTATATCAAAATCGATTCATAAATGAAAGTGCTAGAGTGATGCCCAAGTTTTTCAGAAAATAGCAACTGTGACCTTGAGCTTGATTCTTCCAACCTGAAACACAAACTTGTTCGAGGTATTGTTATACTCAATACAGCTGTGACCTTATATCAAAATCAGTTCATAAATGAGGCCGCTAGAGCCACAACAAAAGGTGAGCTTGTATTTTAGCCACTGAAATATGGTCAAAATATGTATGTCATTCAAGGGGACATAATTCTGCAATATAGACCTGAATCAAAGTTCTGTTTCCTTTGTGCATGTTCAATGCATGTCTGAACTGTGCTGCAAGTTTCAACTCCCTGCATCTAATACTGTAGAAGGAGTTGCAGAGACAAGAAGAGTACTACACATGTAAAATATGGTCAAAATATGTATGTTATTCAAGGGGACATAATTCTGCAATTAAGACCTGAAACAAAGTTCTGTTTCCTTTATGCAAATGTTCAATGCATGTCTGAACTGTGCAGCAAGTTTCAACTCCCTGCATCAAATACTGTAAAAGGAGTTGCGGAGACACAAACAGTACTACAAGTGTGAAATATGGTAAAAATATGTATGTTATTCAAGGGGACATAATTCTGCAATAAAGATCTGGATCAAAGATCTGTTTCCTTTATGCACATGTTCAATGCATGTCTGAACTGTGTTGCATGTTTCAACTCTCTGCATCAAATATTGTAGGAGGAGTTGCGGAGACAAGAAAGTACTACAAAGTGTGATGGACGGACGGTTGGTTGGTTGGTTGGTTTGATGCTTAACGTCCACGGTAAACAACTATGGTCATGTCGGGACGGTCAGTTAACCTAACCACACTTTTCCTGGGCAGGCTTAGACCTCCTAAGCGGTTAACCAGTACTAAGTGCACATACTTTCGCCAGTAACTGACAACTACCCTTCTTGAATCAGCGGAAGGAGAAACGAAAGTATGTGGCCAGCATGATGGACGGACGGACAGACAAGGGCAAAACTATATGCCCCTCCCCACTTCGTGGGTGGGGGGGGGGGGGGGGCATAAA
Source organism: Ctena decussata (assembly GCA_963989385.1). Taxonomy (NCBI): domain Eukaryota; kingdom Metazoa; phylum Mollusca; class Bivalvia; order Lucinida; family Lucinidae; genus Ctena; species Ctena decussata. Next base: position 58,245,436 of record OZ022501.1, on the reverse strand, counting down.
AATGGCAGTTTTGCAATACATTTGAAAATTTAACATCTCGTTAGCTAACGACGTCGTAAGTTTTGAACATCTGAGCTAAATCTAAATTATGCAGGTAAATCAGTCTTCTGAGTTCTCGCATTTACAAACTATTAACACTGAAATGTGCAGGCCTGCACCAATATTACCATGCTGAACCGATGCACATGCTGTAGCATATGACATAACAAAAACAACAAAGTGGCTGTGCGCCCAGTGCAGACTCAGATCAGCCTGGGCATCCGCTCAGTCTGATCAGAGTCTTCCCTGTCTGCAAGGAGGTAGCTTAGGCCCTTAGGTCTTAGCAGCGGTACCCTTTGAGCACTTATCAAACTGGGTGCATGCCCAAATGACCGAGTCTGAGCTTGGTGCACAACCACTTTGTTGGCTTTGTTGGCTCACCTGTTTGTAAAAACAGACCTAGCCAGGGGCGTAACTAGGGGCAATTTCATAATACGCACAACCATGTTTTATTCTCTACTTCTTGAAGGGAAAGCTAGTATTTCAGCCACTTTGGTAATTGGTATTGAAATATTGTCTAATTTATAAATTTTCAGCATGCAAATATGCAGGTGCGTTTTGAAATTTTGTCAATTTTGACAAAATTTCAATACACACTTGCGTATTTGCCGTATAGGTAGCTACGCCCTTGCTAGCCATTCTGGCAGATGACCCCTAATAATAAATGGATGTAAATTCTTTAAGGGTAACTATGAGATTTTACTATGTCAAGGAGCAGTTTGATCTGGGTCTTCTTTAAGCAATTTTCCAAGGCATACCACAGTAGCATATCATAGTAACCCTTGAAGTGTAAAAATGAAAACAGCTGACGACAAAATTTGCGTATCCAAAATTTCAAACAATGCACCATCCAAACTATATTGTAATTCAGAGACTAGAGGGCAAACAGTGTAGATCCAGATCATGTGGCTTATTTGAGCTTCCTCATCTGGATTTACACTGTTTGCAAATTCAACTATTTTTTATTTCTGACTTTAAGTGTTATGGTGTCCTAATACCTAAGTTATTTTAGTAAATCATTCACATGGGCATATATCCAATGAAGTGTTACTGTTCGGGTATTAATTTACTATTATAGTAGAGCCCGGGATCAATGATTAATATTAATCCATAATGACATTAACAAATGTATCAGAACAAGTTAAAAAGTACCCTTGATAGAGAATCATTGATCAGCATGCATGCACATGCAATCTACTCATTTCTTCCCCGTTTGAGGCAAAATTCCATAAATTCTCCAGTAACTATGAAGCAAAAATAACAGGAAGATCAATCCATCTGCAAAGAGGAGTTGTTGTTCTTTTCATAATGGTTTACAGGGCAGTTGTTCCTTTAAAATGGTACAACTTAAATAGTAAACACAGAGCAAAGATTTGACTTTAAAAACAATTTAAGTGTGTAACTCAGCTTGCATGATAATGCAGGCAATCGTCAAATGAAAACTCTAGGGGGTGACTGGGTGGGGTGAAGGTGCCTTGCAGCTTTTGGTATTGGGACATCTAACAAAAATTGGTCTAAAGAACAGCTCAAGAATCTCCTGTGTTCCCATCTGTACAAAGTCCATTGATTCAGTGGAGTCCCTGGACATTGTCCATGGACTCAGTGGACATTTACCATGGACTCAGGGGACAGTCTGGAAATGTCCATTGACACTCTGGAAAAAGTCCAGTCAGTCCATGGACAAAGTCCAGTGCTACCAGCCAGTCTGTCCATGGTCTCAGGTGTACTGGACAATGTCCATGGACAAAGTCCACTGAGTTAATGGAATGAGTGGACATTGTCCCGTCTGATTTGGTTAAAAAAACTGAAGTTATGCAATAATTAGCCTCCCTTTAAATTTAAGTATAAAATTCTAGTTAATTGAATAAATTACTTCCAAAAACTTAATTATTGAAATTATTTAAGTAGACAAGATAACAATAAATACAATCTAAGTTTCCACCTATACAGAACTTACAATTTGGATATTTTAATTACAATCTGGCAACAACATTTTAAACACCAAATTATGTGATGATTTTTCAGAATGTATAAGCAGATACAACAGGACAATATAAAAAACAATGTACTGTAACGTGCCTAAATTTTGGGACACCTGAAATAGTTAATTTTCCTTTTGTCCCAAATGGAAAATCATTCCAGGTGTCCCAATTTTTAAGCACATTACAGTTATTTGTTTTTATGGGATCTGCTTGGATCAAAGGTGAAACTTATGCGCTCCCTTGTCATTTCCATATTTCTGTATGCCTGTGAATTGTGGTCCTTGACAGCAGAGTTAGAGAAAAGAACGCAGGCCTTTGAGATGAGATGCTATCGAAGGTTACTGAACATTTCGTACAAGGACCATATAACCAATGAGGAGGTTCGCAGGAAGATCCAAGCAGCCATTGGAGAATATGATGAGCTCCTGACGCTGGTCAAGAAACGGAAACTAAGGCGGTTTGGCCACGTTTCAAGGTCTTCTGGTTTAGCAAAGACAATTCTTCAAGGCACAGTGAAAGGAATAAGAAGAAGAGGTAGACAGAAGAAGAGGTGGGAAGATAATATCAAGGAGTGAACTGGAATGGATTTTCCAGCTCAACTAGGGCAGCTGAAGACAGGACAAAGTGGAAAGGGATTGTTTTGAAGTCATCTGTGGTGCCCCAAAGACCTAGTAAGGTTATGGGATAGAATAGAATAGAATAGAAATAGCTTGTAAGGTAGAGGGCGTAGAGACAATATGTCTATCATTAGGGGAGAGTCGGGTAACTTCGGACAGGCGGGTAAATTCGGACATACCATTGCAAACAGTGAAAATCCAGATGAGACGGCTCATAATGAGCTGTCTCATCTGGATTTTCACTGTTTGCCCGGTAAATTTTGTTTTAATTCCAAAGAACTCACATATAAAGGAAACAATGTCAGTGTCTGAATTTCCCCACATGTCCGAAGTTATCCGACTCTCCCCTATGAATGGAGGTTCTTAGCATTGTATGTCATGAAATATAAATGACATGCATTGTGAACTGGATGTATGCATTCAGTTTGGTTGCACTGCTATAATTACTAAATAAAATGTAGGAAAAAGAACCGTCCAGGGACTGCGTGGACATTGTCCGTGGACTCAGTGGACATTGTTCACGGACTGAGTTGACATTGTCTATGGACTCAGTTGTCCATGGACTCTCGTTCCAATACTCCAGCTGGACATTCTATAGATGGAATTAATGGCCGTGTTTCTATGTTTTTACTTTCATTTATCCTATCTGGCTCCTTTCCCTCTCTCTGGGGGACACCTTGATACTGACTGAAGAAATGCTGTCTTAAGTGTTTTGCAGTATTCTTTTCACAAAGCCACATAATCTCTCTTTCACTGAAAATGAATAAAGCTATATGTTTCTGAAGAAATTAATGGTATTCTTTACAATATGATGTCCGGCTTTTCTCTCATTTTTTTCAAGCTTCAAAGCAATGATATTGATTATATTGATAAAAAATTGATTTACTTCTGCAAAAATAACCTTGTCATTAGCACCTATAATGCATGTGCTTAGAAATTTCATATTTTGATTGCTAAAATTATTTTATCATTTTAAAAATCAGATTCGAAGATGAAAAATAGCGCTATAAAGCAGATTATGGTCAATTGGAACAACTACAAATTTTTGTTCAGTCACAAAAATATTCTCCCGGTCAGGAACTACCAAAATATAATGGTCAAGGCCCAGTTGGTCAAAGCATCATTAGCCTAACGAGCTTGTTAAGAGGTCAACTTGTGAAGTGTTTTATGACTTTATAACCAAATACCGTAGAACTATAATGGCTCGAACTCTGATGGCTCGTTCACCCTGCCTGGCTAGAACTCTTTTCTTGGTCCCTAGAGGCCACCTTATACGGAAACTAACCCTGGATGGCTAGAACTACCCTTGGCTGGAACTAATTTTCATGGTTCCAAGCCTGTTCGAGCCAATGAAGTTCTACTGTACACTGATATTTTTTGTTGAAAAAAATTCACGTTTTTTAACAAAAAATATTGGCATTGTTTGAGATATTAACGGTTGAAATTTAAATGAAATGTTAACTAACGACATTGTTAGTTTTGAACAACCGGGTCCAGAGCAATTGGAGAATTAGGTCCAATCTTACCTTACTTTCAAATCACCATCTGTGATTTAAACCAAGAATTATCCCATAGACAGCAATGCAAAATAAATCTTAATCAGAGATTAACCAAGTTTTTAAAGAGACAAGAAATTGGACCTTAGGCTGATAACAGTTTATATTCTGTTTGCATTTCTGCATCAACAGGGACTCTGTCCACCACTGAAACTGAAGGTTCTGATACCGCATTTCTTCAGTTAACGAAAAACAAACTAACTGTGTGACATTATGAGGGTCATTTATTAAATAATTGGCCTAGCCCATTTATCAACATATAACCGCTGTAAGTTGTTCACATCTTGTACAAGATTATTATGTATAACAGTCAAAGTTGGATTGAGGAAATTCAATTTAGACACACATTATGGTTTGAGCACATAGACAGGAGCAGATTCTGCCAAGTTTTCATTGCGTACAAGTTCAATACAGATCTTTTACAGGCAGCTATCATTGCAAAAAGGCATAAGGAAGTCAAAAGATGCGCTGCTCCAAAATGGCCAGAAGGCATACCGTATTAATCCCAATAAAAGCCCCTGCTCTAATAAACGCCCCCCTACCTCTTTTCAGATAATTATGTTATAGTGACTTGCATCAATTCCTGTTTGTTTCTCTGACACAGTTGCTCCTCTGAAAGTATACCAATCACTTTTATATAGCTTATTAGAGGATATTTGGCAGTAGCTGATTTATTACATTATGGGCTCTAAAGAGCACCCCCCTTTCACAAAATGCAATGCCCCTGGGGCATTTAATATGATTAATACCGTACTTTTCTACTTGCAGTTGAACTTTGCAGGTTCAAAGATTTGCCAGGTTCTTGGAAACTACTTTCTCTTCTTAAACTTGATAAGAAAATGCATGGACGCCACTTCCAGTCTACTGATATCCTCCAGACAGCAGTCAATTAGGATGGGTGTATAAACAAACCCCAAGTTTCCATCAGAATGGACTTTTGTCCCTTAATTAAACATATCTGGACAAAGTGCATCAACCTCAATATGTGATTATGGTATTCACTGTATACTCTTATAAGGGAACACCTAGTGTGTTTTGAGAAGCATTCTTTTTGTTGAACTTCATACTGTTCCGTCCCGAATCATGCTAATGTCTGAGTTCATCTGCTAACTTTCGGAGATATCTTTATTTTCACTGAATATTTGACCACAGAGTCAGATTCACCCAAGTTTCAGTTCTTATGTGTCTGCAGTGCACTGAACAGAATGACTTTTTAATGACCATTTTTAAGGTAAAAACTTCTAAGCAAACAGGGTATGTGGAAAAAGAAAAAATGCAGGCTGAATGCAAACAGGTTAGCTAGCGCACTCTGACTCATATAACATATTTACCGGTATTGATATATCACAGAGGTTAAGTAGTTCCAAATAAATAGATGCTGCTTTAATTGCCCAATATATATATAACCCCAAAGTATGAGTAAGTATTTGTACTGAGACATGTATGAGCCACGACACGACAAAACCAACAAGTGGCATGTGCGCCCAGCGAGGACTCAGATCAGCCTGGGCATCTGCCCAGTCTGATTAGAGTCTTTGCTGTGAGCCTAAAGGGTAGCTTAGGGTCTAAGCTACCTCCATGCCGACAGTGAAGACTCTGGTCAGACTGGGCAGATGCCCAGGCTGATCTGAGTCTATGCTGGGTGCACATGCCACTTTGTTGGTTTTGTTGTGTCGCAATGTCATATATTCTAAAAACCTAACAAAAGATCACATTTTTTACTTTTCGAGCGTGAAACCAATATGTATCAAGTGACTTTAAAAGTGTTATTTGCAAAAGACTAACAAACAAATATCATAAAACATTCTCTATACAAACACTTGGTGCTTCCAAAATAGGTCTCAAATCAAATAATCTTTGTAGAATTTAGAGAAATAGCACCGACGACAATCATGAAAGAAAAATGAAACGTGACATGCTTCACAGTACTTTATTGCATGCCATAAACAGCAAAGCTTCAAACTGGTCCATACATCTTACATCTGTGCAGTATAATCAGCATCTACAATGAACACACCCTGACAAATCTACCGTACTTTGTTACTTTTAGGCTAAGTTCTTAAACTTTCCACACACTTGTTTGGTGTAGTTTTTTTTAAAGAAGCTGCAAGTGGCTAATGGAATGCAACACCAAACAAAAACACAGAATTTCTGAGTGGTTTGTAATTGCTGTAATAACAGACCTGGGCCTATGTGCTAGAAGCTGTCGTTACAGTTAACGATATCGTTAGAGCATCGTTAGTCGTTTTCCGCGGTTCTCGAAACAGTCGTTAACGCTTTCGCTAGTTTCAGAATCGTTATCAATGTCGTTTGATAAACGACAGGGTTAGGGGTGTCGTTAAGATTAACTAATATCGTTAGAAGCCAATATCACAAGCATTAATTGGTTTATTGTACGAGCAAAGTTATGCATTTTTTAATTAATTTTGGTTTTAATTATTTTTTCTGTACATGGAAAATTGTATACACAGAATTGTTGAACGCTTTCGAATAAAACGCCGAGAGTTGCCGTCAGACAAAACAAAACATGCAGCTTCTGAACAGGCGGGCAAGTGACCATCATGAAGCCAGTTCTGAGGTCATGACCGCGACTTGGGGATCTCTGGGCGAGTGCACAATGAACAGACTCAGTTAACCAGAGTCTGCCTTTTTTTCTCTGTTGTGTTCCTTGCTTCTGCAGGATCTGCAATCAGAATTTATATTTTCTTGCAGCTTGTGCTAAGTCTCATGTAGGTTTCAAGATACATGTCTGTATGTAACGGTTTTGTCGTTTTTAAAGGTTCTTTCAAGTACATTTTGACAAAAATTATATTTGGAGTTCATTGCATACACACATTTTAATTCTTTATGTTAGGGACAAGTCATTTATTATCAGAAGGGGTGGATGCCGGGTAAATTTTCAGATGATTCTGAATTTTTTTTATGACCCCCCTCCCACCCCACCCCAACCAGTCTCGTCTTTTCGACCCCCCTCTCCCCCCCACATACACATACACACAAGATTGGTGACAAAAAGTTCATGACCACCCATCCCCCTACCCCCTCCTACACACACACACACACCACAACAACTCTCTATCCACAAGATAATGACCACCTATTTTATGTCAGGCTGACCTCAATCAAACCTATGAAAGTCAATGAACATTTTTACAGGTAATTATTTATACAGAATAATGGTCCATTAAATGTTTTCTTCATTTTTTCTGCATATGATCAACCAGAAATCTGATGCTGAATGCTCTTTAAAGCTGTTAATGATATTAAGGAGGACTGGAGGCGCATACCCAAAAGGCAAATCAGTTTTGTTGATGACAGGCACCTGGAGATTTGATGTGACAAACGCAGGCATTAAAATCTCCATAGTCCTATCTGTGGGAAAAACGTCTATACTCAAATGATTGTAAAAGGCGGTTAAACCTTCACGTTTGGTAATAAAATGTGGGTTGATGTGCATATATTGAGTCATATAACTGGCAAAAAGTGGAGAAAACATGTTTTTGAAAAATAACAAATCGCTCCATAAATTAAGATTTCCTGTTCTGGTTTCCCGTCAAGCAATGCTATATAAACATAGGCGGGATAGCGAGTGGGACTCCACGCCTACAGGTTCATTGTATTTTTACCATTTTATTCAACATAATGAAATCGAAAGTATGTCATTTTAGTTGCCAACTAAAATGACCCAAATGAGTTTTCAAACCCTTTTTATATGGAGCTCAATGATGTTTTAGTTCTTTAAAAGCTGGCTTATCACGTTCATTTACACTGACGAAACTATTCTGAGAAGCTTGCAGCGATACCTCATGATAAAAATGATAAAAAATTTCACGCTGATAGAGCAATGTGGCCTTTAAATTTACTGATTGGCATGATTCCAAGATCAATTGTTCTACTAGCAAAGCAAATCAATGAAAATATCATTTTCAGGACTTGAAGCAGGCATTTTTTTTTTTTTTTTTGCAAATGTTTTGAAGACAAGTTTAAAAGAATAGAATTAATCTGAAAATGTAAGAGTAATGGGGTCTGGGGTGCGTAGTAGTCCCCACGCCCCCGGAAGCTGAGACATTTCTAAATGAAGACTGGTGGAAAAATTCTGACTCCTCCCACGCCCCCCATAATGACTAACTAAATTTCTGACCCCGCCCCCTTGCTCCATTGCTATATGATTTCTGACCCCAATAGATAACCAAATAAAAAATCCGACCCCCACCTCCGAATGTATCCGCCACCCACTCTCCCTTCTACATGGTAATAAATGACTTGTCCTTTATATGAGGTAAACTATTTTTGCGTATAACCATGTACATGTATATGATTTTTACTTTTGGCATATAAGCCCCCTCCCCTCCCCCCAGTCAAAGCAAGTAAAACATTACTGTGTTTATTCCGTTTGGTCAAAAGTTGCACGGCCCCGTACCGTAAAGGTTCGTAATAGTACCTTACTGTTAAATATGACAAGAGACCTCATTGAACGCTCTGTACCATCTCTTCCGGTTTTCATAGCGTTGAATCGAGAGTACAAAATTCGCTTATAATCAGTAGTCGGAAATCATTATGTTTTGAGATTTTGTCCGGAATCTGCTGCGTCGTTTATAGTTATTTAGCTTCGAAAAGAGGTAAGTTTAATATAATTTGCTCTTCGGTATTTTACCTTATTGCCCTGTACAATGAAAACCTCATGGCCGTCACAGAAATTTTATTCCGAACAGCTAATTTAACACGAGTTTGTGTCGTGCAAAACCTAGCTATCGTCCTACTATCAAACTGTAGATTTATAGCGCCTTCCGTTTATTTTAAAGATTTTTATAAAACATGTAAGAAAAGGCTCAAAATTGTTTTAGAATCATGCCAAGGGCGATTTGAATACTGTACTCATTACTATCCACCCATACACGACAGAGTGCAGGACAATAAAGCAAAAGACCGAAGAGCAAATTATATTAAACTTACCGCTTTACATTTTCGAAGCTGAATGACTATAAATGACGAAGCAGATCCCGGATAAAATCTCAAAACATAATGATTTCCGACTACTGGTTATAAGCGAATGTTTGTACTCTCGATTCGACGCATTGAAACCCGAAAGAGATGGTACAGTGCATTCGAATACCAAGGGCGTAGCTGCCTGTACGCAAATACGCAGGTGCGTATTGAAATTTTTGTCAAATTGTCAAAAATTCAACATACACCTGCATATTTTCATGCTGAAATGTTGTTAATTTGGCGTAGTTTTAATTCTAACTGCCAACAGACACGAAAATTGGAAATATCTTAGCGGCTAAACCCCCTATTATTTCCCTCAATGAGTATAAAATGTGATTGTACATACTGTGTAATTGCCCCTAGCTACGCCCCTGGATACTGTGATTGTGTAACGGACTCACTTTAAATAGGCATTTCTTTAGCTACATGTAATTAATTTTGGTGGTTGGTTATTTTAGGTTTCACGGCTCTTTGAGACAGTATTTTAGTCTGTTTAGCTGTCTTCAAGAGGGGAAGAGAAAAATGTCCTAACGACCCCTACCCGCACCTACTGCAAAGACAGCTGGCTGTTGTCATACTTTTATGTAGGACGCCCAGGCACTGAAAGATACCTAGCACCATCGCCCGACCACGATCACCCCCTGAATAAATTAAATGTGAAACTTAAGCAAAAGTTATAAAATTTCCTTTTAAAAGGAAGGCTTGCACAGCTAAAACAGTAAAATTTTCATGAGTTGTTATTGAAGTGAACCCGATTGTTAATGCATTTTCTGTTGCTTACTTTTATTCAGCAAAGTATTTAATTTCTAACTTCTTGAATGGTGGCATTAGGTAAAAACAAGTGTAGAATTTATTTGAAAAAACAAAATGAGGAAATATTCACACACACACACACACACACACACACACACACACACACACACACACACACAAAAAAAAGTTTTCCAACATTTTGGCCGGCCGTTAGTCATGTCTCAAGGAAAATAACTATATGGACCTATTTTAAGTCTTTTCTTTACGGCTGTCGAGTCACATTTAGTCTGAATCAAAATTTAAGGAAAGGCTGTTTCAAACCCATGTTTATGGAATCTTGGCACATCTGAACTTGGCATCAAAAGAAGAAGTAAATTAATATTTACTGAAGTTTATTTTTGGTTTAAGTGGCATCAGTGGCAGTGACTGGAACAAAATTTTGACACTCTAAGAAGAAAATGCATGCTGTTATTGTTTGGACAATAACTTGCTTTACACCATTTGGGAACAACAAAGCACGGAACCTATTGCGTTCGTATTTCCATGAACTCCCGACAAATGAAATTTATCTTTTCTATTTATGCTATGTTTTTACATCAATTTTGTTTACTCGTTCGAGAGATTCTGGCTAATTTAACGCCAAGCAAAGGACAAAGAATAGTTATTAACCAACGTGTTTGGTAATGAAGTACAGCAGCCGTCACTATGACATGACGTAAGGTCGATGTACCTGTTTTCGGGGTGCGCCAGAATTCGGGGTATAATGATAGATTATACCGCTTTCTTGTCAGAGACCTCTGAAGATGATTATTTTTTGCAAACAGAAAGTTGAATCAGTATGTTTCATCATACACTAATTGACGCGCGACAGCACGTTAGTTGTGACGTCATCCATGACGTCGTCGTTGGCACGGTGTTTTATTCAATTATGAACACTTTTTCTGATAATTCAAAGATCGTTTCTACAGCCTAAAGAATTGCAGGTCTCATGAAAACAGTTGTTATCATTAGTATCTGCAGCTGATGCATTTTGAAGGCGACTTCTTTAACGTACCCCGAAAACTGGGGCAGTTTCGGGGAGCAGATTCAGCCGAGCATCTGTGTAGAGTTCATCAAATATGTAAACATGGCGACATGCTGACATGAAATGTAAGTTACAAATTACTTAACACATATTTTATGTACACACTGACTATCAGTTTTTGATTTTTGTTTATCACACAGTTTTTATGTTCCGAGCAAATGATAATACCCCGAAAACTGGCACAACCATCATATATCAAACGTTACGTCGGCCAATCATCTATTTGAATTATCTGTGACATTGCTTACGCGTAAGATTGCAAGAATGTGTGTTGTTCGTGGATGTATGAACATCGTCAGCCTAGTATATGTTCATCTAAGGAAATCGTCGACGAGTGTAAATATTTCTCTGTACATTTGTATAGCTGACCTAAGAAGGCAACATTAGAGAGTGTTATGAAAAGCAAGAAAAATGTCCACACACCCCAACCCGCACCTACTGCAAGCACAGTAGGCCCTTGTTCTATTATAATCCAAATAAGTAGGACTCCCCGGCACTGGAAGTTATAACCAGCATTATCGCACCAACAAACCAACCCCTCCGTTGTCATAAAGCTGTCAATGAATCCCTAACAGCTTCAAATTTTAACAATTCTGAGTTTCAAATGTTGACAATTCTGAATTGTCCCCCTTTTCTGTATCATTGTTCAGGCTATTCATGAACATGTTGATGGCCAAAAGGAAATAGATGCTAAAAATGTGTACATAATATATCACTTTGATCCATGGAAAGGCCTGTTGCAATGCGTAAGCGTTAAGTACTCACAGACATTACCGACTTTTACGGTGTCAGTTCTACATATAAGCAAGCCACACACATAGATAGATGGAATGAAAAATTTTCAGTTAATGTGACAAGGGGAGAAAATCGTCAAAAGCGCTTGTTTCTAAATCTAATCAATAAATTTGAACTCTGCTCTTTCAGTTTTTACAGATACACAGATCAGCCCACTCCGGCATAAGCGCAGTCTTATCAGTCTATCCTCAGCATTAAAGATGTCTTCATCATGAAGAATATATATGCCGAAAAATACTGATCAGATCCCATGAATGCATCGACGCTGGACAGTGTACCGGCTACTCTGACCAGTCAGATTATGCGATGCCCTATTTTTCGCGACGCCGCTGCACGATTTTTGGAAAAGCTAATGCTTTGCGCTATTGCTATATATAAACACTGTTCCTTACACAGGTTTTGGTATATTTCTTAGGATTCAAAGCCAAATACTTTGCATTAAATTCAGAGTTTCATTTTAATGCAATCAGTTTATAAAAAGCAAAAGAAATGTGGCCAAGTTCAAGGCACTTATAAAAGAAAAACGTGCTTTTTAACGGAAATATTGAAAAAAGTACATGTACTATCAAAAATAGAGTATTAAAGTTTCCATCTGTTATTTTTAGCAGATGAGGTAAATTGGATAATGGATAAAAATAGACAAAATCGGACGAGGTCTTTGTTTGTTATGTCTGTGAAGAAAATAATGAAGAAAATAATGAAGAAATGCAGTCTCAAACCGGAACGAGCTTTCCAATCTCTTTAGCTTAATATTGCGGCCCTAAAAAAGTTTAGAACGAATCGTTGCAGTAAACACTCTCCAGGTATTTTCCGACTAAGTGTGACGTATCGTTTCTTCCGAAAATAACTCGGTATCACTAAACCACTTGAATACTGGCTTGCCGCCGAAACGGCAAGCCAAAAAAGCAGTGCAACTATTTTGCATATTGATAAGCTACAGTACCAACTCATAATTTCGGTAAAGGGCCTGGCAGCATTTTACCGTAAGATCTACGGAATGTTTTACAATGTAGAGTTCGCGGGCAATTTTTTTCAAAAATGAAACTGAAAACGGCTCTCGAACAAGAAAGAATTAGGTTAGTTGGGTTGTTTTGGGTTTTACGGCTCTTTGAGACAGTGTTTCAATCTATATCGAGCTGTCTTCCAGAGAGAGGGAGAAAGAAAAGAGATGACAGAGGAGAGAAAAATGGTGAAACACCACCATCTGCACCTTCTCTGCAGTAGGTCCCTAACCTTCTATTAGCCAAATAAATAGCACGCCCCGGCACTGAAAGTTATCACTCACCACCGCCCGACCACGACCACCCCCAACATGAAAAAAAAGAAAAGGAAAAAATATTGGTGACTGTTTGAAGGCATTCTGCTATACTGTTGTAACATTACTTCACTGCGGTGTTGTGTAAGGTGTCTTATCTTTCGGGACCACTACCATTCATTTATTTGTTCTGTAATTAACTTCCAAAGACTCTAGCTTTTAAGAATTATGCCCGTGGGGTGTGGGGGAGACATATTGTTTTTCCCATAGTTGTCTACAGGCCTGACCGTCTGTCTGTGCCCGCTCGTCCGTCTGTACTTTTGTCCGTCCCAATTCGTGTCCGCTCCATTACTCTGAAACCGTTTGAGATATTTCACAAAAACTGACACCAATATAAAGCCGTAAAAGATTGTTTCACAAAACTTTTGGAACATGTACAGACATAAAGCATCATCTGACAATGTGTAGCGAACAAAAACAGATACTCCATCTACATTTGTACGGAATTATGGCCCATTTGTAAATTCAGTATGGAAACCGTGTCCGCTCTATAACTCTTAAACCGTTTGAGATATTTTCACGAAATTTAGTACAAATATGCATCAAATAAGAACTGTAACTCCATCTATATTTTACGGAATTATGCTCCTTTGTAATTTTATATGAAAATGATGACCGCTCTATAACTTAAACCACGTTCGAGATACTTTCATGAATCTTTATACAAATATAAAGCATCATCAGACAATATCCAGAAACTGAGACTGTTAATTCAGCTTACAGTTTAGGCATGGAAATTGTATCCGCTCTGTGGCTTTAAAACAATAAAGTTATTTTGGCGAAACTTAACTTACAAATATAAAGCGACATCAGACAATATGCAGAAATTAAGAAACACAGGAATTCCGCTCTAATGCTATGTCGCACCTGCATTGCGCTTCCATAGTAGCAGAGATCATGGTTAGAAGAAAGTGAAAGCAAATCTTTAAAAAGTTTCAGGCAAGGATTAACTGATACAAATTTAGTCAAAATCTGTCCAGTGGTTCTTTAAGTACTGCCATTTTCATGTTTGTGTTTATTTTAGTAAAAGTGTATTGCAGTCATCTTGGATGGCCAATCTGCCAAAACGAAAACTTATTATTATATACAAGGATCATTCAAACCTTTTATATCATGACATTTGCTACTGTGGAAGTGCAGTGCAGTTGCGACATAGCATTCCGCGGAATTCTTGTATTTCTGAGGAACAAGGGTACAGATGCCCACTTGGAGGGTCACGACTTTAAGCACTGGCTTTCTCATACCCACGAGTCAATTCATTTGAACATTTCAACAGTTATAAATTCGTTCATGCATATTCTAATGAGATTCTTGGCGCGGTTGGTCATCGCTGCATCTGCATTAAATATGCATATTAAAGAATATTGACTATATACGGAAAAAATGGGTACAACTCCATGTTTTTTCCTTTGTTTGCCGTTTTAAGACGACAAAAACCGTCCCGAATAACAACGTTTAAAGGAAAGAATTTGCAACTCATAGCAAGAAAGAATGGGCTGCTCCTCTAGCAGCAAAATTTTTCTTCAAGAGCTGAAACCATTGGGTAGGAAGGTGAAAGTACATGGTGGTATAACCATTTCTTCGAACTTCAAAAAGTTTTAAAATGATATAAATTTATAAAAGTATCTCTCTGAGCTTAACGGTGTCGCCTGAAAGAGACATTACGTCATGTGCGCATGGCTAACCAGGCTGCGCATCTGTGTCTTTACTCTGGCACACTTCTCGGATGCGCAGTCTTATCTGAATCTTCCTCTTTTACACATGCCGTCAGGTTACTTTTCACCCGATGACGCTTATATATCGATAGATCTCGCCTAAAATGTGACGTTTTGATGACGACAGCATCGTTACAGACTGTCGTTAAGGTATCGTTAACAGTCTTTTAACGATGCTCTAACTATAGCTTTGTCTAACCGTCGTTAAGTGTTAGTTAATCGTTAGTTATAGCATCGTTAACAGGATTTAACGATATCGTTATGCCATTTTTAACGACACTTTCGAGCACATAGGCCCAGTGATACCAAACATTTAGAAAAGATGCTAACAGAGGGGAGATGGGAAGGGACAACTAGTAGCTGCATGATTGTGCTACAACCAAACGAAAAGTACCCCAACAACCTGTAAAAGAGGTACATGTATACAGAAGCTAAAATTGTATCAATATGTAATATCTGGTATACATGTATTTAGATCACAATGTCACAAAATGTAAAATTCAAAATGTTGAGACAGATTTTTTTCAAATAGAACAAATGAATGGATAGTAACGGTTAAATGAAGAAATCCATGTTTTACCATTATTTATAGGTACAACTAGAGGTGGCAGTAAGCACGGCTTACTAAATACCCCCCGCATTTAACAGTTAGGTATGCAGCTTTGTCATTTAAGTTTTACATTTACACAGCATACATGTTATGACAACTGCAAGTGCACATCTATATACCAATATGTGTTCACATATTTAATATCAGTCAAACAGTTTAGGAGAAGTAGCGACAACAAATTTTGTTTTCCAAGACAACAAAGGGGTACAACAAAGCTGGAAAACCCTTTTGAGAAAAACAGAGAAATATGTGCCAACTCTTTCCTTCTACTGTATCTGTGCACCAAATTTGAATAAAATGGAAGTGAAAATGACCGAAAAAAAACTTCAAAATAAGGCAAAACATATAAAAAAGGGGTATAACTCATGCACAAAGGGTTAATGCTCATCTTCATACCAATATGTGTTCGCATACTTAATTTCAAGAAAATCCGTCAAATGGTCTTGGAGTAGTAGCAATAACAACTTTTCTTTCGAAATCTACAAAGGGACATAACTCTGCAGGAAAACTTTCCAGGAAAAACTGAACAATATGTATCAGCTCTTTTCATATGCTGCATCTAGTAACCCAATTTGAATAAAATGGAAGCAAAAAAGGCAAAAACCCTATAAAATAGGGCAAAATTATCAAAAACGGGCATAACTCTGGCAAAAAGGGACAGAATTTAAAATCAAAACCCTAATGCACATCTTCATACCAATATCTGTTCACATACTTAATTTCAAGAAAATCTGTCAAACCATCTAGGAGGAGTTGCGATAACAAACTTATTTCATGAAAAATACAAAGGGGCATAACTCTGCAATAAAAATCTTCCAGGAAAAACTGAAAAATACGTATCCACTATTTTCTTATGCTGCATCCGTGGACAAAATTTGAAACAAATTGGAGCAAATTTAATGCAAAAACCCTATAAAATAGGGCAAACAAAATCAAAAAGGGGGAATAACTCTGGCGAAAAGGGGCAGAATTTAAAATCAAAACCCTAATGCACATCTTCATACCAATATCTGTTCACATACTTAATTTCAAGAAAATCTGTCAAACCATCTAGGAGGAGTTGCGATAACAAACTTATTTCATGAAAAATACAAAGGGGCATAACTCTGCAATAAAAATCTTCCAGGAAAAACTGAAAAATACGTATCCACTATTTTCTTATGCTGCATCCGTGGACAAAATTTGAAACAAATTGGAGCAAATTTAATGCAAAAACCCTATAAAATAGGGCAAACAAAATCAAAAAGGGGGAATAACTCTGGCGAAAAGGGGCAGAATTTAAAATCAAAACCCTAATGCACATCTTCATACCAATATCTGTTCACATACTTAATTTCAAGAAAATCTGTCAAACCATCTAGGAGGAGTTGCGATAACAAACTTATTTCACGAAAAATACAAAGGGGCATAACTCCGCAATAAAAACCTTCCAGGAAAAATTGAAGAATATGTATCCACTATTTTCTTATGCTGCATCCATGCACAAAATTTGAAACAAATTGGATCAAATTTAATGCAAAAACCCTATAAAATAGGGCAAAAAAATATAAAAAAGGGGAATAACTGAAGCAAAAAGGGGCAGAATTTAAAAGTAACACCCTAATGCACATCTTCATACCAATATCTGTTCACATATTTAATTTCAAGAAAATCCGTCAAACCATCTAGGAGGAGTTGCCATCACAAACTTTTTTCACGAAAAATACAAAGGGGCATAACTCCGCAATAAAAACCTTCCAGGAAAAACTGAAAAATATGTATCCACTATTTTCATATGCTGCATCTATGGACAAAATTTGAAACAAGTTGGATCAAATTTGAAGCGTTGCGGACGGACGGACGGAAAGACGGACGGAAAGACGGACGGAAGGACAACGTCAAAACAGTATACCCCCCACAAACACAGTTTGCGGGGGGTATAACTAGAAGTAATGATGAGCTATCAGTGGTATAAAACAGTTTGTTCTTTACACCCTGCTCAGTGGGTTAAGCACTGGCCTGCTGACCTAGTGGCCCAAGCTTTGATCCCTGCTGAAGGCAGAAACCTTTTTCAACTGTTAACAGAGTTCCATTTCACATACCACCTTTCATTAACCTCCCATCATCCTGATATGACTGAAATACTGTTGAAAAGGATATAAAATTACATGTCATCCATACATACAATTTTCTCCCCCAGATGAATCACAACATACCATTAGTTATGCAAAGACAGATCCTCTGAAATAGACCCACACCAATGACATACCAGGTTACACGCAGTATTACTGATGCGTTTTACGAAAGGGCGACTGGATTTATTTAGAGCATCAAGTGAAGTAAATCTGCCACTGCCAAAATATCTCTAATAAACAGTATTAAGGCATGGGAATACTTTCAGAGGAAGTAACTCTAATATTTTTGCCTCCCTTCGTAGTAGGGGTCAACTCTTACAGGAAAGAATTTGCTCCTCTGGGAGCAAATTCTTTCCTTTAAGAGTAGACCCCATGTCAAAGAGCTACCTTATCCAGAAAAACAAACCAGGAATTTATGCACGTCAATACAACATTATTTTCGGAAAACAGGCAGGGGAGTTGATTAGAGCGAATGTAGGAAATTTCGGCCATGGACGTTTCGGCCACAGACATTTCGGCCTAGGACAGTTCGGCCATGGACATTTCATCCACGGACATTTCGGCCATGGACGTTTCGGCCAAACCTGAAAAAAATGGGGACATGAAAACATGCTACTGTAAACCTTTAAAATGACATATATGTTTTTTCTGCACACATGACACCAAAATATGTGACTGGGCTCAAAATAGCTCCAACCATATCTCTAAAAGCCAAAAAATGGGTGCACCACAGATTCATCAGCCATACAATTGCTTCTTACGATATGATAGGCATCACATGAATGATAAAGGCCACACTAGCGCGTGGAGGGGGATGGCAAATGTGCCAGATTATGCTCAAAATAACTTTAAAAGTGTTTAAGGGATATAAACCTATCGAAACTCTTAAGCAAATATCATATAAGGCCCTAGTTAAAGTAGTTGAAATAGTTGTTCACCGTGTTTTTCACCTTTAGATGCTCACAATAACCTTAAGGATGTTGAAGGTCCATAAAACTTCAAGACAACAACAACATCTCATTGGCATTTATTAAGACTTAGCTTTAAGTTAATCATATGACTCCTTAATTTAATCATAAAAAGTTATTTTTGAGAAAGGCCGAAAGGTCCACCCTTGACAATTTCTGTGGCCGAAATGTCCGTGGCCGAACTGTCCTAGGCCAAAAAGTCCTAGGCCGAAATGTCCGTGGCCGAAATGTCCGAGCACCGATTAGAGCAAGGGCGTTTATTAGGATTGATTCAGTATATACTTAATAACAAGATTTCTCTGGGTGGTTCAGGTGAAATAAAAAAAGAAAACACACACTATTACAAGGAAAAAGAATAAAAAATAAATTCCTAAAACTATTAACTTACTTCTCGAGATATAACACCTTGCACTAGGATAACATGGAATTTCACTTAAGGATCAAGATTTATAATCCGATACAGACTTGACCTTATAAGTAAATAATTCCCTTATATTAAAGCACCACTCACAAAAACTATTGCTTTCGACAATACTTCTTTCAGACCAAGATGATAACAAAAATTAATCATAACTCTTCAACAAGCTATTGTCATTGTTGCTATGACAATTTAGCCAGTGATTTATTTGCATATCTACGGCATAATTATGAAGCTAAGTGTATCAATACACTTGAGATTTTCTGAAAAGATGCGTCTCAATAGGTGATTAAAAATCAAACAGGGACCCAATATATCCCTTGTGCAAACCAATAATTTTGAAAACCATTTAATAATTAAATGAGAAATGATACAGACACAAACGATATGTGCTTTACACTTATGTAAAGCCGTAATACACTAGGGTAAAGTCGGGTAACTTCGGACATGGGGGTAAATTCGGACATACCGTTGCAAACAGTGAAAATCCAGATGAGACGGCTCATAATGAGATAATGAGCCGTCTCATCAGGATTTTCACTGTTTGGCCAATTGTTTTTTAGTTCAAAACAACTGACATATAAAGGAAACAATCTCACTGTCCGAATTTACCCGCTGTCCGAAGTTACCCAACTCTCCCATGTTTTGGTATCCAGACACAATCTAAAGTGTTTTACATGATGTGCACTAGTAAATTAAGTTCTGTTGTGTTTTTCTGTTTTTTGTTTGTTTAAATATGCGGCTTAGCATTATAAAGTCCTAAAAGTAGCTGAATTTGTAAAACAGCACAGAATAGTATCTGCACAGTTTACCTTCCAGAACTTAGTTAAAAATATGATATACCTTGGGCTAAACGTAGTTAGAATTTTGCAGAGTCCAGAGTTAAATTTGTCATCTAGCTTCTTTTTGGTGCTTTAAACTGGGCTACTGAACTGTTTTCTTCACTTACTCCAGAAATATACTTAACAGGTATTTATGAGAGAAACAGACTCCTGAAATTCCCACTGAAAAATAATTTAACAAAAGCTGTAATTATTGACCATTAAAGTTCATACAAATAAGATTTTAAGCCCTACACACTTTTTCCTCACTAGAGCTTTATTTAATTGCATAATGTAATTTTCATTCCAGTATTTTTCACCTTACTCAGATGCAAATATTTGAAAATCTTCATAGTCACTCTTAATCTATTTCAGGCAAGGAGATTAAGAAACAATATAAAATTTAATGTAGACTTTTTAAGTTTTGATTAAGAAATAACTTTCATTTTTCCAAAGTTCATGGAAGTATGAACACAATGGGTCACGAGCAAAGTAAGTGACGCCCAAAGGGCGTTCACATAAACTTTGCACCGGACCCATTGTTTTCATAGTTCCATGAACTTCGGAAAAATGAAATTTATCTCTTATAATTACAGTTAATTTCAAAATTATTTTGAGCATCATTTAGATTTTTATTATGGATTTTTAAGAGCAACACTTGTAAAACACACAACGAAAAGCTGTCACAAACCAACAGGTAAGCCGCTTACATTCAACGGCCGTCGCCATGACTCGCCATGACGTAACATCCAATAGAATGATTGGCGTCTATGGTTTACATGTGACATTGCGTACCAATGATGTCGCGTGACCGACTGTTGTTCCTGGAGGTATGAACACTGATTCCCCAAAACAGGTTCATCTAAGAATGTAATTATTGATATATGAATTGCTCATATTACATCATAAAAATCTTGCATGTTTTCAGCCCTATATAAACTTTCAATCCCTTAATATAACTTTTTAACCTTCAGGCCCTTCTGGAATTTTTCCTTGAAGTTTTCGATATTTTTTTAGACATATATACTTCTAGTTTTTCAGTGATTCCATTCACAGACCTAGGATCAGTATAGCCACTCTGGTTCAAAATCATCTCTTGCATCCATGTATAATATTTTTTGTTGCGATTAAGAACACCTTGATCGCTACCCTTAATCATAAAACCTGTAGTAACACTTCTGGACATGGTTTTAAAAAAAATCATGTAACCATCAATGCTACATGTATCTTCACTTGTGTTATATGTTTTCATTCAGAAATGTGAAAAATTATCTTCAAATTATCCTCAGTAAAATACCCCTCTTATAAATCTGGAGCTATGTGAATTTCCCCTGTAATTTTAAATGCCGTAATACTGGATAGGGCAAAGAAAGGCCGGCAACCCGACCATAGGTATTCAGACAAGCAGAGCCTGCGTGTACGGGTCATACTAAACGCCGTAGAGAATGGAACACCCGAACGGTTCCAGGGTTAGGGCAAAGACAAACAGAAGTTTGTAAAAGAAATTACCCCTACATGTATATTAGCCCTGATCCTATGTAAAGCCAACAAACTTGTTGATTATCAAAAACCTTATCCCAATAAATTATACATGCAAATTTACAACCTTGTTAAATTTACTTTGTACCATATTAATGTGTGCTAAGTAGTTTTATTTGCACTTATGATAAAAAAGTAAATATTATTTGAATCGCTGAACTTTATGATATGTGTTGGCGTTACATTATAAGACCATCATGAAAATCCAAAACAAAAAAAAGAATAGTTCTAACAAACAAAAAAGATTAAAATATAGGTAAAACCAGTGAAGCTGACTTTGTGTCATGCAAAAATAGTTTATGTTAGGGCTGGGATAAGTACCCAGGTACCCGAGTTTGAGTCAGGTAGAGCAACTACTCGGATACAAATTTACTACCCGTTACCCAAATGCTTATTATTATGAAATGTATAGCATTCCATTTCAAGAGAATTCCAGGCAAACAGAATAAGTTTAGAGTGACTGTCTTGTATAAATTGCAACCATTTTATTACCAACTTTTTTATATCATAACAGAGAAATTTGTATTTTCTCACCCTTCCCATGCAAACATGTGCAAATGACAAATACCTTACTTATTATTTGATCTAAATGTATATATTTTCTTTCTGTGGACATGTTAAAATGCTATGGTAACGGATACCCATGGGTAATAGGGACTCAGGTACCCAGGTACAAAATCTCTACCCATCCCAGTCCTAGTTTGTGTCATATATTTCACTGGAGGCTTTCTAAATATGGTAATTAACCCTCAGATACTACCATAATGACCCTAAAATTTCGGACACCGGAAAGTCTGACAATTATTTTTCAAAAATTCTTAGAAGGGGGATTTTACACACATTAATGAATCCAAATGATGCTTAGTGGATGGCAAACATTGTAGACCCTGATAAAACTGCTCCTTGAGGAGCAGTTTGATCTGGGTCTACAATGTTTGCTTAGACCTGTCTGTCCGAATATTTAGGGACATTACATACTACGTGGCAGTACATGGTTGGTTGGTTGATTTGATGCTTAACGTCCTCGGTAAACAACTAAGGTCATGTCGGGACGGTCAGTTAACCTAACCACACTATTCCTGGGCAGGCTTAGACCTTCTAAGCGGTTAACCAGTACTAAGTGCACATACTTTCGCCAGTAACTGACAACTACCCTTCTTGAATCAGCGGAAGGAGAAACGAAAGTATGTGGCCAGACCGGGATTCGAACCCAGGACCTCTGACTTACGAGTCAGGTGCCCTACCGATTGCGCTACCCGGCCCGGCTGGCAGTACATGGACTTTCTAGCTAAGACATGTGCCATGATACTCCATTACCAGGTAGTTTAAGAAGAAATTTTAGACAGTTTCCCTCAAGCAATTTTGATGAAACATCACCAGAATAGCATGTGATAGTTTATATATTTTTATAAGTTCAGAAGTTATAATGCTGTTTTAGCACTGGACATCATATTGGTGTGGAATCAAAGAGCCATATCAACATCTCTTTGGAAAATGTTAAACTATGAATTATTGATAAATGTGACACATTCTTGCTAGTCTCTGGAGTACAAATTTATTGTCAAATGGTGTGGGTCCTTCAATTAATAATCAAATTAAACATACATCTATTAAAGCTATTTAATGCTTACTGGTAATTTTGTTGTGCTGCTGCATTTATACTATAAAAATTGGGCTAAAAAAGGTACACAAGTTTAAGTAATTACTCTAATCATCCTACGATTGAAAAAGAAATTGGTTCTAAATGCAGTAAAAGGTCCAAAAGATGCAGATGCTGGAGCAGTCTTAAGTGAGTCTGGACTGTTTGCTTAGATTTATCTGTTCCAATACTTAGAATTTTTACGATATAGCTATTGTTTCTCAATTTAGGTGCAAACTATATCTAATTGATTTTAAATCAGAGGACAGAACTACCAAATGATAAAAACTGATGCTTCATAAGGTTTCAAAAACAGGTGAAGAAAAGGGCTCTAACCCTTGCAGGAAGTGGTTCTTTTGCCCATATCAGTATATTCCTGTCCAACATTTTTCTTCCAGACACTTTAAAATGGGTGAAAATGATTACTACCTTAATGTAAAATTCCAGTGTACTGTATAAAACTGAAATAAACGCCCCTGCTCTTATAAACGCCCCCTGCCTCATTTCCAAAAATAAGGTTGTATTAACTTGCATAGATTCCTGTTAAATTGCGTCATTGGATGAGGCAGCTCTTTGATATGGAGTCTCCTCTTAAAGGAAAGAATTTGCTCCTCTAGTGAACTGTCTCCAAAATCAGTGTCAGTGAACTATCTTGTTGGTTAACTGTGTCCGTTCCTAATATTCTTGCTCTCGTTTTGACTGTTATACTCCCTCACCGAACAGCCCCTGCATGATTTTCAATGCCCATTTCTAAGCTGTGCCTAAATTCATATTATTGATATCATACATAATTATAAAGCTTCACCAAAGAGGGTTCAAAACTGTAATATAGTGCATCTTCTGGTCAGGTGTCAGGGACCATAAATAATCTGTCACCGACTCCCTCAAAGGTTTCTCTTGGGAACGGCTTACCATGACATTAGCGCACTTATATAGTTTCTGACTGATCGTATATAGTGGATTTTAAAACCAGGGCTTTATCCAGGTATTTTGGAAATTGGGCCTTTTTCCTAAAATCGGGAAAATAATTGGCCATCTGGGAATGAAAACTCAAGGTATAAGTTGAAAAATTTGGGAATTCAGCATGATTTTAAAGAAATTCTGTTTGGGAATGGGGCCCTTTTTTGACCCCTTTGAACACATAAACACAAAACAGTTGAGTATGTTTCTAAATTTATTAAGAGTTCATGTCAGCAATTGGAACTGTTCTGTTCCGGGCTCAACAGAGGAATAAAAATAGCCATCAGAGGAGATGGCAAATACCCCAACCGAAGGCCCCCTGTGCCTTGGTAAACAGGGTGCACTTCAAAACGCATATAAATAGTATACTGTCATTCTTTTATGCTCCTTATTGACATTATCTGTTTAACAGATGCATGGTTATCTAACACTCAGACCAAAACAGTATGCCTGAGATTGCTATAAAGAGGTAAAATCTCAAATAGCAACCATGTAGACAATGTATAGCATATATATGATACATTCAACATTTCAAAATGTGTGAATAACTTCTAAAGTACAAGCCCTACAAATCTAATTTTGAGCTCTCTAGTAAGTGAATTTGGACAAAGAATCCAAATCTGAAAAAAAAAATATTTTTTAGGGTGGGGTATCAAAATTCTAAAAGGTATAAGGGTATTAAAATTGTGGAGCAGGCCAGGGCTATACAGATATGGAGCAGAGACACAAAACTGCAGCTCAAACTTCCAAAGGGAAATAACTCGTAAAAGTATAAAAGCAAGAGTTGTCATTCTTGTATGAGACAAGCTGTCATGATCTGATCTCCATATCTGTGAAGTATCATAAAAATATTTCAAAGGGTATTCAAGTTATGGAGCGGACACGAAATCACACCTAAAACCATCAAGGGAAAATAACTCAAAAAGTAAGAAAGCAAGAGTTGTCATTCTTGTTTGCGACACATTAGCATGACCTGTTCTACATATAAACTGTGAAGTATCATGAAAATATTCCAAAGGGTATTCAAGTTATGGTGCGGACACGAAATCACACCTAAAACTATCAAGGGGAAATAACTCAAAAAGTAAAAAAGCAAGAGTTGTCATTCCTGTTTGGGACACATTGTCCTGACCTGTTCTACATAGAACTTCAATGGCTCAAACAGGCTTGGGGCCATGGAAATAAGTTCCAGCCTAAGGTAGTTCCAGCCAGCCAGGGTTAGTTTCTTTTTATACAAACTGAGCTCTAAATACCAGAGAATGAGTTCTAGCCAGGCAGGGTAAACGAGCCATCACAGTTTGAGCCATTGAAGTTCTACTGTATCGTGAAAATATTTCAAAGGGTATTCAAGTTATGGAGCGGACATGAAATCACACCTACAACCATCAAGGGGAAATAACTAAAAAGGTAAGAAAGCATGAGTTGTCATTCTTGTTCGCAACACATCGTCATGACCTGCTTTACATATCTGTGAACTGCTTTACATATCTGTGAAGTATCATGAAACTATTTCAAACGGTATTCAAGTTACAGAGCGGACACGAATCTGCCAAGAATTCACCAAAGGAGAGATAACTCAAAAATTAGAAAAGCAAGAGTTACCATTCTTGCACGCAACACACCGTCATGACCTGTTCTACATAACTGTGAAGTATCATGAAAATATTCCAAAGGGTATTCAAGATATGGAGCGGACGGGAAAATGTTTACAAACGGACGAACAGACGGATGCCAGACTCATTGCTATATCCGCCCCAAGCCTTTCAGTCGGGGAATAAAAAAGTCACACAGCTCAGGTGGAAGTAATGTTAAAGTACACCACTACCACATGGTCAGCTCCTGTCGGCTGACCTGCCTGCTACCCTATTCACAGAAATTCACAGAGTTTGACATAGCTTTTAATTAGACTAGTTCAAATTTCCTTTAGCATAGTTTAATTTAGTTTAAAGTCCAAATCTGGGCCAGGCCAAAAGTCTCTCTTCAAGCAATTTCATCCATAACTAAATATTCTTAAGTTCAAGAATGCAAATAGGCTAGTTTTTTGCAAACTAGGTTGTATGGTCAATCACCCAGTTATCGGTGGTTATCAGTTATCGGTGCAATCAGAAATAATCCGAATTTCTTGAGTTCAGTTTGTTTTTTTTCCCACTATAATTTATATAAACATGAACAAGAAGCTCCTGCTCTATTTCAAATTAAAACCTTGTTGAAAGTAAGGTACGTAAGGGTGATTGATGTTTCACACCAAGAACATAATATTTTAGAATTCTAAACAAATCCAAGCATACATAAATTTCTTGTACCTACAAACAAACATAAAATTAGCATTGTGATGCTTAAATTCGTCTGCTGCAAACCCAGTTTTCCTAAACTAGAGGTCATGTTAAGTCATAATATGGCAATAAACGGTGCTACCATAAAGTTTGAACATGGATAATTATTCTGTTTTTACTATTGCACCGATAACTGGTACATCAGTCACCCAGAGTCAGATGTACCCCAGAACATAATCACGGTGCATAACCATATCGGACGCTATCTGTGAAAATCTGCGTTACTTGACTCTATCTGTGAGTGCTACGGACTCTATTTGTTACTTGCCATGGACGCTTCGGCGATTCAGTCGAAGAAAAAGGAACAAAACGTGTAAGTACTGGGTTTCATGGTTTCCACGGAACATATACCTTATTTTTCCTAATATTTCCGTCGATATTATTCAGCTAGCGATGTTCAGTGCTTGTCATCAGTGAAATCAAATGCAGCGTGGTAGTGCAGGAGCGTACATGGCCCATGAAAACAAGGAAAAACTCAGTGTTTTTATTTGTAGGTAATGAATTTCATCCTTAATTTACGAAGATAATTATGTTCTTGATAATTTACACATGTCGTTAGGTGCATAAATAAAATCTTTACGTTAATATCAATGTTTAAAGGACACCACCCATTATTTTCCATGTTCCGGATTCTATTTGTGTCCCCGAAATAATGTAATTTTATGCCAACGGACAGATGCTGTCCTCAAGGCAACGGACTATACTTGTGAGCAGCGGACCTTACTTGTGATGTTTGTTTTCTTTTTCTTTTTTTTCAGCCAAAACGTCGTAAAAGATCAAACTTGTGGTTGCATCAGACAAAACGGCGAAGGCTAAGTCCCGAATTTGAAAAAAGTCCTGCGGCGCATGCTCAGTTCGTGTCCACAGTAGATTGCCAAAACAAGGCCATGTCACCCACAACGGTTCACTCAAAAGATGTATTTATATATATAGGAAGTTGACAGTGCTCTCTCCATTTATGGGTTTCTTTGACCTAATATCATGCATATAGTTACACCAACCTATAAATGTTGTTCATAATAAACCGCAACTCTAGGCGTCCACCACCGTTTGTACTTTAACTATTCTATTCATTCTATTCTATCCCATAACCTTACTAGGTCGTTGGTGCACCACAGATGAGTTCGAAACAATCCCTTTCCACCTTGTCCCATCTTCAGCTGCCCTTGCCGAGTTTCCATTCCTGTCCACTCCTTGAATTGTCTTCCCACCTGCTCCTCCATCCACCCCCTCCCCTTTCACTGTGTCCTGAAGAATTATCTTTGCTAAACAAGAAGACCTCGAGACCTGGCCAAACCACCCCAACCCCGCCTCCCGACCAGCGTCAGGAGCCCATCATGTTCTCCAATGGCTGCTTGGGTCTTCCTGCGAACCTCCTCATTGGTTATATGGTCCTTGTACGAAATGTTCAGTAACCTTGGGTAGCATTTCATTTCAAAGGTCTGCGTTCTTTTCTCTAACTGTGCTGGCAAGGCCCACGATTCACAGGCATACAGAAATATGGAAATGACAAGGGAGCGCATAAGTCTCACCCTTGATCCGAGAGACATGCCGCTATCTCCAAATTGGTTTCAGCTTGGTAAGAGCTGAAGTGGCTTGTGCAATCCTTGAGAGAACCTCCTGTTTTGAGCCATCATCTGAGACGACAGACCCAAGGCATTTGAAACTGCTTACAGTACCCAGCTTCTGCCCTTTTACCTTGATCTCCCTCTGGTGCCCTCTGCGCTGTTCGTCCTCAGTTTGGTCCTCTCAGCACTGATCTCCATTGTACACCTTGTGCAGGTTTGGTCGAGACTTTCAACTACAGCCTCTAGGTCCTGCTCTTCCTCAGTTAGAGCGTCATGTCATCGGCAAACCGCAGATTGGCAATGTCTCTGCCGCCCGTCATCAGCAAACCGCAGATTGGCAATGTCTCTGCCGCCCATGCCACCATCCCCCCCCCCCCCGCCCCCCCCCCCCAGCCACATTCTTCCAGAGTATCAGACATGATCCGTTCGAGAAAAAAGTTGAAGAGGGTGGGTGACAGAAGACATCCTTGTCTTACTCCAACTGTTGTTCTGAACCATTCTCCTGTGCTGCTATTGATCAGGACTGCACTTGTAGCCTTGTCGTACAGCTACTCAGTGGTGCGAACTAGACCTGCACCGACATTGCACCTCCGCATGGTGGCCCATAAGGCTGCATGCCATACCCTGTCAAAGGCTTTTTTCAAATCAATGAAGATACGGCCCAGATTCTGCTGATAATGGAGATACTTTTCACACAGGACTCTAAGGCTGAAGATCTGTTCTGTGATGCTCCTTCCCGCTCGGAACCAAGCCTGTTCCTCAGCGATTATCTCTTCGGCTTGTGGTTTAAGCCTGTTCAAGATGACATATAACTGCAACTGCAAAAAAATATGTATACGCGCGTATTGAAGCGTTGATTCATTTCTTTGGCTTTGGGGTGACCAAACCCTCTGAAAAGTTTTAAAATGTGTGCAAGAAGAGGAATCAATCAATCATGAACGATATCTAAATAGAAATCTGCCTCGTGTTGATACCATTTTCAAATCACTAGACAAATGTAGGCCCATGCTTCTGAAGCACAGATAGTTTCCGATGATATTGGCAGATAGAGTCCTGTGTGAAGTACGATTAGCCGCTGATAGAGTCTTGTGCCAGACGCATATAGCATCCGGTGCCATTGTAAAAGGTGAAAAAATCCGGTTTTCTTCAAAAAGGAGATATTCTTTCAACCCACAGCCTTACAAAATTTTAAATTCATTCATTAGGATCAAACTTATCCAACCGATCTGTTTTCTTTCCATTGCGATCGCAACTGATCGGCGTTCAAAGTGGACACACTCTTCAAAATTGTCAAATCTTGACCTTCATTCCAGCTTGTAGACTCGAAAGTAAATACGAATTAGGCATAACAGCTAAAGATACTGGAAGACACGGATGTCTGATGTTCCGTGCACCTTATGCCCCATAAGAAAATGTGTTGTTTACAATTATATTAGAGTTTATTAACACCCACCCTTGTCTCGTTTTCTATTTTGGGACGGATAGAATCCTAAACTAACGCAAATAGACTCCAAAATATACAGATAGAGTCCAGTTTTCACAGATAGCGTCCGATATGGTTATGCACCGTGATAATGTCATCTCTGTTTAAGTATTCAAAGTCATCGGCAGCTATAATTTATTTGATAAATTTAAAAACAACACACAAATAACTTTTGTGAAGCTTTCATTTTCATACTTTGTTATTATTCAAAAGTTAGATTGCAAGCGAAGTGTAAGACCCCGATAACTGGTAAATCGTGCATATATATTAGAGCAACTTGTGTTATAAAATAATGAGCAAATATGCTAGCTGCTAAAGCCTTGCACCAGTAAACAATTCTGATTCTCATCAATAAAAATCAAATGTTCATCTGCCTTCCTGTGCGAATCTTGGTTTATCAAGAAACCTAACTCCACCCACTCTAAATGCATTAAAAGCGTGGTTAGCAACACACATACAGAAGAGTAAACGCCATTCCTTACCGTATTTATTGATAAATCACAGTCAGCATTTGAATTAGATGTTAAATTTGTGCGCGCAGTTTACTTCTCAGCAATAACTTAAGTCAAGTTCAAAAGAAATTGGAAACGAACGTCTCTAAGAAGTTCTCAAATGTCGTTTCGTCCGTAACAGGAAACGGACTTCAAAGCGAGGCACGCACTTGTTGAGGGTCGTTCAAATGACTGTGAAAAGTTTACTCGGAACCATATAAGTACCGAAAAGCACCGAAAAATCGAAAAGCACCT